>CAJQZJ010009649.1:29212484-29272447 GCA_907164525.1 Lophiomys imhausi
CATTTTCTCTCCATACATTACAGCATCAATCTTCAGCCATTTGGCCCAGATAATTCTTAACTTCTATAACTAAATAGACAGGACTCAAACAGATATAAATCAATGTCCTAAGAAGTGTCCTCCTGGGGGCTGGAGAGATGGCTCAGAGGTTAAGAACACCGGCTGTTCTTCCAAAGGTCCTGAGTTCAATTCCCAGCAACCGCATGGTGGCTCACAACCATCTACAAAATGAGATCTGGTGCCCTCTTCTGGAGTGAATGTATACATGCAGGCAGAACACTGTATACACAATAAATAAATAAAAATCTTAAAAAAAAAGAGTGTCCTCCTATGTCCCTATGAGTCTACAAAGCTATAAAAACACCCAACTGTCGCTGTCTGTCAACAATGGGCCCTCAATGAAGTGTGTTCGGTCTGTGTTTTCCGAGACAGGTTGGTTTTAATAGTATGGCGGCCATGTGATTTGTTCCTTGTGATTGGCATCAGCCTGTACAACCTCTCTTACGGCTCTTCATGGAGTCAACAGATACCCAGGCACCATGTTGAGGCAGCCTCATAACTGCACTGGTTTGTATAGGAAAGGCCCCATTGACTCATATATTTAAATGCTTAGTCATTAGGGAATGGTGTTACTTGACAGTGATATGGGGGGACTTGATCACCTACTTCCTTCCTAGTCAGAGGAAGTATGTCACTGGGGGTGGGCTTTGGGGGGGCAGCAGATCTGTATATAGAATTCTAAATCCTTCTCCAGCACCATGTCTGTCTGCATGCGGCCATGCTTCTGGCTATGCTGACAATGGACTGAACCTCTGAAACTGTAAGGCAGTCCCAAACAAATGTTTTCCCTTGTAAGAGTTGCTGTGGTCGGCCCAAGACAATCCTCAGCCCAGCACCCCTGAGATCACTCCCATCCACTGCCCCGCTGCCATGGGTGGGGTGGGGGCAAAGCACACCCAAGGCAACCCCTGCCTTGTGCCACATGGCATGGGTGGGGCATGGCACCCCTGAGGCCACTCCTGAGATGACCCTAGACACCCAGAGGCACCACTAAGATGAGCAAGTAAGTGGTGGAGAGATGGGAGAGAAAGAGAAGCAGGATGTGAGCACAATGAAGAGAGGCAAAATTAGAGACTCAAGGGTGTGTGAGTAGCTGGTGATGCCACGTAAGACCATGGTGAGGTCCTGGCCCATGCAACTGCCAGAGGACCATGTCTGGTCCATGGACCTGCAGCAGCAGGGGTCTGTTACCACCAAAGGCCAGGTAGATGGCTT
Organism: Lophiomys imhausi; assembly: GCA_907164525.1. Classification (NCBI taxonomy): domain Eukaryota; kingdom Metazoa; phylum Chordata; class Mammalia; order Rodentia; family Muridae; genus Lophiomys; species Lophiomys imhausi. The sequence continues at coordinate 29,213,760 of CAJQZJ010009649.1, forward strand.
TGGTTTTGGCTGCCACCTGGGGCCATGTTGATATCTGAGGGCTGTGCTGAGCTGGGCCCACCCATCCATCACCTGGGCATCATGGGAGAGCTGGCCAGGTCCCTCACAAGCTGGAGTCCTCAGGAGAGCAAGGCTCTGGACCTCACCTGGGCAACACAGGAGAGCTGATCCTTGTGGTGGGGGCACCGGTGAGCTTGCATGAGCATGGAGAGCTGGCCCTGCCTCTCACCAGCTGCAGCAACTGGAAGAGTGAGCCCTGAACCTCACCTGGGAGGTACAATAGTGCTAGCCCTGCTAGAGTGGGCATGGTTGAGCTGGTTTTCTGTTTCCCATGGAGTTATGGTAGTCTGTGGGGATTTTTTTTTCTTAAGAACTGGTTCATTTTATCTAAATGTATTAGCCTCTGTCCATGGAATGTCAAAAATATCAAATTTATACATGTAGTGATATTCAAAGTGTTTATTATCTTTGTGGTGTCTGTGGGGTCTGTAGTGGCTTCCTCTATCCCATTCCTGATGTTTGTTTCTCTTTGTCTATTTGTCACTCTTGGTAAAGGTTCTTAATTTTATTGAACTTTTCGAACTAAGATCTGGAATGAACTTTCCCTGATTTTATCCACTGCTTTTCCTATCTTTAGTTTCGTTGCCTTACGCTACTGCATCTTTCTATTTCCCTTGAGTTGAGTAAACTCTGGTTTTCTAAGTCTTCAAGAGAACAGCTGTATTGTTTCTTTGTGACTTTTCTCCTTTTCTTGTTGTTGTTGTTTTGGTTTGGTTTTGGTTTTGGTTTTTCGAGACAGGGTTTCTTTGTGTAGCCCTGGCTGTCCTGGACTCACTTTGTGGACCAGGCTGGCCTCGAAACTTTTCTCCTTTTCTAATATTCACATTTATATACCAATTTCTACTTAGGACTACCGCCTCATGATGCCACACAAATTTAAGTTTTGTTTTTTGTTTTTTGTTTTTGTCTTTAAGTTCAATGTATTTTGTTTCTCTTCAGAATTTCTCTTTGACCTACAAATTATTTAGAAGTATATATATACCATTCCCACATATTTGGAGCTACTCTCATTGTATTTTTATTATTGACTTTTAGTTTGATTCTCTTCTGGTCAAAACAACATATTCTACATGATTTCAGTTCTTCAAAATGTTTGAGGTTTGTTTCATGGCCCAGGTCAGCTATAGTGTTCTACTTATTGATAGGGGGAATATTTTACGTGTCATTTGATCTTTCTGATTGATGTTACTGTTGAGTTATTCTCCATCCTTAGTGATTTTAAGTCTAACTATTAAATACATTATTTTGAGAATATGTTGAAGTTACCAAGTGTAATAGAGGATTTTTCTATTTCTTCTTTCACCTGAGGCTTTTTCTTTTTCTTCTTCTTCTTCTTCTTCTTCTTCTTCTTCTTCTTCTTCCTCTGCTTCTTCTTTCTCAACAAATTTTATTTTGGTTATCTCCTCTTGTGGATAGTCCTTTAATTTTTATATTACATTGATTGTCCTTCCCCTTATATTTTACTCTGTGACATATCAAAGTGATTACCCGTGCTTTCCTCTGATTAAAGTCTGTAAACTTTCTCCCCCATTCTGCTTCTCACTGAACTGTATCATTACATTTAAAGTGAGTTCTGAGTAGTTTTACAACGTTTAGATGAGTCGTATTTTCAAACTCTGTTAATATCTCTTTTAATTGGAACATTTATAATCAGTGTAATCAATGTAATTTTCCTTTTATTTCAGTTTTATTTTTTTCTGTTTTCCTGTGAGCTACTACATTTTTTAAAATTTAATTTTGATTTATCTTAAGTATTTGGGGTTGTAATTTAATAGAGTTTTTTATAATGGTATATATATATTGAATCCCCACCCTCTTCCTGATCTCTCTTTGGGACTCTGATGACATCAACCATTGGTACTTTTGTTTTTATCTATATTTCAGACTATAATCGTGTAAGAAACATCATTCTGACTATGCGTATAGCTGGCATATACCTTTTTTTTTCTTATACTCCTGGCCACACATTTATTTCTACCATCTACACAGAAAGAAAGCTAAGCCAGCTGTGAATCCATTTCTCTCACAGTGCAGTGACCTTCAACTAAGGCTTCTATTAAACAATCCTCCCATGGTGAAAGCAGGTGGGAACTCACAGCATTTAATGGGCTCTTTATATCTTAAAGGGAAATTTACAAAGTGGTATAGAAAAGACAAAATGAAACTTGCAATAACAGAAGTCTTTTTTTTTTTTGTAGAGAAAAAGATCAAAGCAGTAAAAGATGAGGTATAATGTGTTGTTGAAAGGCTTCTTCGGAGCATAATGCTCCCTCAAAGTGGCTTGAAAAGAAATAAGACTGCTCAAAATTCCGAGAACAGCCTTCACCACTCGATTAGTAGCAGGAAAGCCCCTCTGTGAGAGTGTTTGGAGTGGCCACTGTTGAATGCAGGCACTCACAGTTAAACAGGTGATTGGTGTTTGTAAAGGGACTTCTTCCATCCCTTGTATAAGCTCTGGTCCCTGCACTTGGGGCTCCTACCTTGGTTGTGAGGCCAAATCGAACCTTTAGCTGACACGTGAGGGTCAGACTGAAGTAGGACAAAGAGATGGTGAAATTACAGGACATAGGAAGGGAAGGAACTTCTCACAAATGCTGGTGGGGAACCAAGATTCAGCAAACAGCACTGCAAACACCATGTTTATAGTCAACACACATAGCGTGACTTCCTGTAGTAAGGGCTCCTTTGGCCTTTTGACCTAGGCTTTTGTCTTAGCCTATAATCCTGTACAGTGCCCCTCAGAAGCCACCTAGGAGTCCATTTACCAAAGAAAGTCCTTAGGGAAGAAAAAAATACACCAAACATTTTTACTTAATTCTTATATCCTTTTGAAATGTAATTTCAAAACCACACACACACGCACGCACGCACGCACGCACGCACGCACGCACGCACACACACACACACACACAAACTTAAAACACTTAAACGCCCCCTTTCTACTGAGAGAACCCACTTTAGGGCATAAACTACACTTCTGGGGTCTTGATCAGGTCAATTTTCTCTACCAGTTAAAGAAGGTAGAAGAAGTCTTGAGCATAACTAATAGAGGTAGAGAAATCTCAAACACAGAAAACAGGCAGGAGCAGACAGAATTAGCAGTTGAAGAAAGGTGCTTATTGGGAATAAGGAAACACGGTAGACACACAGAGAGGAAGAACGCCTGCAGAGCAGGGATGACTCACGAAAGCCCCTGAAGAGCTAAGAAAGCTAAGATGGTTGGTTGGTCCACAACTGTTGTGTGGCATGTCCTGATCAGATCTTGAACTTTCTGAGTCAGTCCATCAGCAGAGGGCCTGTTGGTGGGAGACAGAAGCCTGCAAGGCCCATTGCTTGAAGCTGTCAAGCTTTGTTGTTTGTTGCAGGTCAGGAAGGTAAAGGAGGAGCCATCTTGGAAGTTCACCATCTTTATTTTAGTTTACCTAGCCAAGGCCCCTCTTCTGTCTGTCTGCCTGCTTGGGAGTCTGTCTAACTCCAAGTTTCTCAGTGAGTCTCGCTCCCACCCTCTATGAATCTTGCTGTCTCAATTGGTATTAAAATTAAAAAAAAAAAAAAAAGTTCAACCTTGTTTTGTAGTGACTCATCCTGGAATTTGACTGTGTAATCAAGAATCCTGGCTTGTCTGAGCAGAAATGTCAGAGTAGTCCCCTTAGGCTCCTACAGGGGGTAATGTGGGGTGGAGTTTCACTGCTGTTGTCATGACGACTATACTTGTAATCTACCAGAGACTGCCTTTATAGACCATGAAGACCTCTTGTGGTATTTTGCTGATACTGGCTCTGACTCTCTGCTTTTCCTAACTGTACACTGTGCTCAGTGAGGGTTTGTGCAAAGGCCATCATCTTTGCTTCACTCCAGGATCTTAGATGTAAGGGACACTCAGTAGATGTCTGTCTAAAGACTGTCTGAGGGAACCCAATCTCTCTGGAGGTATGGAAAAAGACTTGCTCCAAATGTTACATTCATTCAGTTACTAATACCAAAAGATCTGTAGAAGTAGAAAATCTGACTTCTTTTTCTAGCAATGAGCATCCTTGGGTGTACCATATCAGAGCTGTGATCTGTGATCTCACGTGTTGGTTGTGGCTTAAATATGTACCTCTAGATTGAGGCTAGAAAATAAGTAATGAATCAAGTCTAGCTACTCCCTCTTCTTTTTTTTTTGTAAGCAAAGTCTTATTGGGACACAACCACACTTATTTAAACATTGTAAACAACTGTGTTCACGCAAAAATGACCTGAAATACCTTCAGCATTTAAATGTGGCCACATATAGTAAAGTGGAAAATCACGATGGAGGGATATCCATATATCTTCTGATATATGATATCACCTGGATATAGCTACAGTGTCAAGCAGGCAGATTATGGCTTGATCCTGCACCTACAGTCAAGATTATTAAGGGGATGGATAGTAAGTTAACAGACAAAATATAAATATTTGTCCACTGAAAGCTTCAAATCATATATTAGTGCCAACCAAATTTCCCATTGTCATTGCAACTTTTGGGGGGGTCTGCATTAAAACCTACACACAGGACAGAGGCAACTAGAGGGGTCATTGCAGACAGTGCAGAAACGCTATGTTTAAGCATTATGTACAGCTCATGTATCATTGACTTTAGATTGGAGCCTATATAGTATGTTTGATGAAAAAACAGGGACTCAATGTGACTGGAGAGTCGCACATATGCACGCATGAGCGAGCAAGTGTGCATGCACACACACACACACACACACACACACACACACACAATATTTAAAGATGGCCAATGAGTGAATTTCCCTAGGAATGTTACCATGTTTTAGCAATTTTGTAAGAAGTTCACAGGGAGGGAGCTTTGAAAGAGGGCTGGTAGTTGCAAGTAGAAATCCCAGCATGACTGTTAGAAGCCAGTCTCAGGCTTTATAGTCAATTTGTGTATATGTGATGTAGGACTCATGGAGGAGAAGAGAAAAGCCCCTAGTTCCATTAGGAGAAGTCTCCTTACCAGAGCCAAGTCATCTTGCTTCAGAAAGTTCCAATCAAGGCAATCTCGCGGTGCATTTTCCCTGCATGGGCAGCCTATAAAGCCATCTCACTGAACACCTTTCCATTCCATCCAAGAAGGTCCTGCATCATGGATTGTCTAGTCCTTACCCCCATGAGCAGTTGGTACAGGCTCCATAACAAGATGAGGTTCCTTGGGTCACCATCCAACTTGGCCAAATAGCACACAAGGTTCTGCCAAGCAGTGTGCTGTTAATGCAGCAGAATCTACAGAGAGTTGCCGGATTCTACACCTGTGACTGTCTCTGAAGAAGTAACCAGAATGATCAAGAGTATTCTTCCCTATGGGAGAAGTGACTTTCAACAATGTGACCTAAATATAATGAAAGCATGAGAATTGCAATAACTACAGATTAATGTGGGAATAGGTCTACATGATACTAGATGCTGTATGGACCTTTTGAGCATTTTAAATAGGAGGGTTTTTTTCACAGAAAATGCTTCTGATGTGAAATGCAAAGGCACAATACAAAGTAAATGACGCACTATGGTCACATATAAAATGTTTATGGGTGGAAAAGCATGGGTTGATAATGGCCAAAAATAAAAATAATCACTTGAAAGGGCTGGAAATAAAATTTCCCCCTTCAAAATATTTGCTCTTGCTGTTGCTATGACAACTTTCCATTAAAAAAAAATGTTTGAAATAATTGAGTGAGCCCAAAGCACCAGAGGTGCAGAATGCCCTCAGGCTGGATGAGGTGGCACACTCTCATACATACCACTTACAAAACATTTTCTTCTCCCGTTGCTTGGGCTTGGGTTGTAGATTATCCATGGATGTGCATCTTCTCTGTTGAGGCAGGAGACCACTGCTGCTGACCGGTAAGTATTTCTGTGTGACTGATGGGTATCAAAACCTCAGCCCTACACAGCCAAACCTAAAAGAGTCAAAACTTCCACCTGGGCCTTTTGGTGGTTGATTTCCTGTCCAGAGACATTGAGTCTGGGTGGAAGAAAATGTTTGACTTCTAGCCCTAATATCTTATAATAATGTAAGAGGCATTTGGTCTACACTTCAGAATCAGCACCTAGACCAGGATAAGCTTATAAACAAATTCATTCCCCCTGCCTTATGGTAATCTGCTTGCTAGTATATTCATATACCAACCCTTTATGATGTATCTTCTATTAATCCAGCAATTGCTATGCACAAAGAACTAAAATGCATAAAGGACAATCTATTTGAAGAGCCCAAACACCTAACCAAGAAGGACAGAAACATCTTGAACTTTGTCTCTGCACGAAGTTCTATTTTCACCAACTGTGCCACAGAGGGAGGAAATCCTACCTCAAAGCCAAGGGTGGATCTGGTGAGATGGCCTATGAAAGAAATACCCAGGAAATTAAGTTGCTCAGGAAGTGATCATTTATTTCCTGTGAGCATGGCATGCTGAGCTGATATGGGCCTCCCAACAGGAGCAAGGGTAGAATTCCCTGGGATTTTGCTGGCATCAGGCAGGACTGCTCTTCAGAAGCAGGGACCTGGAAAGATGGGGTTTCTCCAGTGAGGAGAGAAGAGAACAGGATCATTCCAGATAAAGGAACTCGGTGCACAGGCATGGAAGAGTGGGACTATGTCATACACATGCCTCTCCATGTGTGTTCTATCACACTTTAGTAGCTTGGGTTCAATATTATGTTACATTACTTACATCATTCTCATGAAAATAAAAGAAGACTGGTCAAATTAGAACCAACAAAGACGACTTATTCTAAGCTTGCTATAATGGGGAAGTTACCACTGTCTTTGGTTTTCAGCAAAGGCAGGCAGGGGGCTAGGAAAGACTCATGACAGAAAAGAAAAGGCTTCAGGTCTGTCCTGCTTGGGTGTATTGGTCCTAAGGAAGCTGCAGGCAGGCAGCTAGAAGAGGAGCATCCTTTGCTCCTTTGGTTGGTTGGAGTGCATTTTGGCCTTTCTCTGGTTGATATAAATTGGGAGCAGTAGCAATGAGAAAGCAAGGAGTCCATTACTCGTCAAGTCTAAGCCATTTGAGACAGTTCTCACTGGGTGATCTAGTTTAGCCTCCTCTATTGCTGTTAGAAGTGGCATTCTGACTTCCAACAAGTCTGGCATGACTTCCTAAGTCTTACAAGTCTTCCTAAGATGACCATTATAGATGACGAGCTGGTTCCCTAGGGTTGGACCCTGCTAATTGCATAAGGGTTCTCATTTTCCACACAGCCCTGGACATTGTCTATTTGTTTTCTGTCTCTCTGTTCAAATTAAATAAATGCCTTGGGTTTCCCATCTCATTTATAGTGAGATGTCTTTCTTTTCTCTCTATGTTTAACATTTCTGAAAAACAAATGCTGAAAGTGTCAAGCAAGTCACAGCACAGATATGTCTCTCCAGAGCATGGAAGACCCCAACCCTCAGCACCTCTTCTTGTTCTAGAGCACACTTCTGGGCACCCCATTAACCATGGCATCCTGGAAGTCCAGGGAGATATGAAACCTCCCCTCTGGCACTCATGGTGCTGGGTTGCAGACTGTCCCATACTTGGTCTGAAGACACATTCTGGCTTCTCCTGCCTCTCTACTGGTTATAGAATCCAACTCTTTCTTAGGACTTGATGCTGGACTGTGATCATCAGCATCTTTGACTGTGATTTTACAAAAGACAGCTCTTTCCCCCACAGATGGATATGTCCTGTATTTCACTCCTCAGAGAGAAAGAGCAAAATTGTTGCCCAAGGCGTTTCTATGAAATATCTGAATAGTAGTAGAGGCTGGCCGAAGCAAGATCCCTTGCTTTCTAATGAGCTGACTTTGTGCAGAGCCTAAAGGAAGGGGAAGTCAACACTCCACTTAGATGGGTTGTCTAAGAAATCAGATGTCCTGATCACACTTTTGTCAAATCCTGGGCTGAAAACAGTTCTTGGATGGATCCTCAGCTCACATTGAGGCTATTCTGAGCTGTTGATGAAAGAGGAATCCATATGCTTCAGACACCAGATGTGTGAAGAGCACATATTTGTCTGAGAAAAGATGGAGAGGCCTGACTGACATTTTCTCCAGATGGACCAAGGGACATCTGAAGTAAATAAACTATTTTTAGTGGGTTAGGTCTTAAAGGTTGAAAGAGACCATTTTGGTCTGAAAAGAATGGGCATTTAGAAATCATGTTTAATCTGCTTGGATGCCCAAAGTTTTTGTTTGTTAAAGATGACTTGAGTTTTACTTCAAATCAGTGGATACTGAATGCCTGTTAGATCACATGATGTTTACTGGAGAAATAGAAGAGTTTAAAGGTAAAAATGAAAAAAAAATTGAAGATATCTGATGTTCCTCAACTGCTTTTTGTAACATCACTTCAAGGCAGAACTAAGACTCTATGTTGACTCTGTGGGAGAAGATGGAAGCAGGGCTACTTCTGTTCGATGCTGTTCTCAACCAGGTCCATTCCACCTCCCAAGGAATATGAGAGAAGGCCTGGAGAGAATTCTCATTATCAGAACATAGAGGGGATGTTACTGTCACCCAAGGATGGTGCCAACCATTGTAAAAGGCACAGATAAGCCCCATCACCAAATAACTATATGTCTCAAAGTGACAGTTGTGTCAAGGAAGCTACGAAGCCTTGGTCCAAAGACATTCATTTCATTCTCTCAGGAAGCTGGAGTAGGCAGACAGTCTGAGACTGAATGTTCTAGAGAGAAATAAATTATGTTATCAATTCCCTCATCCTCCTCACTATCACCCTGCCATTAAAAACTGAATCTCTATTCTAAGTACCTCTATATCCAGCTGTAAACTCTGCCAGTCACTCCACGGGCAGTCCATGGTTCTCGACCATCATAGGTTAATCCCCAAATTAGTTACTGTTCTTGTGCATATGACAAAATACCCTATGAAAGCAATTTAAGGAAAGACAAGATTTTTTTATTCTATTTGAGAGGATATATACTACCAGTGTGAGGAAGACAGACATGTGAGTAGAAACCCAAGGTGGCTGGTCACAAAGCATTCTGCAGTCTGGAAGCAAAGGGACGTGGATGTTGATGCTCAGGTGTCAACATTCATACCTCTTCCTTTTTTCTTTAATATTCAGCCTGGGAGCCCAGTCCATGGATTGGTGCAGCCCACATTCAGGTTGGGTCTTTCCATTTCCATTAAACTTCTCTGGAACCCCCCCCCCCCCCCTCACACACACACAGAAACATCTACAGGTGTGTCTCCTAAGTGGTTCCAAATCCAGTCAGGTTGACAGTGAAGATTAACTGTCACGAGTCCCTGTCTTCCCATCCCTGCCCCCTCAGCAGAGAAAATACTCCTCCCTTTGCCTTCGGCATAACACTCATCCATCACCCTGTGTTGCATTTTAGGAAGCCAAGCTTCCCAGGCATGGGGTATTTCCCATACCTGTGCTCCTAAGTCCTGACAGTGTGACTATCGCATAGTAGGTGAACAACAACTTTATGCCAAATTCCTGTTGTAAAAAGATCCTGATTCCTGTGCCTCCCCCACAGAAAACCCAGATTTCATAAACAGAAACAGCTTTTGTTGTGACTCAGAGAGAACATGTATTGTCTGGGTTATATGGAAATCACTCAGCACAATGCCTGACACATAGATTTTTAGTAAATGAGGATCATTTTCCTTGAATTTCCCTTCAAAGCAACTCTGCAAAATGCATGTCACAGCTACTGGGAATGTGCAGGTGGGAAGGTGTCATCCACACTGCTGTCATGAAGACTGATAATTGTCACTGTGCAAAGCCCAGTTCTTCCCAGTTCTTGCCATTGTCTAGTACTTGCACTCTGGGGTCGGACATGTGATGTGAAAGGGACCAGATGTCAAACCAGACTTGCCCTTCACACCATCACCTAGAGGCATAGGAGGGAAATGGCTGCCTAGGCTGGGACTGGCTTCTAGTCTCCTTGGATCTCCCATGGGAACAGGACTTGCTGTCAGCCCCACCACAGCATGTATGATGCAGAGCAAAAACTCTTAAGAGGCAAACATGTCTCCTCCATGCTCTCTCCTCTTCCGCTGCCTATGAGCAGATCCTAGGAGGCCCTGGATCCTGGAAGCATTGACGAGAACCACTTCCAGAAATCTCGAATCTTTACCCCAATGTGAAACACACTACTATGGCTGATGTGTCTTAGGGTCACATTGTTACAGGTTAGCCTAGCCTAATCAACACCCTATGGTCTTGTAATGAAAATGAATGGAGCCGTGTTCACGGTGATGCATGGAATTTGATGTTTATCCTTTCTCTCTTCTAGAATGTCATCAATACAATGTTAGGGAACAACAGCCTGGACAGAAGAAGTTCGTGAGAGTATGGAAATATTAGCAAGTTTCTGGGAGGCAGTAAGCAAATAGAAAACAACTGACTGGGGTAGGGTGGACAATGCAGAATCCACACCAGACTGGCCTCACATGGAAAAGGTTAGAGTATCTTCCAGCTTCTGCCTAGAGGAGTCCTCCTGCTATGAACTGTGGAAACTCTAGTGGAGGACTGGAGAGAGAAGTGAAGAAGAAAGAATTATTTACTTGCTATCCAAGAGAAAAATGCTGTCTGGTGATTCCCAGTTTAGTGCTCAGAACAAAACAGGCAGGCATACAGCTAGCTCCCTTGCTCTTCCAAATAGAAAGAGCATGTTTATCCAAATGACCAGACAAGCTGTCTAGGATGAAGTGGGACGATCAGAGATGATGGCGCTGTCTCTGATAAAACCTCCCTCCATTATGACATTTGGAGGGCAACTGGCATCAAGAACAGCATCTTTCCACTCATCAAAAGTAAGATCTGTAGATTAGCAGTGTCACTCCTGTCCACAGTGCTCTCCACCCTCCCACTGGTTGGCATATGTAGGAATATGAAGAAGTAGCCAAACATCTCCTTAGCTTTAAAAACAAACAGAAGTGTCAGAGGAGATTCAGATAAGCAAAGTCCTGAGGAGAAAGAGAGATTTAGAGAATGGACAAGAACCTTCTGGCCAAAACCCTACAAAAGTATGGAAGAGACAGCATATATGAATCAAAAGGCACAAAAAAGGGTCAGACAAAGAGCATGAGTGGAATATGGGAAACTGAAGATGCAGTTACAGGGGGAAGAAATTATGCGTGCAGATTGCCAAGTAAGCTTTGCAAGTACCCCATCCTCAGGTTGGGGAATATGATGGTCAATATAGATTGTCAACTTGACAGGATCTAGAATCATGGAAGAGAAAAGCCTTTGGGTATGTCTGTTAGGGAGTTTCTAGGTCCACCCTAAATGGGCAACAGAATTTGCAAACTTCATACAAAGGAGAAATCAAGCTGAGGGCCAGCATCTATCACTCTCTGCTTCCTGAATATAAATGCAGTGTGACCTGACCCTTGCCATCCAGCCACCACACCATCTACACCATGATACCCTCAAACTGTAAGCCAGTAAGCTTCCATCTATACAGTCCCTTTGGAGAGGGTGATGGGGTGTGGAAGGCAAGAAAGAGGGAAAAGGGGAGATAGGGAAGGGAGGAAGAAAAGAAAGTGATAACGTGAATATAGAATATACTCAAGACCAATGCCATGAATCTGCTGCTTAACCTGTGGATTTCCCTTAGAGTTTGTCATTATTACATTATGTTCTCAAATTATTTACTAAGCCGTATGATTTGAACATTTCAGTTTGGTCTGAGCTCGTTATTCTATCCCCCTAGAGGAAAGAGCACATTAGTGCTACCTCTTAAAGGAAATATAAGGAGATTCTTTAAACATATATATATATATAAACATATATGTTTATTTATTAATTCAAGTTACATCTCAATCAAACCCCCTCTCTCCTCCCCTCCCAGGTTCCTCCCTTCCACCCTCAACCCTCTCTCCCACCTATCCTACTCCTCCAGTGTAGGGGCCCCCACATATCGGCCCCCTTCAGTTCATCAGTCACATGAAGGCTAAAAGCTTCCTCTTCTTCTGGGGCCCGACTTGGCAGCTCCACTAGGGTAAAGTGTCCCACTAATAAGTAACAAAGTCCATGACTGAAACCACCCCACCCCTACTTGTTAAGGGATCTGTATGAGGACCAAGTTGCCTATCCTCTATATTTGTATAGGGGGTCTAGGTCAAGTCTAAGCTTTTTTTCTTCTTATTTTGGTTAGTGTTTCAGTTGCTGTAAGCCTCTAGGGGCTCAGGTTAGTTAGTTCATGATGATAACCACACATCTCATTGAGAAATTGCAGAGCATTTGGGCTAAAGAGAAAAGTTAACAGTTTCAGAGAGACAAAAAAGTTCACTTACAAAGAAACAAGAATTAGGCAAAGGGCTTCCCATGGATTACAAGTGAGTCTGGAAGATCAATGAGATATCCTTGCAAAGAACCTGAGAATATTAGTAACCTAGAATTCTCTATCTCACCAAAAACCTCATCGAAGCATGGGTGTGCAATACAACTGCTGTGAGGTGTGTGAGGAATCTTCAAGTTCACGTTCTCCACACTGTCAGGAGATACTTAGTTTGAATTAGCAAAATGAAAAGCAAAGGAAGAATCAGGAGGATGGGGAAATATTGGGAGTCAGAAGGCATAAGACGTGAAGGTGTTTCTATAGATGTGATACCACATACAATGTTTAAAAATGCAAAAGAACCAAAAAGTATAGTGAGGATTAATTGGACAAGAAGAAATAAATTAAGTCTAAGTGGCATATAAATATATAATCAAAGCACAGTGTTATGTACTGCAATAAGCGTCCCTTATGTAGTCAGAACAAGGCAAACACTGGTTTCTAAATTAGCCTAGTTAAAATCACCCCATAGACAAGCCTTAATTACTCAGAAGTAATGTGTTACATTTCAGTCGTGATAAATTTAATAGAAAATTTCAAATAACAGACATTGGAGGCAAAAAAGAGAAATGAAAGCTTCAATAAGGGATAAAAAGATTGATATTTCCATCTTATGAAAAGGGGAGTTGAGCCTGGCTGTGGTGGTGCACGCCTTTAATCTCAGGACTCAGGAGGCAGAGGCAGGTGGACCTCTTTGAGTTCGAGGCCAGTCTGGTCTACAAATCCAGTTCCAGGACAGCCAGGGTCATTACACAGAGAATTGCTGTCTCAAAAAAAACAAAGAAAATATAAGTAAGTTAATAAACAAACAAATAAATATAAAAATGAAGAAAAGGAAGAGTTGAGAGGCAATCTAAGGAATAAAGATGCAGATATTCTATTTAAAGTTTTAAAGGTGATCAATATAGGGAAATAACAAGAGAACTAAAACTGTGCAGGGATGGATGATAGAAGAGCTTTCAGAGTGGGCTAGCTCACACTGGTTAAACCTTGAAACCAACAGTTTATACAATCTGAAGAGAGGCTGGAGTATCATTGCCTTAAATCAAATACAGTTCTTTTTAACCCAAAACAAATAATTTTCCAAATAATTTTCACAACTTTTATACTTTGAAATTAATTTATATTCCTCATAACTTAGTCAGGGAATATGCTTGCTTCCATAGTATATATACAAGTAAAACCACACAGTCCCTGAGAACCTGGGCTCAGATTCTTACCTTTGTTGTGTAATAGGGGGAGTAGATCCCTTGATCTCTCCATGGCTAAGCTTCCTCATTTCTTTTAAAAGACTTTTTAAAGATGTATTCATTTTATTTTATGTGTATGAGTGTTCGCCTCCATATACGTATGTATACCATGTTCATACCTGGTGCCCATGGAGGTCAGAATTGGGCGTCAGATCCCGGGAACTGGAGTTACTGATGGATGTGACTACCACTCAGGTGCTGGGAACTGAATCTGGTTTATCTTTGGAAGCAACAAACGTTCTTTTTTTTTTTCCTTTATTTTTTATTTCTTCAAGTTACATCTCAATTGCAGTCCCCTCCCTATTCCCCCTCCAGTCCCACCCTCCCACCCTCAACCCCCCATCCTCTTCCCTTTATTTTTCTTTTAAGTGTAAAGTATATCTTATTTCCCCCTACAGTTTCCCCTTTCAGTCCAACAAATGGCTCTTTCTCTTATAATAACAAATACAATACAGTACAACAGAGGTAATTAGGCCACAGTTATGAGGGTTATATGGCTTAATGTACATTCCCAATGACCAGTCCATATGTATTTGGTACCTGACTTTAACATTCTCCTATCTAAACATATCCATGAGTTTAAAGGTCTATATCTGACTCAACATTCATGCGAACTTGCAACACAATTTTAAAAGTATCTTCTTAGATCTATAACACTCTCTTGACTCCTAAACAACTCAAAATTAAATTATGAGACTCTAGCTATCTGTTCTTCAACCACCTCAGAGACTTGAGAGGGATAAATATATATGATTATATAGGAAGTACAGGGCCTGCAGCTCCCCAAACTAAGAAATGACATACCTGTGGCTGCCTGGACAGTTCCCATTTTCTCTCCATATACTACAGCATCGATCTTCAGTCATTTGGCCCCGTTTCTCTGACAGACCTTGATTGTAGAGCAGGGGTTATGAAGGACTTGCCTACCCTGTCTTAGCAGAGCTAGGCTGTCGACTTACCTGCTTCCAGGTTTTGTCCTTTTTGGACAGCATTCTGTCTACAGTTGGGGCAAGGGCTTTTCCTACCAAGAGATAGGCTTGCGACTAATTCAATAATCTCCCACTGGAGATTCTTTGATGCTCATCTTCTACTTGGAGGAGAATAGGGGGTGCTGTCAGGAGTTGATTTGTCTTGATATAAAAAAATCTAAAGTTACGAAAACATCTTTGAATGCCTTATTCTGCAGATCTCTTGAGGTTTTTGAAGAGACCCTGTCTATCTCTTATGTTAGGGTAAGCAGATGTTGCTTGTCTCTTGCCGATTTATTTCTGATTAGCTTAGAAAGTAACTATAATAGGCTGTCATAGTACCTAAAAGTCCCTGGGCAAGACTCTCCTCTCCTCTCTCCGACACTCAGAGAAACAGACCAGTGGAAACCAGGGAAGCCACTGAATCTGGGAATCATCACCAGGAGAGGAGAAGCATACAATAGATAAAAAAGACTAAAAAATAGAAAAAATATAACTAATATATAAAAAATAAATAAAGAATAAGAATTAAAAATAAGAAGTCTATGTCCAAGTTTCCTAACTGAATGACCGGCTTGCATAAGCATTAGTTTGCATTTCTTAATTATCCTAAACAGTTTATGACAATTAGTAGTAAAAGGCCGAAACATCACATTTCATTTTTTTTCTTTACCTCCTAACCCTTCTATCCCATTTCCCTGGAGTAGGGTGTCCTTATATAACAGTCCCTCATCTCAGTTGAGAGGTCGTATGAGGGCCAAGAGCCTCTTCATTCATTGGGGATCTACGAAGCAGTACCAACAGTGAAAAGTGTCTCGTTGCCCGGGAGAGAGAACTACTAAACAAACAAACCAATAAGCATACAATAGATAAAAAAGACTAAAAAATAGAAAAAAATATAACTAATATATAAAAAATAAATAAAGAACAAGAATTAAAAATAAGAAGTCTATGTCCAAGATCCCTTTGGTGTGTTAGTTGTGGTATCGATACCTTCTTCTATATAGCTAAAATCCTACTATAAGTGAATAGATGCCATATGTGTCCTTCTGAGTCTGGGTTAGTTCACTCAGGATGAGCTTTTCTAGTTCCATCCATTTGGCTGCAAATTGCATAATTTCATTGTTTCTGATAGTTGAATAATATTCCATTGTATAGATGTACCACAGTTTTTGACCCATTCTTCGGTTGAAGGACATCTGGTTGTATCCAGTTTCTAGCTATTACAAATAAACATAAATGAGGAAACTTCTTTATGATTCCATGAAGAGGCATTTGGGTGTATACCCAGAAGTGGTATGACTGGGTCCTGAGGCAGAGCTATTCCAAGTTTTTTAAGATATCGCCAGACTGACCTCCATAGTGGTTGCACAAGCCTGCATTCCCACCAGCAATGGAGTAGGGTACCCCTTTCTCCACACCCTCGCCAGCATGTGCTGTCATTTGAGTTTTTGATCTTAGCCATACTGACAGGTGTGAGATGGAATCTCAGAGTCATCTTGAGTTGCATTTCTCTGATGATTAAGGATGTTGAGCATTTCTTCAAGTGTCTCTCAGCCATTAGGGATTCCTCCTTTGTGAATTCTCTATTTAGCTCTGTCCCCCGTTTTTTCATTGGATTATTTGGTTTCTTGGCATTTAATTTCTTGAGTTCTTTGTAGATTTTGGATATTAGCCCTCTGTCAGATGTGGGGTTGGTGAAGATTTTCTCCCAGTCTGTAGGCTGCCGTTTTGTTCGAATTACAGTGTCCTTTGCCTTACAGAAGCTTTTCAGTTTCATGAGGTCCCATTTATTGATTGTTGATCTCAAGTCCTGAGCTGTTGGTGTTCTGTTCAGGAAGTTGTCGCCTGTGCCAATTAGTTCCAGGGTTTCTCCCACTTTTCTTCTAGTAGATTTAGTGTGACCGGCCTTATGTTAAGGTCTTTGATCCACTTGGACTTAAGTTTTGTACAAGGTGATAAGTATGGGTCTAACTTCATTCTTTTACAAATGGACATCCAGTTGGACCAGCACCATTTGTTGAAGATTCTGTCCTTCTTCCATTGTGCCGTTTTGGCTTCTTTGTCAAAAATTAGGTGGCCATAAGTGTGTGGGTCTATTTCTGGATCTTCAATTCTATTCCATTGATCTACTGGTCTGTTTCTATACCAATACCATGCTGTTTTTACAACTATTGCTCTGTAGTACAGCTTGAAATCTGGGATGGTAATACCTCCAGATGTTTTTTTTTATTGTACAGGATTGATTTAGCTATTCTTGGCTTTTTGTTGTTCCATATGAAATTGAGGCTAGCTCTTTCCAAGTCTATAAAAAATTGTGTTGGTATTTTGATAGGAATTGCATTGAACCTATATATTGTTTTTGGTAGGATGGCCATTTTTATTATGTTGATCCTACCTATCCATGAGCATGGGAGATCTTTCCATCTTCTAAAGGCCTCTTCCATTTCTTTCTTCAAGGGCTTGAAGTTCTTGCTGTACAGGACCTTTACTTGCTTGGTTAGAGTTACCCCCAGGTATTTTATGTTGTTTGCGGCTATTGTGAAAGGGGTTGTTTCCCTTATTTCTTTCTCAGCCCATTTGTTTGTTGTATAAAGAAGGGCTTCTGATTATTTTGAATTAATTTTGTCCCCAGCCACTTTGCTGAAGGTGTTTATCAGCTGTAAGAGTTCGCTGGTGGAATTTTTGGGGTCGCTTATGTATACTATCATATCATCTGCAAATAGGGATAATTTGACTTCTTCGTTTCCAATGTTTATCCCCTTGATGTCCTTTAGTTGTCTTATTGCTCTAGCAAGAACTTCAAGTACTATATTGAAAAGATATGGTGAAAGTGGACATCCTTGTCTTGTCCCTGAGTTTAGAGGAAATGCTGCAAGTTTCTCTCCATTTATTTTGATGCTGGTCACTGGCCTGCTGTATATTACCTTTATTATTTCTAGGTACAGCCCTTGTATGCCCGTTCTCTCCAGAACTTTTAGCATGAAGGGGTGTTGGATTTTGTCAAATGCTTTTTCTGCATCTAGCGAGATTATCATGTGGTTTTTTTCTTTCATCTTGTTTATATGGTGAATGACGTTGATAGACTTTTGTATGTTGAACCATCCCAGCATCCCTGGGATGAAGCCTACTTGATCATGGTGTATGATAGTTTTGATGTGTTCTTGAATTCGGTTTGCTAGTATTTTATTAAGTATTTTTGCATCTATGTTCATGAGGGAGATTGGTCTGAAGTTCTCTTTCTTTGTTGGGTCTTTGTGTGGTTTAGGAAGCAGAGTGATTGTGGCTTTGGAGAATGAGTTTGGCAATGTTCTTTCAGATTCTATTTTGTGAAAGAGTTTGAAAAGTATTGGTGTTAGCTCCTCTTTGAAGGTCCGGTAGAATTCTGTGCTAAAGCCATCTGGCCCTGGGTGTTTTTTTGGCTGGGAGATTTTTAATGACTGTTTCTATTTCCTTAGGGGTTATAGGGCTGTTTAATCTGTTTATCTGATCTTGATTTAGCTTCGGTAGGTGGAATCTATCAAGAAAATTATCCATTTCACTTAAGTTTTCAAATTTGGTGGAGTTTAGATTTTTAAAGTAGGATCCAAATATTCTCTGGATTTCCTCAATGTCTGTTGTTATTTCTCCCTTTTCATTTCTGATTTTGTTGATTTGTGTTTTCTCCCTCTGTCTTTTAGTTAATTTGGCTAAGGGTCTGTCTATTTTGTTGATTTTCTCGAAGAACCAACTCTTGGTTTCATTGATTCTTATAGTTCTTTTTGTTGCTAAGTTGTTGATTTCAGCCCTAAGTTTGATGATCTCCTGCCTTCTGCTCCTCTTGGGAGTGTTTGCTTCTTTTTTTTCCAATTCACCCAGTTTAGCTGTTAATTCGCTAATATGAGCTGTCACAATTTTCTTTTTGAAGGCACTTAGTGCTATGAACTTTCCTTGTAGCACAGCTTTCATTGTGTCCCATAGGTTTGGGAATGTTGTGTCTTCATTTTCATTGGATTTTAAGAAGTCTTTGATTTCCTTCTTTATTTCTTCCCTGACCCAGTGGTCCTCTAGTAAAGAGTTGTTCAATTTCCATGTGAGTGTAGACTTTCTGTTGCTATTGAAGTCCAGCTTTATTCCCTGGTGGTCTGATAAGATACAAGGGGTTATTTCAATTTTCTTGTATCTGTTGAGGCTATCTTTGTGTCCAACTATATGGTCGATTTTGGAAAAGGTTCCATTAGGTGCTGAGAAGAAGGTGTGTTCTTTTGTGTTTGGGTGAAACGTTCTATAGAGATCTGTTAGGTCCATTTGGTTCATGATCTCTGTTAGACTCATTATTTCTCTGTTTGGCTTCTGTCTTGATGATCTGTCCATAGTTGTGAATGGGGTGTTCAAGTCTCCCACTATTAAAGTGTTTGGATCGATGTGCGATTTAAGTTTTAGAAGCGTTTCTTTTATAAAAGTAGGTGCCTTTGTATTTGGGGCATAGATGTTCAATATTGAGATGACCTCTTAGTGTATATTTCCTTTAATGAGTATGTAATGCCCTTCTCTGTCTTTTTTTATTAACTTCAATTGGAAGTCTATTTTGTTTGATATTAGGGTGGCTACTCCAGCTTGTTTCCTGGGTCCATTTGCTTGGAAAACCTTTTCTCAGCCCTTTACTCTGAGGTAGTGTTTATCGTCAATAGTTAGGTGTGTTTCTTGTATACAGCAAAAAGATGGGTCTTGTTTATGGATCCAGTCTGTAAGTCTGTGTCTTTTTATTGGTGAGTTGAGTCCATTGATGTTGATGGATATTAGTGACCAGGGCTTGTTATTTCCCATTATTTTGGTATAGCTGGCTGTCTTGTGTTTCTCTTTTGTTTAGTTGCTGTGGAGGTTTCTATTTCCTCTGTTTTCTTGGGTGTAGTTATCTTCTCTGGGTTGGAATTTTCCTTCTAGGATCTTCTGTAGGGCTGGGTTTGTGAGGAGATATTGTTTGAATTTGATTTTGTCATGGAATATCTTGTTTTCTCCTTCTATGTTGATAGAGAGTTTTACTGGGTATAGTAGTCTGGCTGGGCACCTATGTTCTCTCAGGGCTTGTAGGACATCTGTCCAGGCCCTTCTAGCTTTTAAAGTTTCTGAGGAGAAGTCAGGTGTGATTCTGATGGGTTTGCCATTGTATGTGACTTGGCCTTTTTCTCTTACAGCTTTTAATATCCTTTCTTTGTTCTCTACATTTGGAGTTTCTATTATTATGTGGCGAGAGGAGTTTCTTTTCTGATCTAATCTGTTTGGTGTTCTGTAAGCCTCTTGGATTTTTACTGGCATCTCTTTCTTTAGGTTTGGGAAGTTTTCTTCTATGATTTTGTTGAAGATATTTCTTGGACCATGGAGTCGGGAGTCTTCTCTTTCCTCTATGCCTGTAATTCTTAGGTTCCGTCTTTTCATTGAGTCCTTGATTTCTTGGATGTTGTGGGTGAGAGATTTTTTAGCTTTCTCATTTTCTTTGGATGTTGTACTGATTTCTTCCATCGAATCTTCCATGCCTGAGATCCTGTCTTCCATCTCTTGCATCCTATTTTTGATACTCACATCCGTAGTTCCTGTCCTCTTCTCTTGATTCTCCATTTCCTCTTGTAACTCTGACTGTGTTTTCTTTATTGTTTCCATTTCTATTTTCATGTCTTGAATGGTAGTGTTCATTTTGTACATTTCCTTCTCCAGTTTGCTTGTTTTTGTCTGGAGATCTTTCATTGCTTTATCCTTTTCCTGTTTAAGCTGGGTCACCTTGGCTTAGAGCTCTTTAATGATGTTATTCGTTGTTTTGACTTGTAAAGTTGTGGCTTCTTTGAATTCCTTCATAGTTTTAAGTTCTTCTTGAAGGGACTTTATCACTTTCCATACTGTAGAATTGTCATCGTTTTCATGTGTTTCAGTTGTGGTGAGGTGGTTCGGGCTGGACAGAATAGCGTTGCTTTCTTTTGTTGGAGACATTTCGCTCTGTTTTTTTTTTTTTTTTTTTTTCGTCTGGGGCCTCTGGCCATGTGGAATTTGCTGTCTTCTGGACTTGGGTCCAAAGGGGGCACTGTGGTGTAGGATTCGAGTTGCCTTGCTCCACCCCTATAAGGTGAGTCATTCAGTCCCGCCTCCCATGTGGGGACCTAATTAATTCAGGTGGCGGAGCTGTTTACAAGTAAGCTCTGATTCCCCACTGGAAGGGCCTGTACTAGTACATAAGACCAATATACGACCGTTTCAAATATCTCGGGGTTGGTTCCTGTGGCCGGTAAGTCTGCAGTTCAGCTGCAGTAGCCTTGCTGCTCCCGCGGCTTGGAAACTGGCCAGTAACGTCACAGACTGCGATCTGTGGTCTGAAGCCATTTTGCAGCGGATCTCCGCTCACTTCCAAGGGTCGCAACCTTTCGCTAGAAAATTGGAGCATCTGTGTGAGACCTGGGAGTGCCCAGCAGGGTGGGGATTATCTCTGTGTGCTTTCTGAATCTGCCGGCTGGGTATTAGGTTGGAACTTACCGGGGGGTCTCTCCTTTTGGGGGGATGGGTTATCCCGATTCCTGGGTCCAGAGGCTTCCTAGAGTGTCCGAGATTTGGATGGGGCATCCTGCCCAGGCATCTTCCGTGGTCCCTGGGTAGCTGGGTGAGATTTAGAAGGTGTCGTGCCCTTTGTACAGTGTCCTGGAACTCTTGCCGCCTTGTGATTGTTGACCCCGAAATCAAAATACGTCCGCGCCGGCCACTGCCATCTTGGATCCCCCGCAACAAACGTTCTTAACAGCTGAGCCATTTCTCCAGTCCACCCTCATCTTTTTTTTTTTAACATTTAGGATTAAAGATTTATTCTTCCCTGCTCCTAATCTCTTAAGTAGCAATAGGATTAATAAAAGATATTAGGATGTCTTGGTAAATTGAATCAAATATCACTAGAATCAGTATGCCCAGACTGCTGTAATAAAATGCCAAGCTGACCAAATGGTTTAAGCAACAGAACTCAATTCTCCACTATTCTGAGTGCTGGAAGCCCAAGATCTAGATGTGAGCTGGCAGGTGTCTGGTGGAGGTTCTCCCAATGGCCATAAAGCTTGAGTGCTCTGGAGGTCTTCTAATAATTGGGTCAGGATTGTGCCCTTGCAGTCTCATTTAACTTTATTTGTTTTCTTAGAGGCCTAATCTCCACATACTGGAATCAAGGCTTCCAGCCCATGAATTCTGGAGAAATACATTGAGTTCACAACAAAGTCTGTCAGGCAGTTAGCTGGCCTATGTACATGATCAGTAAGTGTGAACCAGGGGTTCTAAGCCACTTTGTTCATGGGAAGGCTTATCTGGGCTCTCAAGCACAGACTATGACACCAGAGTGAGTACAACTATAGGGAACTATATAGGGCCAGGTGTGGCTTCTGCCCACTTGAAAAGGTCCAGAAAACCAACTGGGCAAGGTTCTTCTGCTGCAAGAGTCAACTCTGAGTGGTCACGTGGAATTCTGAGGCATCTTTGCTTTGGAAAACCAGCCCTACTCATGTACCCTTAGATCTGTCCCTACTCATGTACCCTTAGATCTGTGCCCCAGATATTTATTGCCTCCTCCCAATGGTGTCTTAAATTTGTCTCAGCCCATTCTAAGACATCAGAAGCTGAAGCAAGGAATGGATGTGAGATGTTTATGGTGCATTGCATTCGAGGCAACAATCTGAATGGAGTGAACATTTGATGGGTATGGAGGAAAAGAGAGGGAAGGCTGGGCATGGGTAGGCAGTGAAGGAGACCTGGAGACAGGGTTGCATGGGCTGCCTGCTGTCCCACATAGGCTGCCAGGAAATCTTTCTTGGGGTTCTCCATCATTTGACTCTGCTTCAACTTTGTAGACGAAGAAACCCCATTTTTTTGTCCCACCAAGAATGGACACAGTTTGGAAAGTTAATTCTACATAAGGCATGTGAAAATAAAAATAACTGATCAGGTAGTTGGGCTGTTTACTTTTAACGGTGAATGGGTTTTCCTTCCTTGAGTCCTGAATTCGACATTGTTCTCCCTGTACCTCCCTTTGATGGGCTTGAGAAATACAGATTGAGTTGGGCTGGCAGAGCTTTAGATCAAATGATGGGGCAGCTATGTACTTCACAAGAAAGGGGTTCACAGAGAACAGTTCTTGCTTTCTCTCAGCTTATTTGGGTTTCCTGTGCTTTCCTTGTCTCACTGCCCAGGAGGGAACATAAAGATAACCTTAAAGATGCAGGAACCTAAAGCTGTTGCAAATCTGCTCCAGTCTCCTGGAGGTAGGACCAGATAGAGGGTTTCAAAGTCAACTTCTACCAAAGACTCTTCAAAAGCAAACAGAAAGAGCCTCTGTATATTTGTATATATGCTTCACAGCAAATACCCTGGTATTTTTACATAGTCTATGATATTTTATCCTTACGATAACATCTTATAATCCTCTAATTTTCAAATAAGGAAATTAAATTCAGAGACATTATTGGTGACCCAGGCAAGACCACACATCTGGTCAGAATTTAGCAGGTCTAACCATGAAATGTAATTGTTGGAGACTTCTGAGCACAAAGATAAATAAATATTAAGAGCCCATTACCATCATGGAAATTCAGTGGTTAGAGAATGTATAGTTTTAACAGAGTTATTTGAATTCTAACAGATACTGGTAACCAATTCAAGTAATTATTGTAGTTTCAAAGTTTCTTTTATTTAAACTGTGATGAGCTGAGAACCTCAGGGATCATAACAACAAGACAAAAGGCAGCTGTGACTCAAAGTTTCTTAATAATGTGGGCTGTGTCCAGTATCAAAGCTCAGGGGGTGACTGAATCAAAATAGATGTCTTCTACTAATTAAAAACAAATGCAAGTCTTTGACAAACATGATTAGTACAAGTTACACTCGATAGAAGGACAGATCATCCGAGATTGTGTGATGGCTAACATCTGGATGTGGAGACGGGCAAGAAGCTGAGCTGAATCACCCTTGTTTGGACAGCTGGATCATATCATATTTAGGGCAATATCTTCTCACTCCTACACCCTTGCTTCCCACCAAACAAAAATAAGTTACTTCTCCAAAGCAGCTCCAGGTCATGTACCTAACCTCTTCTGGCACGCAGATAGTTGAGACCAGAGGCTGTCACTTCGTCAAACCTCTGACCTGCAGTGTAGGGACTACTGGAGTTTAGCAGGAAGCTGAATGCCTTCCAGTTATAATCTTTGCATTGGTGGGGTTTGGGCAATGACTGTTTGTCTTGGCTTTGTGGAAGGGCAAATGCACGTCATCTTGCTGATGTTCAAACTCCTCCTCCTCTCAGCTCAGAGAAAGAAGCAAGATTAGATGACCTGAAGGAATATCTGTTTTGTTGATAGGATCTTACTATGTAGCTCAGGCTGTTATATCATCTCAGTCTCTGAGTACAAGGAAGGTGTTTACCACCTCATCCAAAATGGCATATTTTTAAAATTTACAATAATTGAAGGTCACTGTTTAAAGGGACATTTTGGAATGTTCTTGTTTTCATTGTGTTTGACTTGATCCCTGACTAGATGTTTAGTTTCTTGCAAGATAGAGAAGCCAGAAAGACATGTGGCATCGCCATTTTTTATAGAATTTTTTATTTATGGCACCATTCATTGTATATTTCATATACATGGTTGACTGAGGGGTTGTTCATTAGCATTTTCAATGTTGATCATTATAATGACAAAACAGAAAAGGATAAAATATCTTATGGTAAGAGGTTGGTTAAATAAACTATGGGATATCCATAGCTGCATACTATCAAAAACTGAACTTAGAGAAACATTGAATAGCATATAGAGTGTTCACAATAAAACTATGGAGATCTAAATGGGGAAAAGGAGAGTTCTAGAGAGATAAAATGGAAAAGGAGAGAGTACGGTATGGATGTGATTTGCATGTGCCCCTCAAGACTTCATGTGTTGAAATGTCTCCATTATGGAGATTGTCCAGTAATTACAAGGGTGGTGACTTACTGCAGCTACCCACTCAGGAATGATCCTCTGGAAAGAGAATAGAATTATGTGAGGGTATCAGTAATACCAGTGCTTCCTAAGGAGGTGAGGAGAAACCAGAAGAGACCGACAGAAATAGACATGTGCTCCCTTGTGCTTACCATGCTTCCTGAGGACTCTGCCGGCAAGAAGATGATCCTCAGATCTTGCTTGGTCCTTGAAATTCTAGCACTATGAGCTAAATGGATATATATTTTGTTTATAAGGTTATTGTGGTGGTTGGAATGAGAATGGCCCCATAGGTTCATAGATTTCAATGCTTGGTCACCAAAGAGTGGTACGATGAGGAGGCGTGGCTTTGTTGGAGGAAGTATGGCCTTGTTGGAAGAAGTGTGTCACTGGGGCTGAGCTTTGGGTTCCAAATGCTCAAGCCAAGCCCAGTGTCTCTCTGTTTCTGCTGCCTGAAGATCTGGATGTGGTACTCTCCGCTGCTCTCCAGCACCATGTCTGCCTGTGTGCCACCATGCTCCCCACCATGATGACAACGGACTAAACCTCTGGAACTGTAAGCCAGCCCCAGTTAAATGCTTTCCTTTATAAGAGCTGCTGTGGTCATGAGGTCTCTTCACAGCAATAGAACGCTGACTGAGACAGTTCTCAGTTCCAGGTCTTTCTCAATGATGATGAGCAATGGGATAATAGCAGGAGATGTAGCGAAGAGATGGGAAAATCATGGAAGGCAGGCAGAAAAATTTAGATGTGACCAGGTTCCTCAGTGGGAAGCTCGGTCAAGTCCCGGGTAAGAGGCTGATAGAAGTAAAGAACTGAAGTAAGAATAACTGGTATGAATTAAGGAAGCTGGTGGGTAGTTTTTGCAACACTAGAGGGCAAGAGTGCTGAAGACCTGATGTAGCATAGGGGGAGTAGGGTAGTGACAAAAGTGGGAAGATGTTGACATGGATTGGTGATGGTGGTACAAGGTGATGATTAGTGGGATATGCCTGTCCTAGTGATGACAGTAAGGACAGGTAACGATGGAAGAAAAAGAGGAAGAAATGGCCTCTGTCCTAATGATGACAGTAAGGACAGGTAAGGACGGAAGAAAAAGAGGAAGAAATGGCCTCTGTGTTTGCATAGAGCAGCACTGTTCCCCCCCCCCCCAGCCATATTTAGCTTCTCTCAGTGACCCTGAACAAATGGACAAACTTTAGCAGTGTTAGCTGCAAGCTTTAGTATATCTGTGAATTCTCTGTACCCTTGTTTCTTCAGCCTTCACTTTTTCAATTCAACAGATTCTGGCTTTAGTGATTCTTGTTTGTTATTAAAGGGAAACATTCTTAGAGGCTCATTTGTTATTACAAGTAAATAGTGGTGTGTCATTTGGCATAAACTGAGAAATTAAAACCCGTGACAACAAAGCTTTAATGTTAGGCTCATATGTGTCAAATGCCTGGGCCTGAAATCTGTTCTAAGAGTAATATTATCCAACAGTTAAATAGTTCTAACTAGAAACGTTCTGACAAGTTCTAGAATCAAAAGGACTAGAAGGGAATTGAAAACAGAAGGGCATTCTCCAGTGACATAATGAGATGTCACTTAAGGACACATCTGTGTGTCCCCTAAAATCACCTCAGTCAGGACGTAAAGTTTGTAAGCACTATTTTAGGTGAAGACTTTTCCCTCTGTCCAGAGCACTGGGAACTTCTGTGTCTCCCCTGGGGTGGGGGAGGAGGAGGGGGAACCCAGGACTAAAGAGACAGGAGGAGAAGCAGAGACATATGATAGGGTCTGCCCAGGAGCAAAGCCACTGTGGTTGAGGCTGGGTGCCCAGTAAGCACATAACAGAAAACAAACCATTGGTGAGAAGAAAACCATAAATAATCATATGTACGTCAGTGCCCTGAAGGGGGAAAAGAAATCTGGTGCCCATGGGAACAAACACATGCATTACTGGGCCACCTGTGAGGCAAAGTCAGCTGTGAAACTGAAGAATCACCATATTTATTCTCTATCTGGGAAAAGGCAAACCAAAACCTAAACTTGAGCCTTGAAACGAACCTCCATTCCTGTGGTTGATTTCTTTCGGGAGGCGTTTCCCCTTAGCAGTTGGTGGAAGAGAGGACTGACCTCCTCCTGTCTTTTACACTTTCCCACAGATATTTTTCAAAAATTGCTTTGCACTCACAGCAGCCTCAAGTGTTTCTTCTACCCCACTTGCGCAGAGACACCTGGCAGTAATGCTAGTGGTAGGCTACTTGACCCAAACATGACAGCCACACCTTGCCACTGGTCCTCTGGCTTTGAAGTCAAGGGACATGGTCTTTGGTGATTTTGAAGCACACACACACACACACACACACACACACACACACACACACAAATCATTCTTGAAATTTTTCCTGCTTGGATTCCTCCAACCATTAGGTAGTACAAAAGCAGCCCTTGGCAAGTTTGTGGTTATGGCATACATAATTATTTATGCTTCCCTGCACTCCAGTCAGCACATGGGCCTCTAAATTAGATCCAAGTCGTCTCCAGAAATCTTACTCAATTCTTAAGACAGGAGTTTTCACATTCCACGTCTACTTCTCTTTACAAGGAGCTGCAATTCAGGAACTGGGCTATGACTTCCAGGTTGATGAGTACATATTAGTGTCCTTAAATAGCATTTCTCTGGTGCCCACACACGCCTGGAAAATACAAGGTTGTTTGGTATCCTGAAAATTATTGAGTGTCTTGAATACTAATAAGTATCTTAGGGCACCCTCCAAGAGAAGATACAGGGGAGCATTTGCTGTTGATGCGAGGAGGAGAAGCCTTGAGGTCTTAATAGGCTGAACTCCTTCCTGTGTGCTAGGGTAATTTTTTACTCACCACAGGCACTATTTAAAATCCCCAGGAAGCCAACGGAATGCCACAGAATGATGTGCCTTCTGTCATACCAGGGCTGAGGATATAAGACTTTCTTCTTGTTTCTAAAGAGACCACACAGCTTGAGGATTCAGTCACTGACTTTACAGTCAACTTGGAAGCCCCATATTTTGGGACTGGCCATGTTCTCAGAGTGCAAAATGTGGGTGGGCATGTAGCTGGGCACAGACAATTGCTTGAGTTTTATGGGAACCAGGGACCAGGAGAAAAGTCCCATTCTTGATAAGTTGCCAGGACTTGGATCACATCCTGCATCTTACCCCTGTAGAACTGAAAGAAAATTGCTTAGGATCCATCTATTGTAGGAATGAGATGAGGTCAGGTGTGGTGGCTCATGCCTATAATCCCAGCCCTTGGGGTGCAGAGGTGGGAAGATCACTGCCAGGTGTCATAGTTCCATGACAGCCTGGGTTACCTTTCCTCAACAACAACTACATAACTACTTAAAATAAATAAAAATAAATAAATAAGCACACAACTGTGATTTGGTCATCTGGAGCTTGAGTGTTGATGTAGGAAAGACTACAAAGGACAGGCAAAGCCAAAATGATCGGATCTTTTGGCTTATTGGATCTGTAAGAAGCTGTAGAAATATCATTGTCACACTACTCACCACACATGGCCTCTGCCTGTTCCATTGAAGGAAGACTGTTCTTAAAGCTGGGAGATACAAGCCAGGGACTGGTTCTTTTTTTTTTTTTTTTTAATGTTTATTTTTTACTTTGTTATGTCTCCATTGCCACCCCCTCCCTGCACCCCCTTCCGGCCCCTCCCTCCCACCCTGTACCCCGTCTCCCACCCCTCCCATGCCTCCAGTGTAGGTTGTCTCCATGTATCAGCCCCCCTCAGTTCGTTAGTCACATGAGATCTAACAGCTTCCTCTTGCACAGGAGGCATACATGGCAGTTCCACTAGGGTGGGGTGTCCCACTGACAGATAATCAAATCCCTGTTCCTGCCCTTTTGGATCTATTGATTATAGGATGATTATCCTGTACTATAATGGCTAAAATCCAGTTATAAGTGAATAGATGCCATGTGCATCTTTCTGAGTCTGGGTTAGCTCACTCAGGATGAGCTTTTCTAGTTCCATTCATTTGATTGCAAATTGCATGATTTCCTTGTTTCTGATAGCTGAGTAGTATTCCATCGTGTAAATGTACCACAGTTTTTTTTTTAATGCATTCTTCTGTTGAAGGACATCTGAGTTGTTTCCAGTTTCTAGTTGTTACAAATAAAGCTGTTATGAACATAGTTGAGGAGATGTCCTTGTTGTTTGGTGAGGAATCCTTTGGATGTATGGCCAGGAGTGGTATGGCTAGGTCTTGAGGTTGAGCAATTCCAAGTTTTCTAAGATATCTTGGGGCCCGGTTCTTCCAGCTCAACATTAACCCCAGTCATCATTCATCTGTTCACCTCTCCTATAGGCACTGATGGAGAGCGTGGTGTCCCTGCAGGCACCACGGCCAGCAGCAAACCAACAATCAGCAAAGATGCAAAAAGGAGATCTAGGTTCAGCCAGATTTAGACAACCAGACTGGATCAAACTTCTGAAGTTTGATGCCAGGCAGTTTATTGTAAGCATACTTAAACAAAGTACTGTTTTCAGGGAAAAAAAATAGTTTCCTGCTGTAATACAATCCCTAGTGCATAAGGAGATGTAATTACGTTGAAACCCAACTCAAACTGCATGTCATTTCTTCTAAGCAGATGGGTTCTAGAGCTAAGCCACCTGCATTAGCTTAAAGTCCTAGGGAAAGACCTGGCATGGTCTCATTCATGCAGCTAGCATAGGGATCACTTGGGTGATTAGTCACCTCCAGTACTGGTTATGGGAGACTGAAGGAGCTCATGGCTGCAGAGATAACGTAAGGGTCATCTAGAATATGAAATCTCTCTGGCCCTAGTTGTGAGAGCCTAATATGGCCTGGTCCTTTAGATAATAATATATTATTATTATTAAAAGATCACCTAGACTACTAGTCATCTCTGGTCCTGGTTGTAGGAGTTTGATGTGGCCTGGTCTTTCAGATGACCCATATGGCCAGGCTGTTAATCCCCTCCAATTCCCAGCCTTCTGGGTGAAAAAACATGTTATGCATCTTTTTCTATGAAAAGACAACTCTGTGTGCTTAACATTCCTGGTTTCACTGGTGATCTATGGGGCAAGGACCTCTGTGCCAACATGACGGGTCAGTCAGTGGATCAGTAAGCCTTGGGAGCAGAGGCATTTTTGTAAGTGGATACTAAATGCTGTTCATGTAGGATTTGAAAATAAGAAGACATGCTGTCAGATCAGCATGTATCAATCCACTGTAAGTGTCTACCCCCACTGCAAAAACGGACACCAAGACTGAATTCTACCTATGTGTCAGATGCAAGAAGATGGACTGATATTTGTTGAAATTAGCTTTGGTTAAGATAGAAGAACAAAACCTAGAGAAATATTGCTTTACACAAGCTTAAGATGGTTTTTCTTTCAGATAAATCTAGAGCAGTCCTGTGCCCAGAAGAATTACCATAGCAGATCTGCTATGTAAACGTCACCATCAGGGTGCCTCTTAGCTGGCATATGGGACTTTGGCTCTTGAAACAGCCCCAGTCAATAGTTACATGATGTTGGAGCTGTCTAGAGAGATAGCTCTGCAGTTAAGAGCTCTGGCTGCTTTTCTGGAGGATCCAAGTTCAATTCCCAGCACCCACTTAACTATGCACAGTTTCAGTAGATCCAAAGCCCTCCTTTGGCTGCCAAAGACACTAGGTAGGTAAGTGATACTTAAACCATAAGGAAAAATACTTAAACCATAAAATTAGATAATAAAAAAATTAAGATAGTAATGTTGGATAACAACTAGCATTTTCTACCCCCAAGTGCAAGAAGAAACTGCGGAGTTACATTTTAATTGACTCAAAAGTCTTAAACACTTAAGACTCTGACTGGATTATCTGTCTGCTTTTCTTTTTTTTCTTTTTTTTTATAAATACTTTATTTTTTTTTCTTCAAGTTACATCTCAGTCACAAACCCTTCCCTATTCCCCCTTCCTATCCCGCCCTTCCACCCTCTTCCCCCCAGAAGTTTCCCCTTTCAGTCCAACAGATGGTTCCTTCTCTTATAACAGTAAGTATTATACAAAACAACAGATATAAATATGCCACATTTATGAGAGTTAAATGGCCCAGTATACCTTCCCAATGTCCAGTTTATACATATTTGGCCCCTGACTTTAAGATTCTACTATCTAACCATCTCCATGTGTTTAAAGGTCTATATCTGACTCAACATTCATACTAACTTGCAACAAACACACTTTTAAGAGTATCTTCTTAGATCTATAACACCCTCTTGATTCCTAAACAACTCAAAATTTAGCTATGAGACTCTAGCTGTCTATTCTTCAACCACCTCAGAGACCTGAGAGGGATAAATATATTTGCTTATATAGGAAGTGCAGAGCCTGCAGCTTCCAAAACTAAGAAAGGACATACCAATGACTGCCTGGACAGTTCCCATTTTCTCTCCATACATTCCTGCATCAGTCTTCATCCTTTGGGTCCTGTTTCTATGACAGACATTTGTTGTAGAGCAGGGATTGTCTGCTTTTCTTGTAGGAGTTTTGAATTATGGAAGATGATAGAGAGAGGCTATCCAGCATGCCCAGCTTCCATGGGGGCTTTGAAAACAGCACAGTTCATGCTGCAGTTTCATTGGTAGGGTAGAGTGAACTTTTCACAGAAGACAGGCCAAAGAGTCGCAAAATGAATCCCCACAGACTGCCTGACATTTTCACCGATGATATAGCTGGCATACTTACTGCGTGACTGTAAGACATCTACCTGACCTGCCTTTGAGTCCTCTGGCAAACTCTTGGGTGTGTTTCAGGGTTCAGAGGGGCCTGAAACAGTCTGGACCTGTTGGAGTGATGTGGTTGTTTTTTTGCATTGTGTAAATTGTCTGTGTACTATTCAAATGCTGATCTCTGTTCTGGCACAGATATGTTTACAGGCCAGACTCTGGTATTGCAATTATTATATACTACCTTCATTTTTTGTGAGAATTGTTCTCCATCACCTTTTGATTGGTTAAATAAAGAACTGAATGCCCAATTGCTTAACTCCCAAGAGAGACAGGAATTCGGGGGGGGGGGGAAGGAAGTGCAAAGGGAGTCACCATAGGAACACGAATGAAGAAGCAGATGCCAGACTGAGACTGAAATGGACAGGTAATGGGCCGTGTGATCGAATGTAGACTGGGCCAGTATTGTCAGGTTAGAATAACTAAGAATCTGCCCGGCTATGGTGCCAGAGGTTTATAATAAAATAAAAGGTCTCCGTGTCATTATTACATCCACTGGCAGTCTCAAAGAAACTGGCTACATGGACCAGGAAGGAAAGAAACTCAACATCAATCAAGGAGCCCAGGATCCTGCTACCTTTTGGATAGTTGTCTTCAAAGGAGCCAGAATGTTATTGGCCAGAATGGCTCTTCCTTCTGCCAATGTTTTAACAAGCAGAAGGGAGTAAAGGAGAAGAATAGCCACCATCTTGCCCCCTCCTTAGCAAGAGATGTGTTCCAAGACCCCCAGTGGGGTAGCACTGAGTTCTCTATACACTGTGGTTTATTTTTCCCTATAAACATACAACTATAACAATATGTGTTGAATAAATTAGGAAAGTAACAACAATAATAAAACATAACAACTGTTAACAGAACCATGAAACAGGCCATGATTAAATACAAGAGCTGAAAACAAATCAGCACAACCTTGCAACAGTGAATCTGATAACTTTAGCAGCAGCCCAGGGACTGACAGGTAAGTGTGATATCCAGTGTAGGTGAACCCCGCTAAAGGCTGCTTCATGGCCAGGACAGAATGTAGCAGAGCAGTGTGGACTTCATCGCACCACTCAGAATGGTGCACATTTAAGCCGTGTGTGTTCTTTACTTCAGGAATTTTCCATATGTGATATTCAAACAGTAACTGAAACCACAGAAAGAAACATCAAAATGATTACGATGATGTGATTGTTGTACAAATCAAAATCTATCAGAATGACCAGCATCTCATCAAATTGCCATACCCAGTTAAAAGAAGACTGGAGGGTGTCTTTTCTCTTATTTCTTTCAATTCCATGTTCCCTCAACAGTCTGGAGTTTCTCCACTGAGGAGGGAGAAGGTCGATACTGAGGAACAACCGACAGACTTTGTCACAGAAGTAAGAAAAAAGAATGAGTATAATTTTTATAGATTGAATCAAGTGAAGGACAGGTAAACAAAATTAAGCAGGTCAAAGTCTTACATATTAGCTTTAGGCTGAATTTTAAATGAAAAAGAGACAGGCTGCTTGCCTATAAAAAGATTTATTCTGGGACCAGTGGCCAGCTGCTGAGTCCTTGGCAAGCTGTTAAATGATTACACATGGCTAGAATTGAGAATTGCCTTGACATTGGCTCCCTGCTAGTCTCTATCTCTCACCTCATTTTCAAAATTTTTTCTGAAATTAAAGCATTTTCACTGGACCTCTTTAAAGCAAATGGAAAAATCAAGCATGAGACTCTTGGTTCTCTATATGACTTATAACCTTCTTATTCACAGTACTGGGCCAGCAAATTATAACTCTGTCCTCAAACGTCTAACTCGGCACATGATCACATTTTATACTATATTGACATGGTTGCCCCTCCTCTTCAATCCCTAGCTAGAAAAGTTTCATATGTCATGCACAAATTAATCAATAGTTGCTGAGTGAATGAAAATTCCGACTTGGCCACAGCAACTCAATGGTCCAATAACTACACATTCTGAAGAGCCAATTTGGTACTTAGCTGGTGAAAAATGTATTGTGGGTCAGAGAACAAATTGTTGAAAGCCTAATTGTTCTAAGGAAGCCAGAAACATTTGGCTGTATTCAGAAGTCTTGGCTATCTCCATGACTCAAGGCCTCACTCAGCTTTGTTTATTTTGCATAAGCCATTTAGCCTCCGTGGCCCCTCATTCTTCCTTGAGAAGAATAATAGTTGACCTGCCAGCCACACATAGTTCTTGTGAGAAGAAACCAATGCAATCCTCATGGAGATGAAATCTCTAAATCACCGAGAGCCGAGTTCAGAGTTCTAGCAGGAACTTCTTATTTTATGGAACATAAAAGTTAAGCTTCCAGTTTTGACCTCTGGCCCCATGGCTATATAATCCTTTATGGCCCAGACTAGCATTTCTTGTTTTGGAGTGGTGACCTGTCGCCTCTCATAACTCAGAAGTCTCAAGTCTGGAAGGTCGTTTAATAAAGAATTATGAGTTCACTCAGTAAATCAGAGAGTTCCATGATCTGACTTGACCTCTTGTGCTCTGGAGAAACCAGTCCCTTTTGTTTGTTATTAAGAACAAAGTTTTCTGTCTTAGCTTCTGCCCTAGACTGTACAGTAATCTACCATCTCAGAAAGAAATTCTACAAAAATAACATTCATTCACCCCCTCCCCCAAAAAAATGGATGAAGGCCACCTCCTGGGGTAAGATGTGAGGTTTCCACAAGACAGAGTATAGATTGTAGCACCAGTCTGCCATGTGGTCTACTTTCCTCAGGTTACAACCTACTAATGTTACAAAGGGAGTCTGAGTGAAGCCTCCATACACGGTCTTAGAATTATGCTGAAGTGGAAGAAGAAAAGCACACAATCCTGCAGGAGACAGGCAAAGGCCTGGGAGATGAAAGGCTCTTATTCCCAAGGGAAGCTTTCATTATTCATATGGTCCTTCTCAGGAAACCAAAAGGATCCTGAGGAAGCACAGCAGATAAGCAAAATGTGAATAATGGAGAACTCCTCCTGTGCAGAATACAAGGGTAATTCAGCAGATAGAGGGTTGAAGGTTGTTGAGGAGGTGGGGGGGGCCCGGAATGCAGGGTGGATGCAGATACTCCAAAGCTAGGAGAGCCTGGGAATGTGATGCATTTTTAGTGGTTTCCCTTTGCTTATGTATGCAGTATTGTTTTCAGTGTATGCTGTGTTGACATTTTAATTCTAAAGACAGAGAAGTCTAAAATGTGGCTGAAGAACACCATGTTGCCTGTCTGTCTTATAGAGATATAAATGGAGTAAGTAAGAATCAGATAGATTCCCTGCTGGGAAGAGAGATATATAGAGAGACCCGGGGACTAGATAATCAAGACGATAACCTCCCAGTCATATTCTTCCTCATCTTCCTGACCTGGAACAAAAGCCCAACAGCTTAAAACAGAGGCCTTGGGGACTTTTTCTCCTGCCAGTAGGGCCTGCTAAGGAACAGCACAACAAGTTCAAGGCCAGATAGGGACATGTTTACACAACAGCTGTCCTCCAGTCTTTCTCCAAACTCACCAATTCTAAGTTAGGAGAAGAAGACCCTTCAGAGACTTAAAAAAAAAAAACCACAGGCCCTTAAATTAAGACAGGACCTTTTGGCTTCCTGAGCCCCCATCTCCACTTTGCAGAGGGTCTTTTTCTCTGTGTGTCTGCTGCATGTGTGTGCTCCCTCTCCCCAATAAATGCCTTTCTTCAGCCGCTGATTCTGTCTGCAGAATCAGAGATTTCTCCAGTGCTACTTGCCAAGCCTGAGATTTCTCCTGCCTTTTAATTTTTTTTTCGCTGTAATTTGAGGGTTTTTTTGTAATATTTATTTATTACTTCAGGTTACATCCCCGTCACGGTGTCCTCTTTCTGCCTCTCCCAGTCCCGCCCTCCCACCCTCTACCCCCCTATCACTTCCATCCCACTCCTCTGGAGTGGAGTGTCCCTACATATCAGCCCCCCGGCCCAGTTCAGCAGTCATATGAGGGCCAAGAGCCTCCTCATATACTGGGGGTCTACAAGGAGGCACCACTATGGCAAATTGTTTCATTGACAGGAAACAAAGTTTATGTTCCTGTTCCCCTTGGTGCATTGGTTGTAGTACAGTTATCTTGTACTATATGGCTAAAATCCTATTATAAGTGAATAGATGCCATGTGCATCCTTCTGAGTCTGGGTTAGCTCACTCAGGATGAGGTTCTCTAGTTCCATCCATTTGGCTCCAAATTGCAGGATTTCATTGTTTCTGATGGCTAAGTAGTATTCCACTGTGTACCACAGTTTTTTAATCCATTCCTCCGTTGAGGGACATCTGGGTTGTTTACAGTTTCTAGCTATTACAAATAAGGCTGCTATGAACATAGTGAGTCCACAATCACCCTGATTCCTAAACCACACAAAGACCCAACAAATAAAGAGAACTTCAGACCAATTTCCCTCATGAACATAGATGCAAAAATATTTAATAAAATACTGGCAAACCGAATCCAAGAATACCTCAAAAGTATCATATACCATGATCAAGTAGGCTTCATTCCAGGAATGCAAGGATGGTATAGCATATGAAAATCCATCAATGTAATTCACCATATAAACAAGCTGAAAGAAAAAAACCACATGGTCATCTCGTAGATGCTGAAAAAGCATTTGACAAAATCCAACACCCCTTCATGCTAAAAGTCCTGGAAAGAACAGGCATACAAAGACCATACCTAGAAATAATAAAGGTGATATACAGCAGGCCAGTGGCCAACATCAAATTAAATGGAGAGAAACTTGAAGCATTTCCTCTAAACTCAGGGACAAGACAAGGATGTCCACTTTCACCATATCTCTTCAACATAGTACATGAAGTTTTTGCTAGAGCAATAAGACAGCTAAAGGAGATCAAGGGGATACAAATTGGAAACAAAGAAGTCAAATTATCCCTATTTGAAGACAATATGATAGTATATATAAGCAACCCCAAAAATTCCACCAGAGAACTCTTACAGCTGATAAACACCTTCAGCAAGGTGGCTGGATACAAAATTAATTCAAAAAAATCAGAAGCCCTTCTTTATACAACAAATAAATGGGCTGAGAAAGAAATTATGGAAACAACACCCTTCATAATAGCCACAAACAATATAAAATACCTGGGAGTAACTCTAACCAAGCAAGTGAAAGACTTGTATGATAAGAACTTCAAAGTCCTTGAAGAAAGAAATTGAAGAGGCCATGAGAAGATGGAAAGATCTCTCATGCTCATGGATAGGTTGGATCAACATAATAAAAATGTCCATTCTGCCAAAATCAATACACAGATTCAATGCAATTCCTATCAAAATACCACCACAATTCTTTATAGGCCTTTTAATTCTTTAACTGGCAGAGAAAACAAACAAAATCAAGACCCTAGATGGTAATGTGTTTTTAAACTGCCAGATATTTTTCTCAGGACCTGAGGGCAAAGAAGAAACCAGCCATCTTGGGAGTTCACCTTCTTGATTTCCTAGTCATGGCCCCTCTCCCTATCTGTCTGCCTGTGAGAGAATCTGTCTAACTCCTAGCCCCCCATTGGTACAGAAAGCACAGGTGTGGGAGGAAGCCAGGACTATTTTTGGAAGGAACTTTAGCTAGAGACCAGGTGTTCTAGCTTGGATCTTAAATGTCCATCTAAGTCTTAGAGTCTAAAACTTATATATCCCCAGGGTCAACACAAAAAGCTGTGGTCTGGAAGACCATGCTATGTTGGTTTTAAAGGCAATGATGAAAGATTAAAGAGGTCATAGAGAGCAGCTAAGGTCTGGTAATGTGTGACAATAAAAAGCGCATTGCATAAAAGTTGTAAAAGTGAAGCCTAAACTAGAATGGAGACTACAGGAAACTGGGACTTCCAGAAATGTGGACATTTCCCAAGAAGAGCTATTGTTGGGGAGTACTGGCACAATTAATGATACTCTGTATGTACTCAGGTGGAAATCCTGGGGTGGGGTGGGGTGAATCTACTAAAGCCCCTTAGAACTTAGACAATTAATTATCTCAAGAGTCCTAGATACCAGACATGGAGACAAGAATATGCTATTTGCCCTGTGGACTAGATTTTGATCAATCCTTGCTAAACCTTGGTTCTTACATTTCGAAGTGAGGAATGTTTATTCTATACCATTATATAGTGGAATTTTATACTTTAAAAAAAATAAGAACTCACAACTTTGAACTTTCAAAGTGTAGGAAGTTTTAAAACTATGAGTTTTTTTGGGGGGTTGGGGTTTTTGTTTGTTTGGTTTTTGGCTTTTGAGTTTTTTTCTTTTTGGTGTTTCGAGACAGGGTTCCCCTGTGTATCCTTAGCTGTCCTGGACTCACTTTGTAGACCAGGCTAGCCTTGAACTCACAGAGATCTGCTTGCCTCTGGACTATGGGATTTTTAAAGTTGGAAGGTAAAGTTGGTTTTAATGTCAACTTACTCCAAGGTAGAATAGCCTAAGCAGAAAGCCTCGACTGAATTTTTTTGTTGTGTTGATTATGCTAATTGCCTTAATTTTTGTGGGAAATCCCACAAATACATTAGTATGAAATATAATGTGGTGAGGGGATATCATGGCGGGCCCATGCTAACATGTGCCCCTGAGAAATTACTCCATACAACAAATCTGGTATAAGGAGATTTATTAGGGGAAGGAGGAGTGAAGACCAGAGAAGGGGTAGAAGCAGCGAGCAAACATGTAGACAGGCAGACAGGTGGGAGCAGAGCCATGATGGAAGAGAAGAGAGGGGCACAGAGAAGGACAGAAATGGGGGAAAGAGAGAAGGCAGTAACACAGAGAGCTGGGGTGGCAGGTGGGTTCTTTTATCCTGCCACACACCTGTCCCACCTGGCTGCAGATGATGATGTAAGCAATTGCTAGGTCCCTAAGGGCAGGCATGAATCCCCTGTAAACTAACACACATTAATTATTAATCCTGCAGACAGAAGGAGAAAGACCTCAATCCCAAATAGCCAAATTGGAGCAAGCTTTTTATTCATGTACCCAGGCTGCCTCCCACTAAGGCCTAAGGTGGGTTTCAAGAGATCAATCTTGGACATTAGGAAGATAAGGGTTTTTATAGCTCAGGAGTAGGGGGTTTCTAAATGGGGGGATTTGGCAGGCAAATAGGTGGGCCTACAGAGGCAGAACGTAAGCGTAGCAAGGTGATCATAACAACTTCTAGAAACAGAGGCATGGTTACCATTTCATGGAACAGGCAGTACAGAACCATTTCTAGTTAAGGTTACATGTGGGGCATAGCCCAGTCCTTGAGAAACAGAGGTTTAATCATGAACATAAATGAACCTAGTTTGTCTTGATATAAAAATATCATAAGATATTTTTCAAGCCCAAGATGGAGGCAGGCTGGTTTATCAGAAGACCCACCCCCAAATGTGGACTACTTCTTCTGGTAGCATACTAGATGATAAAAGGGTTCAGTAGAAGGAAGATTATTCATCTTTTAAGTGCTTGGTCTTTCCTATTGACATGATTTACCTTGCTGCTGACACACCTGACTCTTTCTCTGATATCAGAACCAATATTTCCAAGCTTCCATCATTCCTTAAAGGCCAATGGCTTGCCAGGAACCCTCCAGGTTTTTGATACCCTATTGGAACCACGGAGCCACCCAGTCTCATAAACTGAGCCACTTACTGGGGTCTCAGCCTCTCAGATATGGTTCAGCTGTTGCTACTCTTTTAATGTAGGATTATTTAATAAATTGTGTATATAATTTATACATACTCATAATATTTATGTGCTCATACATTTATATATGTTCACATGTAGATAATTATATATAAATACGTATTTATCTTATCAGTTATGTTCTTCTAGGAAACCCTAACTCATAAAGATGGCATTTTAGATTATTAGACAAACATGAGACTTTGAGGACAAGAGATAGAATGCTGTATCAACTTGACAAGGGGGGGTTTGTGATGGTTAATTTTAATTGTCACCATGATGCAATCTATAATCACCTGGGAAAGAGGCTCAATAAGGAACTAGACTAGATTTCGTCTGCTTGTGGGCATGCTTGTCAGGGGTGTTTTTTCATTGAGATAATTCATGTGGAAAGACCCGTATTGAATATGGGTGCACCATTCCATGAACTGGACCCTGGACTATACAGAAAGGAATGAGTGAGCTGAATATTGGCATGCATATACACATTATCTCTCTGCTCTTGAATGTGGATATGATATGACTAGCTGCTTTAAACTCTTGCCCCTGACTTCTCCACAATGGTAGACTGTAACCTGGAACTGTGTGTTAAATGAATTCTTTCTTCCCCGAGTTCTTTTGTCAGAGTGTTTTACTGCAGCAGCAGAAACAAAACTAAAGCAGTCGCCAGAAGGGTCTTTATCTAAGGTCGTCTTTATTTTCTGAGCCTTGAATTTAAAAACACTGAAGTTCATCCAAGTGTCTAAATGGCAGGTGGAGACCTGTGCTGAGTAAGAAAAGCTAGCTGAGTACAGCCAGTGATGGATCCAGTGATACCACTGTCCCTCCGTGGTTTGTACTTTAGTTCTTGTCCTGACTCCTCTCAGTGATGGAGTGTGACCTCGAGACGAAAGGCAAATAAACCATTTCCTCCCCAAGCTGCTTTCAGGCAGAGTACTTTATCTCAGAAACAAAAGGGAAACCAGAAGGCAAGATAAAACAATGCTTTGTATAATGTTTGGGGCTTCATTTCTCTCATTTAGATTAGTCTGTTTGATTGTAATCCACACCATCTAAAGTACCACAAATTCATTCCTCTGTATTAGTAGGCAGTATTACTCTACATTGACACACTATGTTTACCCATTCGCCAATGACAGGCTGTTGGGGGTTGCTTCTAAGTTATTATAAATAATGCTACTACGAGCATT
This sequence comes from Lophiomys imhausi, assembly GCA_907164525.1. NCBI lineage: Eukaryota > Metazoa > Chordata > Mammalia > Rodentia > Muridae > Lophiomys > Lophiomys imhausi. The sequence continues at coordinate 29,253,968 of CAJQZJ010009649.1, forward strand.
TTACATATTTTTATGTGAACATAAAAATTTTTTCCCATTGTTGGGCCATATGGTACATGTTTGTGTGTGTAAGGTTATAAAAACTGATAATGGATTTTTCAAGATTGGAAAATCTCTCTCTCCTCCCACCTCTCCCTCCCTCCCCCTCCTTTCTTTCTTTTCTTCTTCTTTTCCATTCAAGTTATGCTGACCTCACAGAATGGGTAGAAAACATGTAAAACTGACAATACATCATCCTTAAATATTTGACGTAATCCCTACTGAAGCTATCTGGGCATCAAGATTCCTTTTTTGCTGGGTGGTCTTGAACTGTGGTTTCTTCTTCCTTAAAACATAAAACTAATCATGTAATCTATTTCTTCTTGTGTGAGTTTTGGCCATTGTTATCTTAGGAAGAATCGGCCCACTTCCTCTAGTGTGTGGACATGGCATTAGCATTCCCTTGTTAGGTTTTCAGTGTCTGTGGTGGTCTGTTGGGATTCTACCCTGTGTTCCTCCTGACGCTGGGTCTCTGGTCCTGTTTAAGTCCTCTGGAAACTGCTTTTTAGCATGCATTAGGTGGATGAGGTTCAGAGTGAGTCCTGACCCATACTTTTCATACTGCAGTTTCTGTGTCTGTTAAGTTTTCAAAGCCCTTTCCACCCTCTTGGGGTTTGACCCACACGAGCCTGCCCAGGCCTGGGATGCAGCATGGCCTCTAAGTGGCTCAGTTCTCTAAGCCCTTCGCTTCACTGCTTCAGCTCAGTGTCATGTGGGTGCAGATCTGGAGGGACCAGGGTCAGATGGGCAGATTTAGGGTATCTCTGTCTAGTTTCTTCTTTCTGTGATTTCCACTCTACCCCACCTCATCCTTTTCAATTCCCAAAGGTCCTTTTTTGTTTCTGGTTCCATGTCTAGGGATGTAGGGTCTCATCTCCTCATACTGTCCCACCTCAGAGGCTGTATCTGCCCTCGGGGCCAAGCAGCGAGGGCCCCTGAGTCAGAGAGGAAGACTTCCTGTTGTCGAAAGTACCCACCACCTCAAGCATCTTCGGTTACTGAGGAAGCACAGCTTCTCACTTGCCGCAGAGCAAGGAGGGGCTAGTGGGAGCGTCATCACAGGAAGAAGGCGTTTCTACACCTGTCCTTCAAGGAGCCCACTTCCTGCTTCTTCTCTCCATGTAAGAGTGAGGATTTATCTGGAGCTGTCCACTCGTAACTACAGGGGTCCAGCACCGGGCTACTTTTAAGTGTAAATCAGAAGATAGGGTGAGTCATCTAAAGGAAAGCAACTGCCTTGTGCCAATTATTCTTCAGCATTTTTTAAAAAAATTATTTATTTTTTATTTCTTCAAGTTACATCTCAATCGCAATCCCCTCCCTACTCCCCACTCCGTTCCCACCCTCCCACCCTCTTCCCCCTCACCCCCCCATCTGCTTCTTTTTTGTTTGTTTGTTTGTTTGTTTTTAAGTTTAAGGTATATCTTTTCCCCCCAACAGCTCTCCCTTTAGTCCAACAAATGACTCTTTCTCTGTAACAACAAATACAATACAAAACAACAAAAATAATTAGGCCACAATTATGAAAATTTTAAGGCTTAGCATACATTCCCAATGTCCAGTCCATACATATTTGGCAACTGACTTTAACATTCTACTATCCAACCATCTCCATGAGTTTAAAGTTCTATATCCAACTCAGCTTCTATCCTAACTTGCATCACCATTTAAAAAAAAACAAAACATCTTCTTAGATCCAGAACACCCTCTTAATTCCTAAATAACTCAAAATTTAACTATGAGACTATAACTATCTAGTCTTCAACCACATCAGAGACCTGAGAAGATAAACATTTCTCATTTTATTTCCCTTCCTGTCTACTATCAACTCTCAGTTCTCAGACAGCAGCTTTTTATATTCTGTTCAGATTTGAGTTTTCATGAGGGAGATACAGTAGGGCACCCTTAATCTGTAAACCTAATGCATGCTAAAAGGTTGAGCTCCTGTATAAACTGCTTTTGTTTTATATACAAATTTTAGAAAAGAACCACAAATTCACATTTCCCATAGCTTTTTTGAGATATCTTAACATCTTGAGAGTGGGGGGGGGGTTGGTAATACAAAAGTACTTGAAACTTAAAGACTATTGAACATATTAAATCAGGTATCATGTTTGCAGACTCTGCCTATAGTAGGCTCTCTGGAAAGGAGAATTGCTTTTGTTATTGGAATCATTTGCATTGCTGATATTCTCTTAGACCATTAGACCTCAATGCTACAAACTGCTAGGGGCATCACAAGAGTATGAAAATGAAGCCCATCGGTGGTCCGGTCCCTGTGGTCCTACGTTGGGGTTCGTTTGTTTTTTGTTTTTTTTTTGTTTTGTTTTTTGTTTTTATCACAATGTGGTTATGGAACAGGACAGAAACCTCAGTGACCTGTAATAAAAATATCATGTTGTGGAGACAAAGTGTTCAGGAGTCTGACCATCCAGAAGGGAAAAATCAAAATAATTGTGGAAGCACGAAGAAAAGTAGATGAGTGTTCTTGGTAGAAAGTCTTTGGGTTTTGGTGGTGGTGATGGTGGTGGGTTTTGTTTTGATTTTTAGCCCAGGAGCTTTAGAAAACATAGCAAGGGTCCATTTGTTTCTTTGTTCCATGAAATATCCTGGTGCTGGCTGTTTTCTGATCATTGATCTTTTACATTAAACACTTATTGCATGAACTTACTTGCTAAAACTGAAGTAGCATTCTTAAGTCACGTATCTTTGAGGTCTGACTGTCTCCTCTATTTCCCGCTGGTTAATTTATGGTCATTGTGGTTCCCCCACCCTTTGCTGGTTTGCTGTTGCCTTACTATCACCAGGCAGGTTATAACTTGTGCCAGCATTCCCTTCTTGATTTTTTTTTCTCTTTATCTTTCTTATGTCTACGCTTAACAATGCTTGCCTAGGACTTTTTAATTGCAGCCTATTTGAACACAAATGGCTTGTGAACTTTTCATTCTTCACATCCCTGCAACAATAAGAGGCAATAGAGTCAAATTTAACTACAGAAGACGATTACAGAAGGTTCTGTAGAGCAGAACACAGAATAATAAGAATGTTTCATTAGCTTCAGCACCCCACAGAGCACACACTCATGAGTGTTCTTTTCCATTCCTGCTCCCGTTCCTGCACTTATACTGTCTGCCATTCCTTCTCCAGGGCCAAAAGAAGGCAATGATTTCTTCTGCAGGCTGAGAATGAGATAACTGTTAATGAAGGAGACATACCAGCTATCCTGAGTTTGAAATTCCACAATCGCCCAATAAACCAAGTCTCTGCTCAGAGTCTAGTGTATGCCTACCTAGATGAAAATGAAAGGTATGTAGAATAGCTCCCTTCTGATCCTCTCATTCTACCCCCTCACCCAGGGATACCAGAGACCAATGCAGGACTCCTTATTTAAACATCAAGCACATTACCAACCCAGTTATCTCCCCAGCCTCTGATCCCTTCATTCTAATCAACCAATTTTTTCCCCACATATCCTTTCTTGAAAAATGTAAACAACTGATTTGACTTGCCAGTACCCCAGAACATACATTACCCCCATAGTCATATGCTAAAATCTTAACCTGTCTGGTAATAGTCTTAAGAAGTAGAATTTGGAAAGAAGTGATTGTGTCATAAGCAGAGAATCCCCATGAACAGGATTGTGATTGACATAAGGAGGACCCCAGAGACTCCTGTCTCTGTCCTTCTACCATGTGAGGAAATAGGAAGAAGACAGGCTTCTGTGAACTAGGGAGGGGGACCTCACCCCAAATCTGCCACCACCTGCTTCTAGGAGTTACAAGCACCAGAGCTGTAAGAGATAAATGCTATTTCTGTTACAGCAGCACAAACACGGTAAGACATTGTCCCAAGAACAGAGAAGGGGACACACACAGATGCAGATACAGTGCATGAAGTTGCTTCCAACATGGCCTCAGAGCAGAGCTGAAGACTGAAAGAAGTCACAACAGGTCTCTTCTGGTTTAGGCTGCGGCTCTGAAGATCTTCCAGGAAACCTGTTTGTGACATGCATTTTAGTTTTTGAAAAAGGATATGGCTGAGGTGAGGGAGAGGGCAGACATTTGATAAGGGGTTTATGTTAGCAAACATTCCAAGCTGGGGGTTTATTGCTGACTTTTGTACTTTCAAGATTTAAAAATTCTGGTTTGCTAAGGACAAATATATCTTAAAATTATAATGCTGTGTCAGAAGTGAATTCCTATAATGGGAATAAGGAGTCTGCATAACTGGCTTAAGAAAAGAAGCCATACTTCTGTTTCTTCCTCTGAACAAGTATTTACTTGACAACAGGAAGTACAGATGAGCTACAACCTCAAGAGAAATGAAGCAAAACCAAGCCACGGGTGGTGTGGTGCACCATAACCCCAGAACTTGCTGGGTTGAGGAGGTTGGAGGAGAACAAGAGCTGATTGAGCCTGACCCCTCTGTGAGCTGAGGAGAAAGGAGTAGAATTCCCACTCTGAGTTGGTTAGTGTGGGCAGAGCTACCTCATTTGCCTATTGCAGCCTAATCCTTTTCTTAGCCTTTCCAGAGTGGCCTGAACATAACCACTGAGCCAGGCAAGGCCATACCAAAAACTCCAAGGGCACAGCGTTCCCTGAGTACACAAGTGTACTAGGTTCTATTATGTACTTCTTTCTCCTTCTCCCTTCCCCGGTGCTGAGCCAAATACCCATCAGCACCCCAAATTCCATCTCAACACTTTCTATAGAGAAGCCAGCTTGACACATAGGTGAGTTCTATCTAAGGAGAAAAGAATGTCCATCTGAAAGACACTCAGAAAATAGAGGCAGAGAGAACATTCAATCACGTGGCCAGCATAACTTGACACCAGTTCTAATAACAGTATAAGAAAATTAAAGATTCCTTATCAGTGTAGAACAAAATATCCTAACAAAGTAAACAGTAAAAGAAATCCAACAGTTAAAGCAAAAAGAATGTATGTGTGATAATTGAGGCTTATATCAGGAATTCAAGATAGGCTTGCCATCTGAAAATAAATCAATCTGCATGCTACCCACATTGTCCAGGAAATTCAGAAGAGAATGGGAACAGGTAATGTTGGAACAACTAGATGTAATAGACAGGAAAAAATACCAACTTTCAAGTCCCCAAAACCAAGAAAATGAACTCAGACTGCATCACAGAACTCCACAAAAGCTGAAAGTCTAAAACTCATGAAAAAAAAAGTTACAAAATTTTTATAATCTTGGAATAAGAAAAAAGATTGTAGACAGAACACTGAAACTACATCTCTCAAGGTTGTAGCAAACCAAGAAAAAAACAAAATAAATTATACTAGCACCAAAATGAAAACATTTTCCCCTCTTTGCAAGACACAAGTGAGAGAACAGAACGGTAGGCTACATGTTGAATGAAACACATCTGCGATATCTTGACACAGAACTTACTTAAAGAACTCCAAAAGCCCAGTTTTAAACAATGAGAGTTTTTTAAAGTGCAAAATGAGCAGATACTTCACAAGGAGAAAAAAGAAAAAAAAGAAAACAAAAACAAAAAACCAAGTGGGAGATGACAAAATGTCACTGTCAGGAAACACTCAGTATGCATCAAGATGGCATGTGTTGGCATGCCTGTATATATGTAGAAAAGCTGGAACTTTCATTCACTCTTTGTGTAAAGGTAAAATATAGCCACTGAGGAGTGAGTGGTGAGATCAATTTAGTAGCTCTGAAAAGAAAAAATGTCTAAGAAGATAGGAACAGTGACTACACTGATTGAGACATTACACATTATAGCCATTGGTTGAATAACAATGCTGTTCCTCATAAATATGCATAGTTAATACAACATCTAATTTAAAGTGCTAATCAGGAAGTTACTATATGGCCCAGAAATTCTTGCAGTGGTTATATACCCATGAGAACTGAAAACATGTATCCCAAAGTGGAAACAAACCAAGCCATCAATTTATGAACTGATGAACAATAATGGATATTATTAGTTAGATAATGGATGGATAAAATATGGTTTCCGTACAACTGAATATTACTTGGCCATGAGAAAAAAATGGTGTTCTAATCCATGCCAAAGCAGAAGAACCCATAAACAAAAGAATATAACATCTAAATTTGTGGAGTTTTATTTTGTTTTAGTTTAGTTTTGTTTGTTTGCTTGCTTGCTTGCTCGCTTGCTTACTTGACACAGGGTCTCTGTACACAATCCTGGCTATCTTATAGCTCCCTGTATAAACCAGGATTTCTTGGAAGTCACACAGATCTGCCTTCCATGGTGTGCACCAACATGACCAGCTTAGATTTTTTTTAATTAAAAAATAATTTATTGCAGGGTGGTTCAACATAAGAAAATCTATCAATGTAATCCACCATGTATACAATCTGAAAGAAAAAAACCCAACATGATCATTTCATTAGATGCCAAAAAAGCATTCAACAAAATCCAACACCCCTTCATGTTAAAAATCTTGTGAATACCGGGCATACAAGGTTCATACCTAAACATAATAAAAGCAATATACAGCAAGCCAGTGGCCAACATCAAATTAAATGGAGAGAAACTCATAGCATTTCCCCTAAAATCAGGGACAAAGCAAGGCTGCCCACTCTCTCCATATCTCTTCAACATAGTACTTGAAGTTTTAGCTAGAGCAATAATACAACTACAGGAGATCAAGGGGATCTAAATTGGAAAGGAAGAACTCAAAGTATCCCTATTTGTAGATGATATGATAATACACATAAGTGACCCCAAAATTTCTACCAGAGAACTCATACAGCTGATAAACATCTTCAGCAAGGTGACTGGATACAAAATTAATTTTAAAAAAATTAGTAGCCCTTCTTTACACAAAAGATGAATGGGCCAGGAAAGAAATTAGGGAAACAACACCCTTCATAATAGCCACAAATAATATAAAGTACCTGGGGGTAACTCTAACCAACCATGTGAAAGATCTGTAAAACAAGAACTTCAAGTCCTTGAAGAAAGAATTCAAAGAAGATATCAGAAGATGGAAAGATCTCCCATGTTCATGAATAGGTAGATCAACATAATAAAAATGACTATCCTACCAAAAGTAATATACAGATTCAATGAAATTCCTATCAAAACACCAACACAATTCTTTGCAGATCTTGAAAGAACAATTATTAACTTCACATGGAAAAACAAAAAACTCAGAATAGCTAAAACAATCTTGTACAGTAAAAAAAATCCCTGATGTCAAGCTGTACTATAGACCACTAGTAATAAAAACAGCATGGTACTGGCATGGAAAAAGGCCAGTTTCAAAGACCCAGAACTAAACCCACATATCTATGATCACTTAATGTTTTACAAAGAAGCCAAAACCATACAATGGAAAAAGGACAGTATCTTCAACAAATGGTGCTGATCTAACTTGATGTCAACATGTAGAAGAATAGATCCATATTCATCACCCTGCACAAAGCTTAAATCCAAGTAGATCAAAGACTTCAACATAAAACCAAACACACTAAGTCTAATAGAAGAGAAAGTGCGGGAAATCCTCAAACTCATTGGCACAGGTGTCAACTTCCTGAACAGAACACCAACATCTCAGGCTCTAAGACCAGCAATCAATAAATGCGACCTCATAAAACTGAAAAGCTTCTGGAAGGCAAAGGACACTATCACTAGAACAAAATGGCAACCTACAGATTGGGAAAAGATCTTCACCAACTCTACATATGACAGAGGGATAATATCCAAATTTATAAAGAACTCAAGAAATTAAACACCAAGAAACCAAATAATCCAATCACAAAGTGAGGTACAGAACTAAGACAAGAATTCACAACAGAGGAATCTCAAATGGCCAAGAGACACTTGAAGAAATGCTCAACATCCTTAATCATCAAGGAATGCAACTCAAAAGGACTCTGAAGTTCCATCTCATACCTGTCAGAATGGCTAAGATCAAAAACTCAAGTGACAGCACATGCTGGCGAGGGTGTGGAGAAAGGAGAACACTCCTCCATTGCTGGTGGGAGTGCAAACTTGTACAACTAATTTGGAAATCAATCTGGCAATATCTCAGAAAATTGGGAATAGTTCTACCTCAAGACCCAGCCATACCACTCCTGGGCATATCCAAAAGATTCTTCACCAAACCACAAGGACATCGGCTCAACTATGTTCATAGCAGCCTTATTCATAATAGCTAGAAACTGGAAACAACCCAGATGTCCTTCAATAGAAGAATGGATAAAAACAAAACAAAACAAAAAATTTAGTACAATTACAAAATGGAATACTATTCAGCTATAAGAAACAAAGAAATCATGTAACCAAATGAATGGAACTAGAAAAGCTCATCCTGAGTGAGCTAATACAGACCCAGAAAGATACACATGGCATGTACTCACTTATAATTGGATTTTAGCCATATGGTACAGGATAACTATCCTACAATCCACACATCTAAAGAGACAAAAATCTAACATAACTATCCTGCGAGAAACTCTACTCAACAGTGGATCAAAACAGACACTGAGACACATAGTCAAACGTTAGGTCGATCTCTGGTAGTTGTGTATAAAAGAGGGAGGAGGAATAGAGAGAGCCAGAGAGGATAAGAACACCACATGAAGATCAACAGAACCAACCAATCTAGACCCCCAAGAAGATTACAGAGACTAAAACACTAACCAAAAAAAGGGGGGGGGGAAGAAAAGCATATATAGACAAGACCTAGGCCCCCCATTTATATATAGGTGATAGGCAACTTGGCCCTCATACAGATTCCTTAGCAAGTATGGGGGGCAGTGTCTGTCAAGGACTCTGTTGCCTGTTAGTGGAACACCTTACCCTAGTTGGGCTGCCATGTTGGGCCCCAGTACAAAAGGAAGCTCTTAGCCCTCATGTGACTGATAAACTGAGGGATATATATGGACTCCCCCTCACCTAAGGAGAAGGAGAGGAGGGAGAAGGGGAAGAGAGGATGGGACTGGGAGGGGAGGGGAGAGGGGGCTATGATAGAGATGTAGCTTGAAGAAATAAATAATGTCAAAAAAGCTGAAGTATCAAAAATAATAAATTTTTTAAATTTTTATGTGTGTGGGTATTTTGAAGACATATATGTCTGGGTATCACATACATGCAGTGTCCATGGATGCCAGAAGAGGCTAGCTTCTCCCTGGACTAGAGTTAGAAAGAGTTGCAATTCTCCAAGTGGGTGATAAGAATAGAAGACCAGCCAGTTAAGAGAAGAAGCTCTTAAATACTGAGCTATCTCTCTAGTCCCCGGGATTTCATTTTTAGATATCTATAATAGGCAAATTTACACATATAGAAAGTAGGTCAGTGGACTCTAGGGATTGAGAAGAGAAAAATAATGGGATTTATTAATAGTTAAGGTTTATTTGGGGATATTGAAAAGATCCTGTAATTAGGGATGATGCTTAAACAATTAGGATGACTGAAAAACAATAAATAATCTACTTTAAATGAAATATCTGAATGCAAAGTATACACTTTTTAAACACTGAATAATTAATAGTATAAAATAGTCAGGAGTCAGAGAGATGCAAACATGAAGAACCTAGTTTAGAACTTCTGACCCATGAGAAACCCAGGCACTGTAGCAAGTATCTGTAACTCCAGGGCTGGAGCGCATCCAGGAGTCTTGCTGGCCAGCCTCTCTAGCTGAAACAGAAAGCCTCAGCTTCAATGAGAGGTCCTATCTCAACAAATAAGGTAGAGAGGGCTGGAGAAATGGCTCACTGCTTAAGAGAACTTGCACTCCTGGAAAGGACCTAGGTTCAGTTCCCAGCACCTACATGGAGGCTCACAACTGTCTGCAACTCTAGATCTAGGTGGTCCAATTTCTTCTTCTGACCTCTGCAGGCCCTGAACACACAGGTGCACAGACATACATATGGGCAAAACACCATTACAGATAAAATAAATAAGTCTTCTAAAAATATATATGGAAGACACCTGACATTCATTGACTTCTGGTCTAAAACACACACACACACACACACACACACACACACACACACACAGAGAGAGAGAGAGAGAGAGAGAGAGAGAGAGAGAGAGAGATCTAAATAAACCCACCTGAATATGACTATGCACATATAGACACACATACATATAAAGATACAATGATAGGTTTTCAGTGATCATCAAATCAGAATTTATGTTAATTTCTTCCTAAAACTCACTATTGAGTGAACCTAATTCTTCCCATTGTCTCAGTGAAATGAGCAGGTCTTTCCTACCCATACATAGTCATGGGGATAGAATACTTATATTAGTTAACTCTGCCATGGTAAGAGCTTTCTTTGTGTCTGAGCCTGACAACTCAAAGCTGGAACCTAGCCTAAGAGGCAGAGTGCTCACGGCCCTTCTCATCTTTTTTTTTTTTTTGGTTTTTTCGAGACAGGGTTTCTCTGTGTAGCCCTGGCTGTCCTGGACTCACTTTGTAGACCAGGCTGGCCTCGAACTCACAAAGATCCACCTGCCTCTGCCTCCCGAGTGCTGGGATTAAAGGCATGCGCCACCACCGCCTGGCTGGCCCTTCTCATCTTTATTCCAGGGCTTTGACTGTGTTAGCATTAGTTTTTTTTTCATGCAAGTCAATTGTCAATTCGGTGGCTGTCTAAGTTAAGGTTTCATTACTGTGAAAAGACACCATGACCACAGCAACTTTAATAAAGAAAAACATTAAATTGGGGCTGGCTTACAGTTTCCTGCCATCATGGCAGGAACCATAGCAGCATACAGATAGATATGGCACTGGAGGAGCCCAGAGTTCTACATCTTGATCCACAGGCAGCAGAAGGAGACTGTGCCACACTGGGTGTCACTTGAGCATAGGAGACTTCAAAGTTTGCCCCCACAGTGACTCACTTTTTCCAACAAGGTCACACCTCCTAACAGTGCCACTTCCTATGGTCAAGCATTCAAGCACATGAACCTAGGGAGGTAATATCTATTCAAACCACCACACTGGCTAAGCTTTAAGGATGCTCTGTACTCCCGATCACCATGAAAAGGGCAAGCTGTGTTTGTTTTCCACATCCTCCCATCATTTTAGCCTAGAGAACATGTTTCATGTGAAGAGTGAACTGATATGTTACAGTTTCTATGAAGATTGGAGAAACCACAGGAAATCTGAGATCAAGTGCACTAGACAAGCAGTTGACTGCATCTTCAAGTCAGATATAGTGTTTTCTCATCTGCAATATGACCTGGAGGACAAGAAAACACTCCATGTGGAGAACATGGCCTTGAAGATCTAGATCCAATCCTAGATTAGTCACCTGCTCATCTGTAGGATCCCCACATCATGTCCTAATTTGTGTTTATTTTTAACTAAAATGTAACTCAGGTAGGTTATGCAGGAGAGAGAGAGATGCACTCTCCTTTCCCCCACCCCTCTCCTATTTATTTTAACAAACTGGCTAATGCAGTTCTGGAAGCTGACAAATCCCAATAACCCAACATCTGTGATCAGCAAGCTGTAGACTTGAGAAAACTAACTGTGCATTTCTAACTCAAAGAATAAAGTCCCAAGAGGAGCATGATGTTTCCATTCAAGTCTGAAGGCAGGAAAAGGTTTAGTATCCTAGCTCCAGGTGGCCAAGCAGAAGTGCTCTCTATATGTGTGTGTGTGTGTGTGTGGGGGGGGTGTCAGCCTTTTTTTCTCTAGGCCTTTCAGGAATTAGAGGAAGACCACCCACATGATGGATGGCAATTTGCCTTGCTCATTTTATCAGTCCAAATGGTCATTTCATTCAAATTATGCTACAGACAAATCCAAAATAATGCATGATCAGGTAATTGCACACCCAGCAGCCAAGAAGTTGGCATACAAGATTAATCACCACAACCAGGGAATCTTAATTCAAACAGTATCTTAGAGACAAGCCACAATGTAAAGCAAATGAGAACAATCTTCACTGTTTGGCCATTACCATATCTCCTTCCCAGACCAATGGTGACCCTGGAGATAGGTACAAAGTGACAGGCCAGTCCCAGGCCCAAGGGAGCATGGCCTAAACCATGCCAAGAAAGAGTGTAGTGGAGGCTCATTGCTGGCTCTGCTTTCACACCCATACTCCTGTCTCCTAGTATTGCTTTTATTTTTAGCGTAAAGCCATTCTAAATATGTAGCCTTGTAACTGTGTAGAGCCAAGTTCTGACCAAAGGGTTCAGAATAAAGAGGCATTTGCAATTCTAGGCTCTGCCCTTAAAAGAAAAGAACATGCCTACATATTTCCCAAGGACCCTAGTTAGACTACAGACATGAAGATGCATCATCTCAAGCTAGTTGGATGATGACATCACTGTATAGTTAGCAGGTCAACAAAGAGAGAGGGATCCTAGGCTCCCAGTAATCTTGCAGAGTAGAGCTTTCATATTATCAAAAACTTTTATGTGAGAGAAAAACCTAATCTCTCACCTATGATACTGTTGACTTTATGCCTGACTGTCATATGGAGCTGTAACCTAATAGAAAACACATTCATCAGAATTTCCATGTGGGATAATAATGGGCTAATCAAATGGAATGGCAAACACCTGCTAAGCCGTCCTATCACACATCCTCATCTGCCAGCATTCAGTGTGACTATTCTCTGCCCACACCAAGTCTCCATATGTGTCTCTCTTGATTGGGTGGCAACTTAGTATTTTTAGTAACTGTTTTATTAATGCTGCTCTTCCTCATTCAATATTAGTTCTTTCAAGACACAGACCATTTCTGAATTTCCCACCATTTATTTGTCAGTTCAAAATGCTGATCACTCTAAAAGACAAGATCTGACAATTTGGAGAACTCAGGCCACCACCCTGTTCCTCCCCAGATCTCTCTTGCTCTCTCACTTTCTCGATTGCACTCTCTCTCCACAGAGTTAAGTAGCCATGCTGTATTGTGGCATTCAGCTCTTCCCCTCAAACTCTAAGAGAAATGTACAGCTCACCCAGCCCCTGACTCCTTGGCCTGTAGGCTCTATTGAATTAAGTCACATGATGTGAAACTTACCATCAGTCCCTGAAAACTTATGAAAGTCAGATATCCCCTTTTTGCTGGGGTATCCTCTGAAGCTTTGTCCCCATCATGCTACCTTTGAAGCTTCTCTCTCTCTCTCAGTAGGAGATTTTATTTTCTTTTAATTTTTGTTTTTATACAAAAATTTTACTTAAATATTTTACATGCAATATATTATGAACATATTTTCCCCTCCCCTAACTCCTCCAGACTCAGACTCTTCTTACCTCCCTACCTACACAACTTCATATTCTTTCTCTCTCTCTCAAACAAAAACATAAAACAAAGGTCAAAACAAATAAGCCAACAAAAATAAATAAGATACCTGCCCCTAGAGGCATTAAAGATGTGGCTGCTATATCACATGCACATCAGTAGGTGGCAGAGAGAAGAGAGGCTATGTCTACATTCAGTGTTCTGACCTACGAACGTCTGAATGAATAGTAGCCTAACATTCCCTGGGGTGGGGAAAAGCCTGAGACCTCTACCAATTCAGCACCAAGGGGCCCCAATAGGGAGCTCGCCTGTGACAACCACCAGTCCAACAAAACACAAGCACCAGATGGGCTCCCAGGACAGAAATCAAGCCAGAGATTAGAAGAATCCTTCCTGGCCCTGGGTGTGGGGGTTGTGGATGAGCTAGCCCCAAGGGTATGAGTGGGAGTGTGGGAGAACCAGCCCTGCATCTTGCCTGATTTGTGGTGGTGTTGGTGAGGGAGAGATTCCTCTCCTTCCTTTTGCCTTCATCATCAGTGGTGGACAGGATATCTGGCCCCAATGGGGTCACAAGAGCAGGAGAGTTGTCCCTGCCACTCACATTCTGCAGCACTTGGGAGGGCAGGCCCTGTACCTCACCTATGCACCACAGTACATCTGGACCTGGATGTGGAGGTTGTGGGAGAGTTATCTCTGTATTTTGTCTGCTTTAAGGTGGTGTTGGTGAGGGACAGATCCCCTCCACTCTCTTTTGCCCTAGCACGGGTTCTATCACACAGAGTGGGCCTTAAATACAACTTTTTAAAAATGTAGCAGGTGGGAGAGTTGGCCCTGATGGCATCATGAGAACAGGAGAGCTGGCCCAACCCCTTACCTGCCACAGCACTTGGGAGAAAAGGCCCTGCACTTTATCTGGGTAGCACAATAAGCTGGCCCTAGATGTGGGTTTGCAGGCCCAGAATCAGGGCTTTAAGTTGACCTACCCCAACATATATCCCATGGATAAACTGCTGGAGCACATGAAGAGGCCAGTTCCACAAGCCCAAAACTACAGGATCTCCATGACACAGGTCAGCACCAGGATATCTGAGGAGTCCCAGTGAGGTCCCAGTATTGACAAAGTAGTAGAAGTCAGAGGCCTCATTCCAGACCAAGGAGTCATTATAATGAACATTTGTAAGCAAAAAAGTGTGGACAAAAGGGAATAGTGTGGGAAACACTGAGACACAATGAGATTTTTTTTTTCTGTTGGGAGAGGTTGCAAAGGTGGGAAGGTGGGAGATGAATGGGAATAAGGTTCATGATGTGAAATTCACAAAACAAAACAAAAACCAAAAACAATAAAAAGAGTTTTTAAAAATGAGTAAGATTTTAAAAAGTGAAATAAAAAAACCAAAACAAAACTTGGGGTTCATTTTATTTTGGTCAACTACTTCTGGGTCTGGGGCCTGCCCTGGAGTGTGACTGAAACACCTAGTTATACTCCAATGGAGAAATTTTACTTTCCTTTTGCCAGTGGGCATCAACACCCTGTGTCTACTTCCACTTCTCAGGCCCTGACCCCATCTGGCTTGAACTGCAGGTTTTGTGCACGTTGACACTGTCTCTGTGAATGTGTATGGTGATCAGTCCTGTTGTATCTGGAAGATGCTGTTTTCTCAGAGTTATTTACCACTTCTGGCCTCTTAGAATCTTTCCACCTCCTATTCCACATAGATACCTAAGCCGTGAGGGAAAGGATTTAATAAACACATCCCATTAATGGCTGAGTGTTCCAAAATTTCTGACTGTCTTGCACATTGTCCAGTAGTGGGCCCTGTGTTAATTATTATCTACTGCAAGAAGAAGCTTTTCTGAGGAGGGTTGAGTGACACTCTGATCTATAGATATAACAATAGGTCATTAGAAGCCATGTTATTGCTATAACCCTTTAGGAGAATAATAGTAGTGGGCTTTCTTGTAGGCCTGTCATGCATCATCTAGTCTCACGTTCTTGGCCACTTTAGCGGTGTCAAGCACGGGTTCTATCACACAGAGTGGGCCTTAAATACAACTTTTTAAAAATGGCTGGTTATTCCTATAACACATTTGCCACGATTTCACCAGTATATCTCTTGCAGAGCCTATCTCTCTTACTCTTTTACTTTATGCACTTTTTCTTAGTGAAGCTCCTACACAGGTTTTAAGGGGAAGCCTCTCATTCCCTCTAAGGTCTTATCATGTTGTCCTGATATGGCGCTCTATCCCTCCTAATTGCCTTCCCACCTCAAGTCCATGGGTCCCACATAGGTGAGGTTCTCTCTCTTAATAAAGCTCATTTCGGAAGGGTAATTTCATGTCAGCTACTTTTCCAAACCTGCCACTCTCTGTTTATCTGTTATAACAGTATCCCCTGGGCCCAGCATAGCATATGACACAGACAAAGAACTTAACTAACATTTACTGAATCAATATATTGACTAACCAGTGAAGCTTGACTAATGAACCAGAGCACAGAGAATTTTTGTTTGTTTGTTTGTTTCATTATAAGCACTATCTCTAGCCTAGCAATTCTAACATATTTTGACTTCAACAACCCATTTCATTCACATACTATTGAGGAGCACATGAATTTTTGTAGTATCCTTATTTACAACTGCAAAAACTTAAAAGGAAATCAAATCTTCTTCAATAGCTGGATTGTTAAGCAGGCTATATAATCCAAGCAATAAAATATTATTCACTGATAAAAAAATATGAGTTATCAGGTCATTAAAGGATGAAGCAATATAAAAGCTTACTTCTAAGTAAATGAAATCCATCATAAAAGGTTACATCATATTTATAATATTCTGGAAAAAAAATGAAACTGTGGAAACAAAGAAAAGATGTGCAGTTGCTAGGGATTAAGGGGAAAGGAAGGATGAGTGGGCAGAAGATGGATTTCTAAGTCCATGAGACAATTTCATCATATTCTAATGGAGGATTCACCACCAGACATTTGTCAAGACACATAGACTTACAACAGAGTGAAAAGTCCAAAGAAAACTATGAATGTCAGACTGCTTCATCAGTTGTAACAAACACTTTGTACTAGTACAGGCCACTGACTAAAATAAGATAATTTTTTCTCATTATATAAATAATTAAATTTAAGAAGATGATTGAAATTTAAAATAAATTTGGTCGGGGGGATCCAAGATGGCGGCGGCCTTCACGGACGTATTTTTGATTTTGGGGCTAACAGTCACAGGGCAGCAAGTGTTGCAGGACGCTGTACAAATGGCACGACCCCTTCTAAATCTCACCCAACCACCCAGGGTCCCTGGGCAGGACACTGCTTCCCACTCTTGGACACACAAGGAAGCCGCTGGACCTGAGAATCAGGAACCCCCATCCCCCACCAGGAGAGACTCCAGGTAAGTTCCAATTTAATACCTAGCAGGCAGATTCAGATCCCACGCAGAGATAATCCCCACCCTGCTGGGCACCCCCAGGTCTCTCACAGACATTCCAGCTATCTAGCAAAAGGATGCAAGGTTGCGACCCTTGGAAGTGAGCACAGCTCCTCTGCAAAGTGCTTTCAGACTGTAGATCGCAACCCACTGCTGTGACGTCACTGGCCAGTTTCCAAGCCACGGGAGCAGCAAGGCCATTGGAGGTGAAGGGCAGATTTACCCACCACAGGAACCAACCCTGGGCAAACTGCGAGATATTTGAAACTGTCGTATATCGGACTTTTGTACTAGTAGTGGCCCTTCAGGCGGGGAACCAGAGCTTACTTGTACATAGCTCCACCACCTGGATTAGTTAGGTCTCCACCTAGGAGGCTGGGCTGAATGACTCACCTTATAGGGGTGGAGTAAGGCTACTCGAATCCTACACCAAAGCACCCCCTTTGGACCCAAGCCCAGAAGACAGCTAAAAAATTCCACATGGCCAGAGGCCCCAGACAAAAAAAAAAAAAAAAAAACAGAGTGAAATGACTCCAACAAAAGAAAGCAATGTTATTCCACCCAGCCCGAACCACCTCACCACTGCTGAAACATATGAAAACGATGATAATTCTACATTATGGAAAGTGATAGAGTCCCTTCAAGAAGAACTTAAATCTATGAAGGAATTCAAAGAAGCCACAATTCTACAAGTCAAAACACTGAATAACACCATTAAAGAGCTCCAAGCCAAGGTGACTCAGCTTGAACAGGAAAAGGAGAGAGCAATGAAAGATTTCCAGGCAAAAACAAGCAAACTGGAGAAGGAAATATACAAAATGAACAATGCCATTCAAGACATGAAAATAGAAATGGAAACAATAAAGAAAACACAGTCAGAGTTAAAAGAGGAAATGGAGAATCAAGGGAAGAGAACAGGAACTACGGATGTGAGTATCAAAAATAGGATGCAAGCGATGGAAGACAGGATCTCAGGCATGGAAGATTCGATGGAAGAAATCAGTACAACATCCAAAGAAAATGAGAAAGCTAAAAAATCTCTCACCCACAACATCCAAGAAATCAAGGACTCAATGAAAAGACAGAACCTAAGAATTATAGGCATAGAGGAAAGAGAAGACTCCCGACTCCATGGTCCAAGAAATATCTTCAACAAAATCATAGAAGAAAACTTCCCAAACCTAAAGAAAGAGATGCTAGTAAAAATCCAAGAGGCTTACAGAACACCAAACAGATTAGATCACAAAAGAAACTCCTCTCGCCACACAATAATAGAAACTCCAAATGTAGAGAACAAAGAAAAGCTATTAAAAGCTGTAAGAGAAAAGTCACATACAATGGCAGACCCATCAGAATCACACCTGACTTCTCTTCAAAAACTTTAAAAGCTAGAAGGGCCTGGACAGATGTCCTACAAGCCCTGAGAGAAGATAGGTGCCCAGCTAGACTACTATATCCAGCAAAACTCTCTATCAACATAGAAGGAGAAAACAAGATATTCCATGACAAAATCAAATTCAAACAATATCCCCTCACAAACCCAGCCCTACAGAAGATCCTAGAAGGAAAATTCCAACCCAGAGAAGATAACTACACCCAAGAAAACAGAGGAAATAGAAACCTCCACAGCAACTAAACAAAAGAGAAACACAAGACAGGCAGCTAAATCAAAATAATGGGAAATAACAAGCCCTGGTCACTAATATCCATCAACATCAATGGACTCAACTCACCAATAAAAAGACTTACAGACTGGATCCGTAAACAAGACCCATCTTTTTGCTGTAT
>CAJQZJ010009649.1:29278871-29298871 GCA_907164525.1 Lophiomys imhausi
TCTGTTGTATGAACCAGTTAATCTGTGGTATTTTATTGTGGCTGCCTAGCAAACCCAATATACCACTCTATTTCTTATGTTCTACTTACATTCCCACGTGGTTTATCACAACTCACACACACACAAATCTGAAGATACAAATGTCTTCCAGTGGAAATGTATTTCTAAAGAACCTGCTACAAATTTCTTGTAAATGGCTTAACAAATTATAACCCACAAGGCAATGGTCTGACAGTGCTGGGATGGTTTCTGTTTCTTCATGATAACAGGAGATGAACTAGGGACAACCAATAAAGCTGATTACAGATGCCAGCCAGAATCTCATCTTTCACCTTACTTTGGTACCAGCATTGGTTAACACAAGAATACTGACTTTGGAGCCTTGATAAATGGCTCAGCAGTTAAAGTACTTGCTGCTGCCTTGGAGGTTCAAAGTTCCATTTCTAGCTCCCATACCAGGTAGCTCACAATTGCCCAGCCCTAGAGCCAGCTCTAGGAGATCAGACACGCTTTCTTTCCTCGTTTCCATTGGCCCTGGCACTTATATGCACATACCTACATACAGACACATATGTGTAACTACAAACAAACATTTTCTTAAAAAGAATACGGACTTTTGCCACTCAACCTTGCTGAAGTATATAAACTAGATGCCAAGTGGATTTCTTTACAGTAAAAGATACTTCTTTCTAGTACCTGAGATATTTTTATTCCTTTCCAAACATGTGTCTTCCTACTAGCAAACTATTGAGAAAGATGTATTGGTTACAAGCAAGCAGAAGTGACTGAGGCCTGAGGCATTCAAGCAAGGAAGAGAACTGTGGAGGGTCATCAAGGTCTGAGGACCATTGGTGCTCCTGGTCCCACAGGGCTACAAGAGGAGGCAGGATCCCCTAAACTGAAACAGTTGCAAGCAGAATGGTGGCTGCAGGGAACTGAACCTGGGTCCTCTGCAAGAGCAATAAGTGTTCTTATTCACTGAGCCACCGCTCCAGCCCCTCACAGAGCTCTTCAGCCTTTCTGTCTCTGTCATTTTCCCATCTAGTCTTTCATTTCTTCCCATCATGCCTCTCTCATCAATTTCCGAAGATCTGAGTACCAACTGACTGCAGTTTGATACATAGGAGTAGATTTGATCAAACCAGCTGAAGGAAGAGTACAGGTCACATCCTAGCTTCACAGGTCAGGACACACATGCCAAGAAGCAGTGTCGGTCTCTGGCAAACAGATGAGTAGATCTCTAATCACCTTTCTCCTTCCTCTCCCAGCTCTCCCCTGATAAGACCCCAGGACTCCTCATATTCAACCCAATACCATAGTCATGGAGATGTTTTTAATATTTATGCAGACAGTGAGGTTTCTGTGTTGATGAGTGTACCCAACTCATGTGCAGTCACTTGATTTGTGACTAAGAAAACATTCTAGAGAAGAAAGACAAATTCTTCAATAAATAGTGCTGTAGCAATTGAATATCTGTGTTACTTCATATTGTTCATTGAAGATATATTATAGGTAGATATATAAAGGTAAAATTATAAACTTTCTCACATACATCTATTACATAGAGGGCTGGTGGTGAGAATAGCTCAGTGGTAGTGTGCCAACACTGTGTGCAAGCCCTGAAGTCTATCCCAAATAAATAAATAAATAAATCTATTTTGTGAGAATATTTTTTTGACCTGTGGGTAGGCAAATGGTTTTCTCAACAGTATATACAAAGCCACCAATTATAACATTGCAAAAATTTTTTGATAAATTGGTACTCAAGAAAATTAAGATTTCCCATTCTTAATGGGAAGCCACAGAATAAGGAAAATATTTATAATACATAATACAAGAGAGAACATATGAAGAGTATAAAAAGAATTTGGAGTTACTTGGAGGCTTAAGGAAGAAAGAAAATTGCTTAACTATATCATCAGACTTTTTAGTTATGGGAAGTCCTCTGTAATGCCTCCTGGCTAATTCCATGGAAGCTTTATGTTCATTTTTCTTGCTTGACAACCCTAAAAAAATAGACAAACAACCCCAAACTTGAAAGGACAAGAGAAGTATGGAATTGCCTATAGTCATACAAAACATTGTTTAATATCCCTACTCCCCAGGGAAATGCAAACGAGAACCACAACTTACAACAATATCCTCTCCAGAAGGGATAAAATTAAAAAGATGGGGACACTAAACTCTGATAAGGATGTGAAGGAGCTGATAAGAACATGAACACCTCTCCTTCATTGTTGCTGGGAGTCCAGGCATTACAGTAAAAACTATTTGCCAATAAACACTGGAGAGAAACACACGCTGTCCAGTGGTCCAAGACCTGTTCTCCCAAGTGCAGACTAAAAAGAGATAAGTACTTGTAACAACTCTAAGACATAAGCCAATGCTTTCTTATTTACTTATATTTCAGTACTAAAAACAACCATATGCCCATCAACTGTAGGATGAAGAACTTCTGATATGTTCTTATGATGGATTGATATGAACAATTTTTTAAAGGCAAGTCTATAATAAGCATCAAGATGAATGAATCTCAAAGCTGTCTTGGAACAAAAGAAGGTAGACACAATAAAAGAATGTTTTGTGATTCCATTAATAGGAAGTCTTCAAGAGGACAAGAAGATAAATACCTTGACAGTGGTTAATTCAGCCAGGGGCTGGTTATGGATACTACAGGATATGAGGGAATTTTCTGAGATGGTGTAGATATTCATATATTAAAGTAACTAACTGGTAATCATGCAACTCTCTCCCCGTGTGTGTGTGTGTGTGTGTGTGTGTGTGTGTGTGTATGTGTGTAAATGTACTGAGTCCTTCCGATACCTGTATCATTTTACCCCAATGTGCATTTTAATTTAGTTCTAAGTAAGTGACAAAATGTGTGATAGTAGTGATCTTTTGCAATTTTTTTTTGCCTTTTCTAGACTATTTAAAGCCACAATGAGATTATAACTGGAAATTAATAGCACTGACAAGATTTTGGCCACCTAATTCTAGAGGCATCCAAAACAACACAGGCTAATGCCACTACTCTTGGTTGCCCAACATAACTAGATGACGAGACTCCTATTGCTGAACACACCACTCAGTGTAGTTACAGAAAAGAGAGAAGTCAGTCTCCAACAGACCTCCCTGCTGGCTGGCTTTCTTAGTGCTGGAAGGTGCCATGAAGGCTGCTGAAGGAAAGCTTTTTTCACTAGAGACAGTGTTGTAGCAAGTTGTCTAATCCAGCACTTTTGCCTATATGCTCGTTATCTACCTGCCAGACAGGATGTCCACTGGTACAATAGTGGCAGGACGCTTGCCAACTGCTGTCTTGATTGGTTGGACGCCTGCTTCAAGGAGTGATTTCATGCCTGATACTGTTAACAAAGTAAAAAACCATGGCTAGGGAAGTCTTGGGCCCTGGGAAAGAACCCATTAACTATTGTTTTTCTAAATGGTAGTCTTGTCAAAATGCCCTCTAAATATCTATGTTTACAGTCATAGATATGAGACATAGACCCAACCTTGATAGAGAAGCTTCTTATTGAAATGGGTTATGGCTGGTGTAGGGATGCATTATTGTTCAAAGTGCTGAGAATAAGAGATGGCAGAGTGCTCAGCCATAGATAGGACATCTATCTCTCCAGACATGGCTCAGGGGAATTCTCCAAAGATGACATAGAAAGAGTATAAGAGCCAGAAGATGGGGAGGGAGAGTGTAAAATGATACAGGAAAAGGAAGGACTCAATACATTCACACACACACACACACACACACAGGGAGAGAGTTATGTGATTACCAATTAGTTACTTTAAAATATAAATATCTACAGCATCTCAGAAAATTCCCTCATATCCTGTCCTATCCATACCCACCCCCTGGCTAAATTAACCACTGTTAAGGTGTTTATCTCATTATATTTGTCTTCTTGAAGACTTCCTATTAATGGAATCACAAAACATTTTTCTATTGTTCTACCTTCTTTTGTTCCAAGACAGCTTTGAGACTCATTCATTGATGCTTTTATGAAATGCTGTCCTCTGGGCATGACATGGCTGTTGACACACCAACTCACAGCAGTGATGGTTGAAGACCTGCGTACGAACAAGCTGATTAAAAGTCCCAGCACAGAGTAGGGTAGGAGTTCCCAAGGCCCCATCCCTAGCTGATTAGCAGTTGATGGCGAGAGGGGGAGAGAGAGTCACTTTAAGAATGCAGCCAGTGTAGCCAGGCATGGTGGCACACACCTTTAATTCCAGCACTCGGGAAGCAAAGACAGGTGGGTCTCTGAATCTGAGGAGAGCTTGATCTACAGAGCTGAGTTCCAGGACAGCCAGGGTTACACACAGAAACCCTGTCCTAAAAATAATAAATAATGTAGCCAGTGAGAAGTTCTCTGTGCCACAGTGAATGACTCCATGCCTGTGAACATATGGGTAACACTAATTGAACTCAAGTGGATTAAAGATAATAAAAATAAATAAGTTATAAAGGAGGCCATGAGCCGGGCATGGTGGTGCATGTCTTTAATCCCAGCACTTGGGAGGCAGAGACAGGCGGATCTCTGTGAGTTCGAGGCCAGCCTGGTCTACAAAGTGAGTCCAGGACAGCCAGAGTTACACAGAGAAACCCTATCTTGAAAAACCAATAAATAAATAAATAGATAGATAGATAGATAATAAAATAAAGGAGGCCACAGAGTTGGGAGGGGGATGAGATGGGGAAGGAAGAGGGTGGATATGATCAAGATACATTGTATACATATAAGAAAATTTCAAAGAATAAATAAAAGTTGACATTATAAAAAGAACTTAATAGTTTTGGTCCTGTAGTGAGTCATGAAGTCTTCAAAATGACTTTAACATCCCATTATTTAGGCTTCTAAAGTTATCTTTCAAATAAAATCCATATATTTCTCACACACAGAAGTAGAAAATATCATTTCATTTTAATATGGCATTATTAGGCTTCTAACGTTATCTTTCAAATAAAATCCATGTATTTCTCTCACACAGAAGTAGAAAATATTCCATTATATGTGTTCTGTCTGCAGTTTTGATTTTCCTCACAGTCTGCTGTTTGATATCATTAATCAACAGCCATTGCAACATCCAACCTTAAGCCATTCTTGAAACTATCAATAGGGAAGGGCCAGTTAACTGGGGAAGTAGTTTTATTTTCTTGGATTGGGGAAAGAAAGGCTCAATGTGCTTCTGCAAAGAAAGGATTGAAAAGGATTGTTAGTGATATGCGCCACCCCAGTCAATCACCTCCCACACTGGGCCTTGTTTGTTGGGAGGGAGAAACCCAAGCAGATGTCACTTCATGACACAGATTCTGAGGAGCAGTCACCAACACAG
Source organism: Lophiomys imhausi (assembly GCA_907164525.1). Taxonomy (NCBI): domain Eukaryota; kingdom Metazoa; phylum Chordata; class Mammalia; order Rodentia; family Muridae; genus Lophiomys; species Lophiomys imhausi. The sequence continues at coordinate 29,284,218 of CAJQZJ010009649.1, forward strand.
CCTGAAAAGAAGAGGGAGAAGATGCTGTGCATTTAGATAAAATCTGGGTTTTTCTGGAAGCCACATTCAGGAAAGCAAAAACAAATTTGGATAGACGGCAACACCAGAGTCCTTCGTGCCCTCTTGCTGAGCTACAAAATAGATTTGCCTCCATGGGAAAGCCATGCCCTTCCTTAGTCGTAATTAACTTAAATAATACAGAGAATTCAAAATTTTAAATATAATTTAAAACTTGTAAAGGTTTTAAAAGAAGATTGGTAACTACTTAATAAAGTTTTAGAAAGATTTTCATCAACTACCGTTTTTAAAAACAGAAAGATTGTTGCTTAAGGGGTGAACTTCCAGTAACGCGACATTTTATGGCACTGCATCTCTCCTGGCACTAGTGTCTTCAGACACTTCCCTCTTCCAAATACGAGTTCCTGCAGGAGTGTCAACCTGGACTTGGAATACCAACCGCCCCCCATGCTATTTCTTCTCCAGAGCGCTACATAGAATTCCACTTAAGAACAATCATTTTGGTCTATTCACAGATACCAAAAGGAAGAAAGGCCATAATCACAGCCCAGTTCCCTCCTCAGAGCGCAGGAACATGGAAATGTACCAGCTTCCCCCACAGGACTTAACTGAGCTTACAGACCCTGCGAGATCTGAGAGGAAGTTAACCCATCACTCACCATAAAGGATCTGCAGCTTCCTTCTCATTTCCAATCTGTTGGATGTTGACTCTATGCTGTCCTTAAGCTTAGATCAGATCCATAAAACAACTTAGAAAGAAATTAGAGCTGATAAATTTATTGCCAAATGTCCTTAACTGTGAGATGATCTATACTCAAAACGCATTGCTTTGGGTTGAAATTGCATTTTCTCCTAAACATCTTGGCTGAAGTTCATCACTTAAGTTGAACAGGAAGACACTGGATACAGGCTTCAAGGCTGAGAAATTAAAAATCCTTGTGGTTATAAAATACTGTTTCTTTCCACTGGAGACCAATAAGAAAGCACTAAGAGGATTTGAACACAATTGACCTCAAAGATAACCACAGATAACTCGAGTGACCTCAGATGGGGTCAATAATGTGTTTAATATAGTTCAACAAAAAGGAAGAATCAACACATCTAATGCCACACTCTTCTTTACAATATCATTGTGTTGGGCACCCTCTTCTTACCTTTTTAACCTTTTGTTGCTTCTGAGGATTATTTTTTTTAATTCCTCAACTACAGTCATAAAATGTCATTTTGAATGTAATTCCCCAAACAACCAGCATAAATATCTACAGGAGGCAGGGGAAGAGCAAGGAGTATGAGGTCCATATTAAAATACCTAGTCCTGGGTCCACCCAACCCAAGGTAGCAAATCAGGATCTCTGGAAATGGGTGTGGTGATGCATACATTTAGCAAATGTTCCTAGGCAACTTCACTGGCCTGAAGGTAGAGGGTTCACTGTTCAGTTTCAACATCTACTAGAACCAAAAAGAGCCCCTTAAAACAGAAGTCCAAACAAACACGGCTTTGGACCCATAATTGAGAATGTAAATGTTTCAAGTGTGTTTTCTGAGCACAAGACTCATTGGGGGAATCTTGTGAAAATGTCAGTTGGAGTTTGGTGTGTGCAGCATAGATTCTGGAGTCCTGGGGTAGCAGATCTATGGGCAACTCTTCCTAGGTACAGAGCCTTTGGATGAATTCTGGGTTGCCCCATAGCCAATGGGCCTGGTCTCTGGCATTCTATCCATCAGTCTCCACATCTGAAATACTTTGAAAATGGACCCAAGAACTGACCTCGGTGGTACCAGTGGTATTCTAAAACCAGCTGTTAGAATTTGGCTTTATGTCTGTCCCACTTCCTCTCCCCAACCCATTTTTCCCATGTGTAGTCCTGGGCTGGATATGCGAACATTTGTGCCTCAGTTTTTGCCCTCAGAAAATATTTATATTACTCCTGACTAGCCCCCTTGGGCATGTTTGGAGACTGGGGAGACAAAATGGAACATAAAATATTCTGAACTACAAAATGGATGCAATATAATATAATGCAATATAAAAATGGATGACTGTATACAGCAGTCTGTAACGCCAGTTCCATGGGATCCAACACCCTCTCTGGCCTCCTCAGACAATGCACACCTGTGATTCACTTATGTGCATGCAGGCAAACACCTATCCACACTTCATAGACTGGTCAATGCATGGTCCTGTCATTTTCATACTTTCATGTGAACAACTTTCTGGAATGGGCAGAGGGATCTGACACTCAGCTGTATGAACACTGAACTAACTGGCATGTGGAGCAGTACATGCAGCTCAGGGCAGCCACACAGACACCACCCTGCCATCTGGCAGGCCTGGGGAACTGGGCCACTTTATAGTTATAGGTAGAACAATATCCCCACAGCCAGCACCAAAGATGTCCATGTTTGATTTCTAGAATCTATGGCAAAAGGTCCCTGGCAGATATGATTCCATAAAAGGGCCCTGGATGGGAAGATTGGCTCGTGTAATCCAGTCAAACCCATTGCAGTCACAAAGTCCATGTTAGAGGGATGCATGGCATGAGTGAGACATATGTTGTAACAAAAGGAAGAGGCAGGAACCATGTAAAGAATGGACCACAAGCCAAGGAATGCCTACTGCTTCTAGAACCTGATAATGACAAGGAAACAGAGCCTCCCAGGAGCCTCCAGAAAGAACGCAGGCCCATAACCATCTAGATTTGAGACTTCTGAATACTAGGCCAGCAAGAGGACAAAAGTGCTAAATTGGAGATGACTTGTTCCAGCAGCCACAGTGAAGGAACATGGTGCTATCCCAGTGTTGGGAGCAAAGTGGCTTTGAGGACAAGATTGGGGTGGGTCTCTGGGTGTAGTCCCAGTATAGATTTTAACTGAAAGAATATGGGTTCTGAGTTAAAATGACCTCCCTTAAACTCCTAGGTAATGAAGTGCTGTCACATTTGTGATTGTCTAAGAGGCAGCCATGTATTCCAGGAGAGTAGGTCTCAGTCTGTTTCAACATCAACGTTGCTGCTTATTACTTATGGAGACTCTGTTAGGCCAAACTTAAGTATATACAAAGGGAGCTGTAAGCCAAGCAATTCAGTTCAACAGCAGGAAACCCAGACGCAGGGAACCAGAGGGGCTTTGGTTACTGAAAGAACCCATTTATCAACCAGCTGGCAGCTGATATGAAAACACAGCTCTTGGCAGGGTGTAGTCCTGCACTCCTGCACCTTGTTGCTCTTGGAAGCAGCAGTGAGGGCAAACCACAAACAAGACCAACGAGCTTTGGGCTAGGAGCAGGAAGAGGCCAGAATCAACCACATCTGCCCACTCAGCCTGAGCAGCCGGTGCATGTGCTCCAGCAGGCATAGAGGTGGTCCTCCCACAGCGCCCTGGAAGGAGCGCTAGATGGAGAAGAGGGAAGACAGGATGGGGATGGGGGGAGAGAAGCAATCTTAGCTTAGATAGCATTTAAGAACTCTGGTCTACATCAGCTTGTGTGTGTTTTAAAGGAGGGGGTGGGAGGCTTTGGTCTCTGAAAATAACCCATTAGACTGAGTCGTGGAAGGAACAAGAAGATGACCAGGCGCAACCAGCAGTTTGCACACTCACTATGCTGCTTCTCCATGGCTTTTGATCATCTTTCTGTTTCCCTTCCCTCTCAAATGTAAGGCATTCTACCACTTACAAAAGATTCAGAATAATAATGCTTTCCTAATAGCAACAAATACTTAAAATATCCAGCAATTATCATTGTTTTCCCACACAATACACACACACACACAAACACATACACCTTACCTCTCTATGATCCTTAGTAAAACACTCCCTTCCATGGAAAATCAGCTCTTCAACTGACGAACAGATCAGGAGGGCATGTGTAAAGGTGTGCATGAACCTCTGGGCATAACGGTGGTCAGAGAAGCAGGGAAGAAAAGCGCGAGTCCATCCAATCTCAGCCAGAGAATGCATTAAACTGGACTATGGATTGTTTAGATATCCATTCAGACAGAATAAGGATATTTTCTAAAAATTGAAGGTTTCATTAAAATAGAAGTTAGGACAACTTCATTCAAAATGGACGTGGTCAACGCTAGAGTGAAAAGAGGGTGATGAAATTAGCGGTCCACACTGAAAACTTCTGGGCTTTAGGTAGGGATTATTTCCTGGCCTAGGTTGTGGATAATTATATGCTATATATTATTCTTTAACATCTTACATATATGTTCGGAGCACTCTTACATGCAAGATATGTTTCATAATAACACTTTTAAAGTAGGAATCACTGAGAACCTTAAGATGAAGTACTTCTGTGAATGGGGTCAAGTCCAATTCATGAAAGAACTGAGAACAAAATGTATTCTTTCAGGTGCTTGTAGATTATAGTGACTAGTGGCAAATTCTCCCCTAAACACTCAAGCATCATAACTCTAGGGAAACTTATGGGAAACCTGAGAGTATCCGTGGGTTTGCAGGAGACCCTGGTGTACACATCCTCCACACTGAGGGTGCAGGGCTGAGAGCTGACCTCTGCAGCCACATGGACTTCATTTGCGAAAGAGGCTAAAAATGTCAGCTTTATATTTTAGAGTCAATGTGTCTAGTTGCAAGGCTGGTAGATTGCTCAGTGGGTAGTGTTTGCTACCAAACCTGATAGCCTGAGTTCAATCCTCAGGACTTCCAGGGTAGAAAGAGGACCAAATCCTGTAAGTGTCCTCTGACCTCCATACCATGAAATTCAACTGCCTTCAAGCTTCTTCCCAACGGGGTTTTCTTGGGGTCTTTTCATGTTAGGGGCCCTTATGCTTCCACTCATTTAGCTGGGTCCTGCAGTCGTGATGTTATTAGGCACAGAACTGGATAGGCCAACTGTTCCTTCACTACTGCCTTTACCATGTGTAACTTTGCTCCTTAAATTCCACCCTCATTTGGTTTCCAAGGTGTCAGGATAGCAAGCTAGAATCAAGTAAGAACAAGTTCTCAGTAGACATGCGAGCTAACAGAGTGACTATTGCTAAATTACTTCAAAAATATATTTTTTAAAAGACAAAATATGTATAATAATATAATATATGCATATTAAACACACAAATATACTATTCTGGGACTCAAGAGATGTATCAGCAGTTAAGAACATTGGCTGCCCTTCCATAGGACCCAGATTTGATTCTTAGCATCTGTATGGTGGCTCACAACCATCTGTAACTTCAGTCCCAGAGGATATGACACACTCTCCTGACTTCTGCAGGCACAACACTCATACCATAAAATAAATTAGAAAAAAAAACATTTTATTTATGACAGCTTCATGAGTGTATGTATATACTGAATTTTAGTAATTTTCATTCCCAATACCTTCTCTCATCTCCTCTTCTCCAGTTAAAACTTGTTTCTTCCCAACAAGTGTGCCCCCTGTTTTAATATCTTCTTTACTGTATTTAATTGCAGTTGCTTGCATGGGCAAAGGAAAGAGGGTAGGTATTTAAGGGAACATGGACTTATCAGTGTCAATCCTACTGAAGAAAATGACACCCCTTCTCCATCAAGGTGGGGTGCTCTTCCTCAGCCTCTGTTTCTGCTTTCCTCATCTGTAAAATGAACATCATATCAGCTTCATAACAATTTTATTGTTATAACATTAAATTCTAGAATGCAGGAAAGCCAGGAGCTTTCAGGAGCATGTGAATTGCTCTTACATTGTCCTGGTGCTCTTCCAAGCAACTACCTATTAGCTTTATTGGCGGGTTCCCTTCTCTGCCTATACCCTTAATGCTTGTATTACTTTTTCCCACTCCCCTGCCTTGTCCACCCACCCAGGGTGACCCCTTAGTCCTGTGACCTACTCTGGAACCTACTACGCACAACACACACAAACACACTGAGCACCCAAACCTTTCTCACCAACTCCGGTCTCTAAATCCCGTCTTACACATGTGTTTCTAACTCTCACCCTGTCACACTAGGTGTTACACACTTACCCAGCAGAACCCTCTGCTGTCCTCTTTAGTTCATTTACCCATGATCATCTTCTGAACAGTTAACTGGCTCAGTCTTGGGAAGACCCCTCCTCCTTCACCAACCCTAGTTGCAGCCCCAACCCAGACTCCCCACTGCTTTGGTTTTCATCTTCTGCAAGCACACTGTATGAAAGAATCAACCTCCTGCCTGCTGCCTCTTATCCTCACGCCCTGACTCTCTCAAAACCACACACCCTCTAGTGTTCCACTTAATTCATCATTTCCACAAAATGAAGAAAGAAGGCTGGAGGTTTGACTTCATACAGAGAGCTTACAGCTTGTGTGGGGTCCTGGGTTCAATCTCTAGCATCAAAACAAAAAATAGAAATGAACCAAGGACTACAAAGGTATTATCTGAATGCATAATAAGGGACTAGCCAAATAAATATTTAATATGAATCATTGAGAGTATAAACAGTAAGGTCAAGAAACAAGCCAAGGGTGCCTAATGATATTATTTAACATTATCTGGTTTTTATACTTCAGCATAGTTAAACCCCAATCCCAGCTAGGATTATGTCTCTGCCCCCTGGGTATCCACCTCATTTCACTCATACTTACTATTCATAGATTCATCTAGTATGTATGAGAATTAGGCTCCCTCTCTGCTTAGCCAACATCATCAGCATCTTTACATTCCAAGACGTTAAACCACTTCTAGCTCTGAGTCAGAGCTTGCTAACAAATAGAAAACAACCTTGCTGCTAACTTTCTTTATTCCCCTTTAGAAATGAAAACAATTGAAGTTCTGTTTGAAGTCATAGAATAGTAAGTTTTTTAAAACAGCAAGGCAATTGCCTGCTTCATGATTCAGAGATGTCATTTTATCCCCTGTGTTTCCTTCTACCATTAAAGCCAGACGTGAGGAGTGAACTTGATTCCACCTGTAAAAAAGTAGCCATGGTGGTGTTGGCTAGGGAGAGATCCCCTCCCCTCCCTTTTGCCCTTATCACCATTGGCCCACAGGAGATCTGGCCCAGATGGGGTCACAAGAGCAGGAGAGCTGTCCCTGCCCCTCACATGCTGCAGCATTCAGGAGAGCAGGCCCTGCACCTTTCCATAGTAGAATTGGCCTTGGAATGTAGGGGTTGCAGGTCCAGAACCAGGGCTTTGAGTTGGCCCACCCCAACATCTACCCCATGGATGAACTGCTGGAGTTCAAGAAGAGGCCAGTTCCACAACCCAAAACTATAGGATCTCCGTGACACAGGACAGTGCTCACAACATATCTGCGAGGAGTTCCAGTGAGGTTTCAGTACTGTCAAAGTAGCAGAAACCAGAGGCCTCATATCAGACCAAGGAGTCATTTTAATGAACATTTGCAAGCAAAATGTGTGGACAAAAGGGAATATTGTGGGACACACTAAGACACACTGTAGCTTCCACAATGAGATTTTATTTTTTATGCTGGGACAGATTCCAAGGTGGATTGTGGGTCTGAGGGGAGGTGGGAGATGAGAGGGAACAGGGTGCATGATGTGAAATTCACATAAAAATTTTTTTCATTTAAAAAGATAAATAAATAACAATAAAAATATACCAGAGACAAAAAAAGTACCCACTGTGTAGCTTCCAGTTCCTAATATAAAATGTCTTCCATGGCTTATTTGCTAAAGCTTAGATTCCCAAATTGTTGGTACTATTTTGGGAGGTTCTAGAAACTTTAGAAGGTTGGCTCTAGCTGAAGGAAATGTCTCTGGAGGCATGTTCTTGGAGTCTCCATCTTGACATGGCCCCCTTTCTCTTCCTAGCCACCATGATATGAGCTTATCTATCATGCCTTCCTTGCTGTCTCTGATGGACTGAAACCTCCAAATTTATCTTGCCTATCATAAGTCGTCACATGATGAGCTGGTGAACCAGGGCTCCAAGTCAGCAGTATTTCCTACTGCAGACGTTGTACAAGGGAAAACAAAACTTCTGAATTTTTTGATCTATTAGGCATTCATGAATTTCTTAGAAGTTTTAAAATCACCTTAACAGCCACATCCATCTCGATCATCAAAAACTTGTTCTTCCTAGAATATCATATCCCTTAATATTCCTAGAACATAATTTTCCTTAGCATAATAGAACTTAACAGAAACCCAGGGTTTTACCAGGAAACATAACCAGGGGTTGAAACAAAGTAAGGCTCACCATCTCCATGCAAGAGACAAACCCAGAACTTTGTGAAAGAGTTCAGCTGTCTGCATTTGTGAAACCAAAGCATGCAGCTAGGGGGAAAAAAAAATGAAGGCTGTGTTCTCCCAAGTTCATCGCTTTCAGATTTCATCAGTCAGACCAACCAGATCCAGAATTACCTGATGCTATTTTATTCACAGACCATGGAAAACAGAGCACTGGAGTATTCAGGAAGCAATTACACTGTGATACGATTCTGAATAGCACAATCAATGGGCAGCTGTTTAAAAAGAATGGACCCTGGAGATTGCAGAGGACATTAGGCTTGCACAAATGGACTAAATTATGAACTGGAGGAGTGGAGTGGCCCCAGAGAAGTGGTCTTGTCCTGAGACAAGAGGGTTCACAGTAGGAGAACCAATAGTAGTAACGAGAAAATGGGCAAGTGTCTTTGTGGTAGGATGGAGCGTCCTTTGGGTATATGCCCAAGGTGTCTACATATTTATCTGTGCGCATGTTGGGGCCAGAGATTGATTTTCTAAGGTAAAGTCTCTCAATGAACCTGGTTTCAGCTTATGTGAGAGGAGGGAGCCTCAATTGGGAAAAATGCCCCCACCATACTGGCCTGTGGGCAGGCCTGTGATACATTTTCTTAACTGATGATTGACATGGGAGGGCCCAGCTCACCTTGGGCCAATGGTCCTGAGTACTGTAAGAAGTCAGGGTTAGCAAGTCAATAAGCAGCACTCTTCCATGGCCCCTTTGTCAGGTCCTGCCTGCAGGTTTCTGCTCTGACTACCCTGAATGACGGACTACAAGATGGAAAGGTGAACTAAACCCTATCCTCCTCAAGTTGCTTTTGCCCATAGTGTTTTATCACAGTAATAGAAATCCTAACTAAGTCTCTGAGTGAGGTGCCTCTCCAGCCCCTCCAAAGGCCTTTGCTTCCCTCAAAAGTTCTTCTGAAGGAAGAGTCACAGCAAGTTGCATTTGCCACCAAGGGCACATGAAGCTGCATGTCACTACAAACATCTACTTATTTCCCACTTTCTTTTCTAATCAAAGAAGCAAATTACCAGCTCTCCACACCTTGTATTTGAGTCTCCATTAGGGAGAAAAACGGTCTGGTAAAGCAAGTGGCAACCTACAAAATGTGTTCTTAGACCAAGAAGACCATCAACAGGAGAACAGCATTGAATATGAGGGTTGGAAGTAGCATGAAGATGTATGTGGTAAAGGAAGCAGCTTGGAATCTGGTGCACCGTTTGGCTCCCCATAAAGGGTTGCACTCAGAGTGTTTCTCTAGGCCTGTGCCCAGTGATCCTACATTCTGTGTCTTGTGACCCTACTCTGGAGATTGGACAGATGCAGACATACAACCTCAAGGTATTCAACATAGAAGAGCCATCAGGTAGCTTGGTGAGAAGTCTCTGCCCTGAGGAAATACCAGAGGTTAAACCTTCAGAGCCTACTCCTCAGGAACATGAAGTGACAGTCTCAGGAATGAGAAGCATGCAGGGGAAAGGGTTTGTGTCTGGTAGCAAGAGAAAGGGTCATGAAGAAAATGCAGGTGGGTTAGAAAGATTATAAGTAGTTGAGGAAAGCAGAAAATATAAAACTAGTCAGTAGAGTCAGCAGGAGGCATGAGGGGGTAGATGTCAAAATACGTAAGATGTGCTGGGAACGGCAGGCTTAGAGCAGGTTTCAGATAAGGATAGAGGCAGTCCATAATAGTTGGTCATGAGAAGGTCAACACATTGAAAATTTTAGAAGGAAGTGAAGACCAGGGAAGGCCCGGGGAGCAAGATGACTGTGTTCTGGGACAGTGAGGTTACTTGGTGTCTGTCTAGGTCCCATCATTCATTCTAGACTGTGACGCTTTGCTGTGTTGGGGATCTTTCTCTTCTATGGAGGTCAGATGGCTCTCTTCCCATTCCTCAAAGTTCAGAGAATAGGTCTAAGAATCCCGTTCTCATAATTTCCAAATATATCTAGCAGTCCTCCTTTACTGGAAGTAACACAAGTGAGTCCCTTGCTCACAAGAAATGGTGCAAGTGTGCATATGTGTGTGTGTGTTGTGTGTGCATGTATACATTTTCATAATGTAGATACATGTATTTTATAGAAGGTGGAATAAGAGTCCAAACAATATAGAGATCAAAATGTCAGTGATGAATTTGAGAGGATGGGTAGGCACCAGAGTGTGAGCGTCTGGGAGTGGCTGTAATACAAGTACACAGACCCACTGGGGTTTCTTCATGTCTTTCCAGAGCACCAAGTCTGTGGCTCCCTCAGATTACCTTTCTCATAAATACACTGAGTGACATATGGACAGTAAAGGGCATGTGCTCCTTCTGTCTCTACTATGGATCGTTTTGTTTTTACTCAGAAAGTCAGTTCGTTTTCTTCTGTAAAGAATGTTTTGTAATAGACTGGAGAGATGAGTTAATGATTAAAAGCCTCAAGTGCTCTTACCAGTGACCCACGTGGCTTCCCAAGCATAGTCCATCAATATCTTTAGAGCAACTACTCTACCAGGATGGTGGGGATAGCTCCCATGGGGCTCAAAAATTATATCCTTTGCCAGGGCTATAAGAAAAAAGTCTCTTGGTGAGCTTTTCTAGTTCCATCCATTTGGTTACAAATTGCATGATTTCCTTGTTTTTGATAGCTGAGTAGTATTCCATTGTGTAAATGTACCACAGTTTTGTTTTTTATCCATTCTTCAGTTGAAGGACATTTTGGTTGTTTCCAGTTTCTAGCTATTGCAAATAAAGCTGTTATGAACATAGTTGAGGAGATGTCCTTGTGGCTTAGTGAGGAATCTTTTGGATATATGCCCAGGAGTGGTATGGCTGGGTCTTGAGGTAGAGCTATTCTAAGTTTTCTAAGATATCAACAGACTGACTTCCATAGTAGTTGTACAAGTTTGCACTCAGACTCAGAAAGATCCACATGGCATATATTCACTTATAACTGGATTTTAGCTATATAGTATAGAATAACCACCTTATAATCAATAGACCTAAAAGAACAGGAACATGGACTTTGTTTCCTGTTAGTAGGACACTCCACCCTAATGAAACTGCTATGTATGCCCCCTGTGCAAGAGGAAGCTCTTATCTCTCATGTGACTAATGAACTGAGGGGGGCAGTCATGTGGACACATCCTACACCAGAGGAGTAGGATAGGTGGGAGAGGGGGTAGAGATGAGAGGGTGGGACTAGGAGGAGTGGAGGGAGGGAGCTGTAATGGAGATATAATTTGAATTAATAAATAAATGTTTTAAAGAGAGAGAAAAAAAGCCTCTTAATTAACTGCTGTGGTCCCCACATAACCACACTTGTGACAGCTGTCCAAACTACTCTTACCCTCATGATCCTGACTCTGAACAAAAGGACCACATGAGCAACCTATTCCATGCCCTGTTGTTCCATATACGGCCAATGGGAGGCAGCATTGCCCCTTCTTGGTTGGTCAGTGTCTGGTGTCCCGACTCCAGGCTTCTAGATCAACGCTTGTTAAGATTTTTGTCTTTGGGATGGAGAGATGGCTCAGCAGTTAAGAGCACTGGCTGCTCTTCCAGACATCATGAGTTCAATTCCCAGCAACCACATGGTGGCTCACAACCATCCATAATGAAATCTGGTGCCCTCTTCTGGCCTGCAGATATACCTGCAGACAGAACACTGTATACATAATAAATAAATCTTTAAAAAAAAAAGATTTTTGTCTTCAGAAAGTTCTATCGTTTCTCAACTGCCAAAAATTTCCCAGATTAATCTATATCTTCCTCCACTTTTCAGGCCTCAAATTTTTAAAAAGTATCCTAAAACCCTAAAGTCAGAGGAACTTCTGAACACATGCCATAGCCAGCCCTGGTTTAAAGAGAATTGGCCTACAGGAGCAGAGAGTCTCAATTATATAACTTTAATGTTTAGTAGAAAATTGTAAAGTTATCTGATTTAAGCACTAAATGCAACCAAGGAGAGATAAGATATCCAAATGAGGTATTGATTGTCAATTTAGAAGTTAGAACTGAATTTTTTTTTAATAACATGTTCTAAAAGATCACGATGGCACAAATTTTAATTCCAGTACTCAGGAGACAGAGGCAAGTACATATCTGTGAGTTCGAGGCCAGCTTGTTATCAAATTACAGACCAGCAAGGGCTGCACAGAGACCCTATTTGAATCAATCAGTGAAATCTACATTCCAAGCCTTATTGCTAGAACCACAAGAGGTTCTGTTGGATGGAATCAAAGAACTTGGAGGCAGGCACAGCGGAAGAAAGCCTTCCTCACAACCCGCTTGCATGGTGAATGACACAAAAAGTTTTCTGAGAAAGCTGAGCATACCTGAGAAGTATTACTATCTGCCACCTTTACAAGAAAGCTGAGGGTGCTCAGAGGCTTTCCTGTTCACCAACTTGCGATGCAACATCCGAAAGCCTTCCTGCCATTTTAACCTTTGAACAAATGTTCTGGAACCTCAAGCAAAGCATGCCTAACATTGTGTCAGCCATCTTTTCTTCTCGAAGTACGATCTTAAACTGAGCATGCTCAGAAACTTGCCTCTTAACTGAGCATGTTCAGGAACATGCCTGCCCTTAAAATGCTTTCCTATATGATCTTGTGCAAACTTCTCAAACAAAAACCTCATAGGTCCTTTGTTCAAAGACTGTGAGTACGTTGCTTTTAAATACTTCCTGCGCCCTTCCTACCTGCTGCATGTAATAAGCCTATCTCCACTTTTAGAAGAAAAAAACAAAACAAAACAATTACCCTTTAAGAGCAAACATTTGTAAAACTTGAGTGAGCCAACGCTGTACAATAGAAACACATCAGGGGTCACATCTTCAGGTCAGAGATGGAATTTTAAAGTGGCTAATTTAAAAAAGAAACAGGGGACATGGGGCCACCAGAGATGGCTCAGTGGGTAAAGGCAGTTACCACCAGGACTGATGCCCTGAGTTCAATCTCTGGGTCACAAATGGTGGAAAGACAGAACTAACACCACAAAGTTGTCCTCTGACTTCCCCAAGCACGTCGTGGTGGCACATGGGTGTTCACACGCATACAATAAATAAGATAAAAAGAACAAAAGAAAAGAAATGGGAGAGGCGAGAGGAGCACAGATGATGCCTTCCCATTTAACCCATATACCAAATACCTATCATTATTATTATTTCACCGAGCAACTTCTTTTCCATTGTAGGTGCTTGGCAGCTGGAGTGTTCTTTGCATTTGCTGCACATCTGAATTTGGACTAGCCACATTTCATGTGCTCTGTGGCCACATGGAACTGGAGCTTCAAAATGGACCAGTGCAGAATCAAATGACGGTCTGTACAAAACCTTGCAGAATCTCCAGAACATGCTGCAACAGGTGTCTCAGCTCCGGAGGGCACTGGAGAAGTGTTTCACACAAATAGAACATAATGAGCTGGTATGTTTTTACTTCAAAGGTTGCTAATTCAAAATCACATACTTTAGCTCCATATCCCTTCTTGGATCAACTCTGGATAATGATAATGGCACAGTCCACTGTAGTTCTTAAACAGTGACCTATAGCAGTAGTTCTCAGCCTGTGGTGACCCCTTTGGGGGTTGAATGACCTTTTCACAGGGGTCACCTAAGACCATTGGAAAACACAGGTATTTACATTATGATTCATAACAGTACCAAAATTACAAAATGAAGTAGCAACAAAAAACAAATTTATGGTTGGGGGTCACCACAACATGAGGAATTGCATTAAAGGGTTGTAGCATTAGGAAGGTTGAGAGCCATTGACCTACAGGGACACAGGCAAAAGCCATCTCTGGAGTGTGATGGAAAAGCCTGCTCTGTCCTAAGGCACACCTGTGGGTTATTGATCCAGGGGTGCTATGTACAGAATCAGCAGGCTTACTGAGAACAAATAAGTGTTTTTCCCCTAGTACTAAAAAATAAGACTTGATGGGAAAGTCAGGTTGTAATCACAGTGTGTTAACTGAGGACAAAGTAGAGTATATCAGGCAAATTGCTCCTTCTTGACAACAACTGGTCAAGACACAAACACAGCTTTGGGATTCCAAGTAGGTTTTAGATGTTCCAGAAAACAAATTAAAAACCCATAGCAGTTCCCAGCACAAAGCCAAGGTCAAGCAGAATGCCCTCAAGAAGCAGATTAACAGAGACATCCACTTGTGTCCCCAAGTCTGTCCCCTAGAACTCACTTCAGTGTCCTTCTTGAGTGTTGTTTCACACTGTTCTCGGCAGCCTTAGGAATCTGTAATGGGCACAGTTGCCCAAAGAAGGTTTGTTCATACTCTAAGGGCTGCTGTTAATGTTTTGGTGGCGACTCCTAAGAGTGAGGGTTTCTACCAGGCAGACAGTTCCACAAGTACATTTTGGTTTGCTCTTACACATTTTAGCAGCCAAGACTCACTTTGGTTGTGTGTTCCCAGTACAAGAATCTATGGTAATAGTATTTACTGTTCTGAGCTTTTGTTCTAAAAATAAAGG
>CAJQZJ010009649.1:29300393-29310554 GCA_907164525.1 Lophiomys imhausi
GAATGGAGCCGGGGTGGGGGTGAGGGGCTGACAAAGGTGAAGGTTCCTGGGGGCTGCTGTGGTTAAATGAAAGGGGGTCTGAGAATTAATGCATTTCAAAGATGCCCAACATAGATGCATCCTTCTCCATTCCTTCTTGAATTCTAGGGGAAAGCTACTGAGTCCAGAACCCCCAGCTCCTCAATCTTGCCAATGCCATGACTGGTTGGTATTGCTTGAAAGAACTTCAGCTGCTCTCCACACATTTACCTGGAATCCTGTTGCTCATAAATATAATGCCACACCACCTTTTATGTGGTAGATTCTAAAAGATATCTGCTATTTATCCAATACTCCAAATAAGTCTATTCTAAAATCAATTCATTTTATTCATACTCATCATGTAAAAGCTCACCAGGGGTGGTAATCTCATTGTCTTGTTCACTTCTGTATCCTGGGCCCCCAGACACATTGATCATATTATGTAGTGATGTTCCATCTTAATTTGCTAGGCATATGTTCTGCGTGTTTGCTTGTTGCTTATCCCTATAGGATGCAGACTATCGGCATTTAGTGTATCCTGAGGCAGAAGACAGACACTTACACTGGCATAAGGGATTCCAGGCAGGACAAAAGCAATTCTCTATCCACATGTACATGGACTAATGCCAGGAAGCAAGCATCACCCAGCATGAGTTAAATCTGCCTGCTGCGCAGGGCATGCCTGGCCTGCAATCCAACCCTCACTTCTTTCTCTTTTTAATCTATGACTCACAGCATGGCCGCTGTTTCTTAGGATACAGCACTCATTACCCAGTTAATCTTTAAACACCGATTTTGCTCCATAGATTCTAAACATGGAGTTTTACACCTGGTGGGCATTCAGATGTGGGAAAAGTATGTGGATAAAAATAAGGTATCTGAATACAGTTAGATAAGAGAAATAAGCTAGAGGCTAGAGAAGTGGCCCAGCAGTTAAGAGCACTTGCTGCTGAGGAGCCAGGTTCAATTCCCAGCACCCACATGACAGCTAACAACCATCTATAATGCCAGTTTCAGCAGATGTGATCCACTCTTCTGGCCTCTCAGGGCACCAGGCATGTACGTGGTGCACATACATACATACAGGCAAAACACTCATGCATGTTAAAAATAAGGCGTTTTATAAAGAGAAAGAAGGAGCCAGGCATTGGTGGTGCATGCTTTTAATCCCAGCACTTGGGAGGCAGAGGCAGGTGGATCTTTGTGAGTTCAAGGTCAGCCTGGTCTACAAAGTGAGTCCAGGACAGCCAGGACTCTTTTTCTTTTTTTTTTTGGCATCTTTTGATAATTTGACCTCGTAGGCCCCCGGTGAATAAAGAGGCTCTTGGCCCTCATATGACTCCTGATCTGTGGTGAGAGAATGTTAGGCAGGGACACTCCACCCCAGAGGAACAAGACGGAAGGGTCAGGGGGTAGAGCATGGGAGGGTGGGGCTGGAAAGCGGGAAAAGAGGACAATATGATAAGGATGTAACCTGAAGCAACAAACAAATAAATTTATTAACTTAAAAAAAAAAAAGGCAGGGGGCAGGGCTGAAACACTGTGAATGGAACAGAGGATACAGCCATTCGGTCTGGTTTTGCAGACCTCCAGGTGTAGAGAAGACGTGGAGCTAAGGTAAAATACAAGAGAATTGTGGTATTGGCCCATGCCTTTGACTTCAGCGGAGACGGGGGGGGGGGGGAGCACCATAGAGTTGGTGGTCTTATGTATTCTGGAGTCATACGGAGCGGGGTGGTGAGGGTGCATACTCTTGGTCCCACCATTCAAGAAGAGTACACCCTTGGTCCCAGCTCCCAGCACACTGGAGACAGAAACGGGCAGATCCCGGAGCTCAGGGTCAGCCTGATGCAGGGCAAACTCTAAATAGAGAAAGATTTCGATCCAGGAGTGGTGGAACACATCTTTGATCCCTTCAGATGGGAAACACAGGTCCCTGATCCCAATAATTAGAGTTCAGAGACACACACATGGGATTTGGAGGGACCTAGGTTTGGAGGCTACTTACAAAAGGCCTCCTCGATACAGGCAGATTGTCCTTTGGGATCTCAAAATATATACACTAGAGCTGGTTTAGCTCCAAGGTGACAGAATGATTTCTTCTTTAACCCGGATTGAAAGATAACGCTTTGTATGTTGTCAGAAGGCCAAATTTGCTTCAGGAGAAGTACTACCTAGCCCCCCCATCCCCCCCCCCAAAAAAAGAGGGCAATTGTCCTAGGGTTGGGATTGGGGCAGGGCTCTGTTCTTATCGTTCCAGGAGAATCGAAGCATCCATTAGGGGAGCCCGGGGACGGCTGGACAGCGGAATCCTCAGCAGAGAGCAGAATCAGGCACCAAGGAGGACGAGTGACCCAGTTGATTCTGCCTGGCAGACTTCCTCAATAGCTGTCTCCATCAGGGGCCTGCAGCTACCACAGCAATCCAATGTCACTGGGACCGCTCAGCTCTACACAATGCCCCGGCAGGAACCTCAGTGAAGCCTACAAGATCAGCTTCTGCCTACAAACCCCTTAGGTCATCTAAACAGCGGAGAACAGAAGGACTGAACATAAAAGAGTGTACTAACATTTTTAATCATTTTTCCCATTTGGGTTCGGGCCCCAAACAGGTCTACTACGACCCAAATCAGCAGGAAGTCACTTTAAGAGAGCGACGTCCCATGCCCAGAGGGTGGGGAGGGTGTTTCTCTGCCCTTCTTTTTGGTTATTTGAAGGATAACTGAAAACTCGGTTATGTAGGGGAAGAGACTACAAGCTGATAAATGGTCCTGTCTTGATGGGTTTTGGAGGTTAGCCCCAGGGAATTCCTACTTTTCCTTTTCTGTATCCTTCTTCCTCTCCTATGTAGGAGTGCATGGGCTTGAGAAAAATCAAATATTGACATAGCACAGGAAGGTCCAAGAAGAAGGAGCAGATTATTGAATATGCCCTTATACCTTTGTATATTGATACAAAATTAGTAGTTTATTTGGCTAAAGTGGTATTGACCATTGTTTATTGTGCAAAAATAAGATTGTATTGGATTACATCGGTATTGATCTTTGTATATTGATACAAAATTAAGATTATAGTTGGCCACAATGGTATTGACCCTTGCATATGGACGTAATATTAAGATTATATTGGGCTACATAGGCATTGATCTTGGTATATTGATACATAATTAAGAGTATATTTAACCACAATTGAATAGATCTTTGTATATTGATACAAATTTAAAGGTAACGCTTCCTAATGGTATCATACCTAGAGATACTTAAAAATAAAATGAGAAGCTCTGACCTCTTGATACTAACCGTCTAAAACGGTCTAGGATAGTTAAAACAAACTCCTAGTCATGCAAACATGTCACTTTGTTAGCTACTATGACAGTCTATCACAGATATTCTCTAAACTACCCAGTAATCAAGTTGCTAAGAGACAAGCAACATTTGCTTATCTAAATACAAGAGATGGATAGGGCATCTTCAAAAACCCCAAGAGATCTGCAGAATATGGCATTCAAAGATGTTATCTTAAATCAAGTTTTTTTTTTATATCGAGACATATCAGCGCCTGACAGCACCCCCTATTCTACTCCAAGTAGAAGATAAGCATCGAAGAACCTCCACTGTAAGAGGGTTGAATTAGTGGCAAGCCTTTCTCTTGGCATGAAAAAAACTCCTTGCACCAACTGCAGACAGACTGCTGTCCAAAAAGGACAAAACTTGGTAGCAGGGAAGTCGACAGCCTAACTCTGCCAAGACAGGGTAGGTAAGTCCTTCATAATCCCTGCTCTACAACAAATGTCTGTCAGAGAAACAGGATCCAAAGGCTGAAGATTGATGCTGGAATGTATGGAGAGAAAATGGGAACTGTCCAGGCAGTCATTGGTATGTTCTCTTAGTTTTGGAAGCTGCAGGCCCTGCACTTCCTATATAAGCAAATATATTTATCCCTCTCAGGTCTCTGAGGTGATTGAAGAATAGACAGCTAGAGTCTCATAGTTAAATTTTGAACTGTTTAGGAATCAAGAGGGTGTTATAGATCTAAGAAGATACTCTTAAAAGTGTGTTGCAAGATAGTATGAATGTTGAGTCACATATAGACCTTTAAACTCATGGAGTCGGTTAGATAGTAGAATGTTAAAGTCAGGGGCCAAATATGTATAAACTGGACATTGGGAAGGTATACTGGGCCATTTAACTATCATAAATGTGGCATATTTATATCTATTGTTTTGTATAATACTTACTGTTATAAGAGAAGGAACCATCTGTTGGACTGAAAGGGGAAACTTCTGGGGGGAAGAGGGTGGAAGGGCGGGATAGGAAGAGGGAACAGGGAGGGGTTTGTGACTGAGATGTAACTTGAAGAAATTAATAAAGTATTTAAAAAAAACCAAAAAAAAGAAAAAGAAAATCTATAAAGAGAAAGAAGGAATCTCTGATTTTCTGCACCATAACAGGATGCTTGTAGTTCATGACTATTTGTTATTTTATATTTTGTGACTATCTAGGAGAAGGGAGTTTAAAAGTTCTCAACACAAAGAATTAACAAATGTTTAAGACTATGAGAATGTTAATTACTCTAAAATCATCAAAAGATGCCAAAAGTTACACTGTTTCTCTAATTAAGGTGTAAACGTGGGAATTTTTACTTTCCCTTCTTTTCCCCCTCCCCTCCATCAACTCACCCTAGCTCTTCAAATGACATCAGAACTAAGAGCATCCTCTTCCTCTGAGGGCAGACAAAGCAGTCCATCTAGGGTAAGGTGATCATCAAACAGGCAACAGAGTCCATGTCAGTGACTGTCTCCTCTCTACATGGTAGGTAATCGACATGAAGACTGAGCTGCCTATCAGTTACATATGTGTAGAGGGTCCTAGGTCCAGACCACATATGCTTTTTGGTTGGTTCTTCAGTCTCTGTAAGTCCCCAGGGGCCTAGGTCAATTGACTCTATCCGTGCATGCCACCGTAAGGCGCAAACTGGTCGTTGGCTTCTTGATGCTAATAAGCAGCTACCACTCAAGAGCTCATCAAATTAAATGAGGGAACACAGACATCTGGACTTCCTGGATCATGTGAGAGACAGTGAGCACAAGAGCTTACTAAATACACCAGACAACCTCAGACGTGACCTTCTTGCCTAAGATGCTTACAAAGAGGGATCCCGGAGACTGTGCGTGAGACACGGGACCTGTCATCTCCGCACTGATGATCTCAGCTCACAGCAGCTTAATTCCTCTGCAACTGCTGTTTCCCAGCTCCGTGTAAACATCTCCCCCAGGCAGATCTGCATCAGTATATTGATCCAAGGCCCAGCCACGTTGACTCTCCTTACATTGTTGCATTCTCTTTTCCCTTTCCCCAGTGATGGGAATCAAGCCCAGGGCCTTGCCCATGCTAGACAAGTACCCTGCCACTGAGTTATATACCAAATTCTTGATTTTTTTTTCCAACAGTGATCCCCTGTGTAGCCCTGACTAGCTTCAAACTCCTGCATGACTCTTCTGCATCTGGCCTCACTTGTGCTGGGATTATAGCTATGTTTCCCATTGTACTTCAGTCATGCTGGGATTATGGGTATATGTTCTATTTTCAAATCCTACAGTCTCTTTAATCTTTCTCCATTTTCTATGGTCTAATATAAATGTCTGGAGAGTGACACATGATTTGAGTGTTGAGATTGTTGCCTGCTAAGATGTTAGCAATTAAGGTTGGAATGGAAGAGAGAACTTGTGATGGCCATGCCATGACACCAAGTGAAGCCAGGGGTGTGGTGTAGGCATAAGGTTATTGTGTCATTGAAATGCTGATTTCTGTACCCCCATCATATCTGGTTGCAATCTTTGTTCTGAGAATATCCTGTCTCAATGTTGTGCAAATACTGCTCCCAATGGTCCCCTGATATGCCAATAAAGTAGCTTACAGACAATCGATGAGCAGGGGAGAGAATAGGACTGAACTTCCTGTCTTCCAGGGGAGGAGTTAGAGGAGGAGAGGTGGAGGATTCAGGCACGGGAGAGGTCCAGGAAATATGAGGAAGGACCAGCTGGAGCAGAGAAAGTCCTACACTGCAAGTATCTCTGGGATTTTGGCAAAGAGGGAGTCAGACCAGCATAGAGGGTTAAGAATAGGTTAAAACTGCTCAGTGTGTAAAGCTTATTAAACAAACAATAAAATCCAGTCTCAATTATTTGGATGCTAGCCTGGTTAAGAGAGAAACTGTGAAACGAACACAACATTATAAATTTGCACTAATATTGTTCCATGAAGTAAAGCCAGAGAGACTGGTGCAGCTTATGAATTTATTGATTCTTGATGAATTCTGGCACTGTGGAAGGGCCAAAAGAACGCTAGACCAATGCCGATGCTGATGCCAACTGCCTCTTCACAACAGTACCATAAAGCAACTGTGGTAAAATGGAAAGTGTGCGTTTGCTTGTTGTTTTGACTCCTGGCACGCAGCTCCTAAACTTCTGGAATCTATGATATGATAACAGAAAGGTTGTTTCTGGCTGAGTGTAGTAGCATGTGCCCTCAATACTAGAACTCAGAGGAGAGAGACAAGGGTATTTCTATGAGTTCAAGGACAGTCTGGTCTATATAGTGAGTTCTAGGACAGCCAGGGCAACATAGTGAGATCCTGTCTCAAAAAAAATTATTTCTGCATGATGATGAGCAGATTGTTGGATTGGCACACCTAGATAGATTTAAGATAGGAATGGGTTACCAGCAAGTCCATGGAATGGCTTCCTTGCACCTCTCCAGTGGTCTGTGGACTGCTCAGATATGATAGCAGTGACCTCGCAGAAATTGCCTTAAGAAAGCAGAGATCTGTGTCCTATGATTTATGTATGGTTTTTTGTTTAACAGTCCACAATTGTCCTTCTGATGTCCTGATCAACTCTTGCAAAGAGGAGAATTATACAAAAATGTCACTACAAGGAAGTAAGGATCGTTGGGGGCCATCTTGGAAGTTACCAACCTACAGCCCTCAGATACATTTTCCAAGAAATTGAATGAATTATTCTGATCAGCTGTAAGCACTCTGAACTCAGTCCACTTGGATCTAATATGAAAACTTCAGTTTCTAGATATATGAAACATTTCATAGGCATTAGTGTTTTCACTCTGGGGGACCTTACATGAAAATATTCTGCTTTTATTGTGTCTTAAAATGGGTATTGTAAAATGACCATGAACTTAAGTAATTTTAGAGCCATGGAGTACATTTGCTGCTAACACTCCCCCACAGGGTCAACCCCAGGCAAAATCATGAAGCTAAGGAAGTTTCTTGTTTCTCACTCACCTCTGCAGTCCTCCTGTGCTCCATTGCCCTGTGTGTGTGCTGTTCGGCTCAATAGGGAGAGACATTTATCATGCAGGATGCACTTTTTCATACCTTGAAAGTGCCAGTTGGAAATAATGATCATGTATAAATGAATGTTTCATTCAAATTTAATAAAACCAAAAAATTTTCCCCTCTTTAAAAATACATTGCTAAAGCTTTGGTTGAACATCTGGTGAAACTGTTGTTTTCTAAGAAAGAGTTGAGATGTATGGAAATCCTTAAGGCTGGAATATTTGTGGTGGAAAGATTATCAGGTATCTAGATGTCCCTGAGAGACCAGTAGATTCCCGAGTCTCAACATGAACTCACCCGAAGAAATTAAGTGCTGAGTGGAAGGACAGTCAAAGGTCACCTGCTTGTTTGTTTAGCTCATGTTTTCAGAGTACTTCCTTTGGGTCAGACTTTGTTAGCTCCTCAAGGAGTTTGCTCAAATATCTTCATCTCAATAAAGGTTAGGCTGACATCGTATGACAACTTGCAATCAAATACTGAAGTGAACTAAATCCCAAGCAGGTGGACACACCTGTGAGTGAGGAATCTTTTTTGAACAGATCATTTGAGGGACTGGAGAGATGGCTCAGTGGTTAAGAGCACTGGCTGCTCTTCCAAAGGACCTGGGTTCAAATCCTAGCACCCACATGGCAGTTCACAGCTGTCTGTAATTGCTGGGAGGCAGAGGCTGGTGGATCTCTGTGAATTCAAGGCCAGCCTGGTCGCCAAAGTGAGTTCCACGGCAGCCAGGACTGTTACACAGAGAAAATCCATCTCATAAAAAAAAAAAAAAAAAAAAAAAAAAAAACAGATCATTTGAGGTGAGAAGACTTGCCCTAAATCTTGATTATTTGAGGTCATAACACCCACCTCAACTGGTGGCAGCTTATATAAAAGGATACAGATCCAGGCTTTTTACCTCCTTCCCCTCTCACTGCAAGCTCACCTACTGTGCTGCTGAGGCATTCCTTCACTGTGGAAGAACCTACTTATTGGGATTCCAAAGGAGACTGAAGCCTACCTCAGACTTCCAGCCTCATAGGCTAAACAATTATCTGATTCTTGGATTCTCTATTGGGAGACAAATCATTATTGGACTAGCTAGACTGTAGACTGTAAACCACTCTAATAAATCCCAGATATATATATATATATATATATATATATATATATATATATATATATATGTTCTACTCTTCTTGAGAGCCCTGACTTAGACATGTGTGTTATTTACCAATATGTTACAGTTTATTTCTCTATAGCCTTTTTTGTGTTGTCTTTCTTCCCAGTCCCCAAATTGATGCTAAAATTTCAGCTCTGCAATTACAGAAATCTGTTTTTTTTTTTCACTGATACAATGCCTGGCCCTTAAATGTTATAGAACATTTGGTACATAAAGTAAGTACTGGTGGTACAAGAGTGAGTAAGAAAGAGAATTAAATCTGTCTTGTGCAAACTTCCCCCATGTACATACTCACACAGATGCTATTCTCAGGGATAACTCCAGTCTTGCTGTCACAATGTCCTTATGTTCTGGTTGTTTCTTACAAATCTCCTTAGAGCAGAGTAAGATGGTTCACACCTATAACCCCAGCACTTTGAAGACCGAGACAGGGGGAATGTCATGAGTTTGTGTCTAGCCTGGGCTACATATTAGTTCTAGACCATCCTGGGCTATAGAACGAGGCTGTCTTAAAAACAGATAAAGGAATACAGAGATGGTTCAGTGGTAAAGAACACCTACTGTTCTTGCAGAGGACCCGGAACCTGTATGACAGCTCACAATGGTTTATAACTGCAGATCTAGGGAACTCAGTGCTGCCTCCGGAACCTGTATGACAGCTCACAATGGTTCATAACTGCAGATCTAGGGAACTCAGTGCTGCCTCTGGCCTCCAGAGGGTCCTGTGCACACGTCCACTCGGGCACACAGGTGCATAAAATATTGACCAAGTAAATTTTTCAAAAGAAATAAGAATATGAAATACATGCCCCAGCCAGACTATAGCTTCTCTCAGGGCCCTCTAAATGCCCTTGTCACAAAGCCTAGATTCTCAAGGCACACAGCGGTCCAATTTCATGCTCCCTTTTTTTGTGAAAATATAGTTTTCCTTTCAAATGCAAATGCTCCTGAACCACAGCCACGCTCTCTTTCCTCTGCCAGTCAATACCTCTGAGGCTTAGGGAAGAAAACGTGCTTGTTTTTGTCTCAAGTGGGGTCAAACCAGGTCAAAGTGGTTTATCTTAACTTTATTGATTATTGACCTACCCCAGTCAATAATCAATAAAGTTAAGATGACCAGAGCCCCCTTCCCACACTATGAACAGGACAGACCTCTCCAAAAGCCACATAAAAGCAAGTACATTCCACTGGCAGTTTAATAGAAACAGGACAGGGATCACAGGAATCTTAGAGAGTGTGACAACTGGAAGGGAGGGAGCCGAGGACGGATTAAGGAGCCTCAAGGCATTGTTTAAACCACCTTTAATTAAAGCGCATGAAAATGGCTGACTTATGAAAATGGCTGACTTATGTAGCCTCTATGTGCTCTCAGCAGAGGTCATTACACTTGTCTGTACAGTGAAGGTTAGACATAGGAGCTATTTTTCTGGATAGAAAACAAAGTGGAAATAAAAAGCATTGTATATGAAGACCAGCCCTACAACATCCAGAAACAAAATGAGGACAAGAAGAGAGGAGAAGTTGCAGAAACCAGCAATTAAGAGCTGTCTTGGGAAGTAAAGCAATGTTTTGGTGGGAGGGACACACACACACACACACACACACACACACACACACACACACACA
>CAJQZJ010009649.1:29310564-29354957 GCA_907164525.1 Lophiomys imhausi
CCAAACCTTAGTGGTTTTGCTTCTTGTGCTGAAGGAAGAAAGCAGTAATTGGCCTTGTAATATGAGACAAGATTGCCAGACCTGAAACTTAGGGGCAGAGCTGGCCAAGAACGCAGCTGCTAGCCACACAGATGGTTTCAAATCAAAATGCAATTACCCTACAAGGGAAGAATTTCGTTTCTCCAGTCACATTAGCTAAGTCCTCAGTAGCCACACTGACCTAGGTCAGCTCAGGTCAGCACAGGGCATTTTGATCATGGTAGAAAGTTCTAGAAGAAAACACTGCCCTGAGCTAGACAGAAAAAAAAAAAAGTCCCCTGAGCCTTGTGAGGGGACTCAATCCTTCTCCAGACGAGAAGCATCCAGACTCAGATGACTGTGACGTCACTGAGGTGATATCTGTCCTAAAGTGAGTAACATGCTGTCTAAAACATGCTGTCATTCACATACTTTGTCAAGGACTAATGTAAAACCAGCACATTACAGAAATGCTGGCATTGTTACAGCAGAGGTGAGGGCTGGAGAAATGACTCTGTGGTTAAGATCACATCCTGTAGCGCTCTCACGGGGGACGTGTGCTTCGTTCTTATGTCAGGCAGCTCACAACTGCCTGTATTTCCAGCTCTGAGGGATCTGATGCCTCTGGTCTCCATGGGAACCTGCACTCACATACACAGACACACATGCACTTACATACTCAAACTGTTTTTAAAAGGAACTATAACAGAGACACTTACCACTGTACAGTAGATCTGTTTTTTCAAAGATAGCCAGGGATGCTAGTCATTGTTCTATGGCTGCAACAACAAAAAAAACTAAGATTCACCTTGTGAGAAGCAAAGGTTTGTTTTTGGCTTAAAATTTTAAAAGCCCTAGATCATGATCCTTGGACCCTATTGCTTTGGAGTTATAGTACATATTTCTTTGGGTTCAAAGAACTTTTCAATGCATTAAAAAGGAACAAATGGACTTAAGTTCATTTAAAGGTGCAAAGCTGAGGAGTGTCCAGGAAATCCTCCCTCCAAGCAATGTACCTAATCCAGGCAGGAGAGGATGCTAATGCTTTGCTTTAACAACCAAGCTCCATTCTACCTTATCCGTTCTAGTCCTGGGCTTGGGTCGTGGTGGGTGTTCCAAACAAATGAAAACGCCTCTAAAATGATGATGAAAGTGTGTGCATAGCTACTGTCACTGGGAAGGCCTATAAACATTTTCCTGTAAGCATCATAGAGTAAGAAATGCCCATGATGCCTGAAGGCTTCTATACATTAATACTCAAAAGACACATTAGGAGTGTAATTAACCTGCAAAGACGAGCTAACTGTACAAGGAAACAAAAGCCAACCAAACAAAAAGAAGTAACTACTAGATCGTTCTTTTTGTGGCAAACAACTGCTCACTTGGGAGATTCGAAGCATCCAGAGATGAAAATGGAAAACGGCTAACTGCTATGTGGATGGCTTTTGCAAAAGGTTTGTGTCATTCCTTTGTTCAAGTAGGAGTGGAGAGGGAGGAAGAAGACTGTATCTAGGATGCTGGAATCTCTCAGTCAAGTCCAGTCCAGGATGGAACTGAAAAGCCTGCAGCGTAGCAAGAAGAGGCCTGCAGAAACAAGCAAGCATGGGGCTACGCTGTACAGTATCTAGTGGAACCAAACTCCACTCCTTCTCTTGAGATAGCTTCAATCCAATACTGATCTGATAGGGTCAGGAATTAATAGCCTACTCACTTTGCTTCTGTTTGAGGTCTACATGAAGGGACACTGTTACTCCAGAGCGTCCCCTGGGCTCAGCAGCAACTTGCCTTACCACTGTTTATTGGTTCAACTTCTCTCTTACCCATACCTGCTTCACTCACTTCCATCTCCTGTATTTGATGATGGTAAGAGCAAACCTCCTGGCCCCATTCTACCTCCTGCATGCAGATTTTACATCAGAGTTCATTTTACAGGAACCCCTACTGTGGCCTGGCCCACCTCCAGCACCCTCATCTACAGTAGCCATGTTCTTGGATATAGAGTTCCTCAAAGGTCTCATCCAGTGCCACAGTTAGTTGTCTTGGGTATATATCCCTGTAAGGTCAGCACCAGAGAGCTTGCTGTAAGTGATCCCATCTTTAAACCAGTGTTTGAAATCTTCAGAGAGTTTGCTTCAACATTTTCTAGGTCCCTACCTGGTGCCTGGGACCAATGAGAGACAGTAAAGTCATCCAAGTATGACACCCAAACCTAGATCAAGATGTACCTGGCTCTGCACTCCATTCGTTCCCTCTCAGACATTCTCTCACGCTCCTCTGTATGGAGGAAGATCAGCAAGATGACTTAAGAGATCACAGGACTCTCCCCTGTGCATGCTGTTTCTCTGTGGCTAGCACCAGCTCTAAGTGGGTGTCTGGCACGCAGGTGGCTCCTTCCAGCCAGAACATTTCTCTCTCAGGATCACATAAGGCTGGGCCACCAGATGGTACCTCATTGGGACTGACTTTCATATCAGACACAGGAAGAAATTCTAGGCTCTGGGCTGTCACTCTTCACCCACTTTTAGGCTTGAGTCATGCACATGGGAAGGTGGAAGGCGTGATAGTGACATAGTTTGAATGTTACCGCTCTCCCCCAAGTCAGTCAGTCACCTCGCACCTCTACAAGCCGCTTGTTAGGTCCGCCACCTCGCACCTCTACAAGCAGCTTGTTAGGTCCGCCACCCTCTGCTGGCAATGCCTGTATCACTTGGGTATTTTGAGACCTTTCTCTGAAACTTGAACGGTTACTCTGACTGATCTCCTTCAGTGTACGGTGTCCCATTCGTGTGCCCCATGCTGAGAAAGAGACAGACCTGCCTTGTGCATTCAAGACTGATCTTCAAAGGTACCTCGTTTCTCTTCCTTTCTGATGGCCACATGTGGAGGATGAGGTACCTACAAAAGGTCACACTCTAGGATTACGCTGATAATACACTAAAGAGCTCAGGACAGAGATGGAGAGGTGGCTCAGTGGTTAAGAGCTCACAACTGTCTGCAACTCTTCCAGGGGATACACAACACTTCTGGCTTACTCAGGCACCTATACTCACACACACATACCCACCCACAGATACACACACAACTAACTAAAAATAAATAAGCCTTTTAAGAGTTCAAGAGAAGCCATTTCTGAGAGATATACTGTTCTATATTTATGCAAAAACAAAACAAAACCTCTGTAAGTAAAGGAAGCATGTTAGCATTCTCACCTTCCAGCGTTCCAGCTCGCCTGTGTGGTCACCATTGACAAAGCACAGACATAGCCCTTAAAGGAATTTCAGAACGCCAATGACCACCGTTGGCCTGGTGGATGATTCAGTGTCACCCATAAATGATGTAATCAGCATTACATAAATGGAAACAGGGACTGAAGAGACCTGAAGGCTTGTCCTGCTTCAGTAAGAAAATGATCACAAAATATCAATGTGGGCAATCATAGCATATACCATCATTATAGAGTTGCAGGACAGAAGCTATGGATGGAGTCTGCTGGAAATGGCCAGGCTGACAATAAAGAAGGCAAAGCAATGGTTTCTGAACCTAACCAGAAAGAAACGGTCCCTGGATTCTATGCCTTCTTGAGCCTTTTACGATAAATGAAGACATAGCTCTTTTTTTTTTTTTTTTTTTGGCTCAGGGTTTCCATTGCTGTGAAGAGATACAATAACCACTGCAGCTCTTATAAAGGAAAACAATTAATTCGGGCTGGCTTACAGTTTCAGAGGTTTAGTCCATTATCATCATGGCAGAAAGCATGGCTGAGTCCAGATAGACATGGTGCTGGAGAAGGAGCTGAGAGTTCTACATCTGGATCTGCAGGCAACGGAAGTGACGAGGTACCACACTGGACATAGCTTGCACATACAAAACCGCCCACCTCCACAGTGATATACTTCCCTCCAACAAGGCCACACCTCCTAATAGAGCCACTCCCTGTGGGCCAAGCATTCAAACACATGACTCTAGGGGGCCCATACATATTCAAAGCACCACACTTTTCTACTCATTTTCTAAATCTCCATTGATGGTCACTATATATAACATGGGTCCACGAACTGTGTAGTGTAACCAACTGAAGATGACCCCAGTGATGGCTGCATCCAGTATCCATCCTCTTGGGTAATCCCAATGCTTTCGATTCAGGAGCTGGATTCACAGATTCTCTCCTAATTAATCTCTCTCTTAGTTAGGAGAGAACATCACTTTTGAAATTGAGTCATAAGGTGACAATGACTTTCAATTTAGGGATTTCTTTTGTGCTCTTGCCCTTGAAACTCTGTCTGCCTAACACATGGGCTCTCACTCTTTCTCTCAAGGTTGCGCGAGATAGGCAGCCATGTTGTAGACTACTCGAAGAAGAAATAAGTGATGTGAAGAACTGGGATCTCTTTCCAGTGCCCAGAAATCTCAGTCATCTGAGCTAGCTTAGAAACAGACACTGTTGCTTTCCAACAGAGAACTAAGTAAGTTTAAGAGTAGATTTTCTTCCTGTCTAGCCCTCAGCAGCTCTACTCATAGCTTGATGGAAACCTCATGAAAGATCTGAGCAAGGGACCCTTAGCTAAGTATCAGGGAAATTCCTAACCCAAAGAAATCATGAAATAATAAGGATTTTAAAGCTATTTTTAGGTCATTTGTTATAAGCAAGAGATGATTCATGCTTTGTTGATGAGGAACAATTCAGCCTCAGCTAGGAGGAGGAGAGATTGCAAGGGCCTCCTAACCAGAAATTTTAATATTGTAATATTGTAATTATCAGAGTTATTAGTCATCAAATTACCCTTGAGCCTGTCTTACATGTAACACACTGGCCACATGCAGCTCTCCCCTAGACAGAAATCAGCTACCTCCTTCCCAGCTATTTCGCTCCTAAAGCACATAGTTTACTCCCTAATTCAGTGACATTCAAAGAGACAAAAAAAAAAAAAAAAAAAAAAAAAAAAGTTGGTCACAGGCATTCAAGGAGGCTGTATGGAATTTTCCAGACCTAGAACAGGGCAAAGTTTTGAACTACAGTGTGTGTCTTTGAGAACGGCAAGAGAGCCTTTTCATCAGAAGATGCCTTGAAAAAGATTCTCAGAAGGACTGAGAAGATGAACTGGAAGTACTGCAGGTCCAGGAACGCCATGGAGCTGCTGTGTGTGAAGAAACAGAGACAGCTAGAAGACAGTGAGGATAGGCAGGCAGGATACAGACCTTCTTAAATCAAATTAGACCCTGTCCTGAAGCTGGAGAGGAAGGAGCTGCAGGCTGCCAAGCAGGGATAAGTGATCAGGCTGGATACCTTTGTCTGACCACAGGAGGTAGATGCGCAAGCTGAGAGATTACCTTTAAGCACAGGATTCGTCCCTCCCTCCCTTCCTTCATCTCTCTCTATGCAACTCTGTCTTTCCACCTGGACTATGTATTCCTGAATAATCAACTACTCCACAATACAGCAACTTAAAACCTGCATTATTTCAGCTTCCATGAGTTAGAAATGTAGATGCTGTTGTTGGCTGGGGGTTTGACAAGGCTAGATCAAGCTGCTGGTCATGGCGGATGCCTCAGTTGAAAGTTTTGGAGGGGGATCCATGCTATTCATCTAGCCCAGCTTCTAAGATCACGTCTCAGACAACTAGCTCACAGCCTTCTCTCAATTCCTTACCACACAGACCTCTTTGAAGAACAGATTAAAACATATCTGCTCTTTTTCAGAGCAGGACAGTGGGAAGGTGGGAAACACAGAAATAACCTGTCTTTGTGTGACTTAATCCCAGAACTGATATGCCATCGCTTTGCCTTGCTGTTTGTTAGAAGCCAAATCGGCAAATTCAGCCCACACCCAGGCGAGAGGATTGTGTGAAGATGAGAATCCATGGAGCCCAAGAATACTTGGGTACTTCTGAGGTGCTGCTTGCGAAACTTCTGAGTTCATTCATTGTGACCAAAACCAGCTCAAATGAAGTTCTGAGTGTGGGTTCCAGACAACTGAGCCATCTCTTTTCAAAACCTGTTCAGCTGGTGTCATGCAGGCTGTTCTTATTGTTTTGTTTTGCTTTGCTTTGTATCTTGAGACAAGGTTTCCTTATGTAGCCCTGGCTGGTCTTACTATGTAGACCAGGCTGGCCTTGAACTCACGGAGATCCGCCTCCTTCTGCCTGGAGTGCTGGGATTAAAGGTGCGTGTCGTCCTGTCCAGCTCATTTGTGGTTTTGTTGTTAGGTTTTTGGTTTATTTTGTTTGAAATAGAGTTTCTCTGTGTAGCCTTGGTTGTACTGGAACTCACTCGGTAGACCAGGCTGACCCCAGACTCAGAGATCTGACTGCATCTGCCTCCCAAGTGCTGGGATTAAAGGCGTACACCACTACTGCCCAGCTGATTTGTGTTTTTAAGTAGATATGGTGTAACACGCTCACAATCTTGGCATGTGAGTCTGTGTCCTTGTCTCTTCTTCGGTACCTTTCAACAGAAACATTGACTCCAGAGTAAATCTGCCTAGGACATCCAATTATGAAGTAACTCCTGTTTTCCGGGGAACTTGTGAACGCACTTCAGAGCTTACATCCCTAGCTGTTTGTACTTCTGAACGCCGGAGGGGTTGCCTGTAGAATCAAGTGTTCATCCTTGTCCACTTTGAAGTGTGATGCTCTTATTTTCATTTTCTATTGGTAATTACGCATTAGCAACAGAGTCTGGGTAGAAAATCTATCCCAGGGGACTAAAGTGTCCCCTAGTGATCTCTGTTCTGGACCTTTCCATCACCAGTCACCATTATCCTCATCTTTGACGATCACAGCACTAATAATTTACTGTGGGCCAGGCACTAAGCTAAAATATTGTCATTGGTATTATTTTTTTCTGCAAATCAAACTGTGAGTTAGTTATTGTTTTAATTTCACATCTTATGTTCAAAACCAGTGACCTAGAGTCATTAAACAGATCAGATATACATAGTCAGACAGCCCACAAGGATGTAGCAAGTTTGAGTCAGTTCTACAGACTTGGAAGCCATAGCCTCTCACTGTCATCCTCCCCACGGCTTGTTGCAATCTTCCCTCTTGAGGTTAGTCTGTTTCTGTGGCCTTTCTCTCTAGACCATGGGTGTAGAAGATGATCTAAACTAAAAATGCCTTGTTGCCAAACCATTTTTAAATAAAGAGGCAAACTTCTGCTTTGCTGGGAGCAAGAAAAGTCAAACTGGTCCACATTGCACTATATATTGGGTCCATATATTAGTATATTTGTGAGACATCACAGAGGAATCCTCTTAGACTTGCAGAAGAAAAGATACTTTTTTCCACTTCCACACAATGAGTTGATGGAGTACGTGGTAGTCCCTGAGTTGTTTAATTGCATGATTGCTTCCTTAAGGGGAATCTGCAGTTCTAATCCATGGTGCCTACAGAGTGTGAATAACCTCTGTGCTGCCACATAGCCACCGTGGCAAAGCAGACATCTAAACCAATATTCCTCCTGGGGTGCAAACACTTTAAAGTCAATCCTTACAATGAAATTTTTCTCATATTTTTGTTTTTTCAAACTAATCTCAATTGTCCTTTAATCTTTTTTTAAAATGTTGTTTTTTTGTTTTGTTTTGTTTTTTAAGAGAATCAGTAGATTGGTAACTTAGAACTCAGGAGCCATGACAGAATCTACCCAAGAGGTATTGTCATCAACTTTAAGAAAACAGGAACAAATCAGCAGTAGTAACATACATCGAGACAACGTCAGTGAGGGGAAAAGCAAATGAAGCTTCTAGGAATGCTGTGCAGATGCCCCAAGCAGAGAAAGAAATGGAGTCCTAACAGGGCTCCATGGCAACCATCACTGAGGATACGGCTCTAATAAGGGAAGAGAGCTGGGAGAACCGCTTGGCTTTTTATCTTGCAGACTTTGCAAATCCTCTCACTGCTGGGCTCTCTTTGGGGGATGCCCATTGAAAGAGTCAGCAAAATTAGTGGCCCACCTTCCTGAGTGTGAGTTCCGGCGAGACTGCAGCCTCTTCGCTGATATCGTCTTACATCTCTACCTATCTTTAAAAGGCCTCATGAGTTAGCTCAGGAACGAAGTAAGAGATGGTGGAAATGGATTTGCACAGGCCGTGTGGACTGATGGGCTCCTCGGTGGAGGTGTCAGGCCAGCTATCACTAAGTCTTTTATGTACTGTGAGATTCACTACTGATGGTTGGTTCTTGAAACGCTCCATAGTCTGCGGCTGCCACTAGGCTCTGAGTTACCCTCTGCTGTAGGGAGGGAACCACACTGTTCTGGAGGCTTGGGTACAATCAAGGCAGTGCTGGTCACATCTCGCAATGAGCCGGCCCTTATGAATCCAGACACACCAGGCTATCGGGCCAGCCTCTTGTCCGGTAATTATTCTCTGTAGAGAGTTCTTTCTGCCTCCGCAGGAGTGACAGTTGTCTGGGTGACACAAGCAGGTTTGAACCCAGGGGGAGTGAGGAATTGATGGCTCAGGCAAGGCTGCCATTTTGTAGTGGGTGTTCTCTCTGTACAATCTGAGGGCACACTAAGGAAGAACCGGGGGAAATCTTTGCTTTCTTGATGCTCCCACTCTGCTGAGAATGCCATGGTGCCACAGACAGCAAGACTAGTTTTAGGGAAAACCTACTCACTCACTCCAACTCAGTAAAAAAAAAAAAAAAAAATTTGTTATACACTTAGGTGTCTACAATGGCCAAGCTGGAGCAGTGACCGTGACATGGGATATACATGTCACTGCCCCTCTCACTGATAGGCTAGGGACCTAACATTTCAACTTTTAATGTTCGTGTGGTCTCCACTGGACACAGAGAGACCACAGTTAGACCCTGATGCTGTAGCTACTGCCATCAGAAGCCCTCCCTTCTCCTTTTGGGGGTCAAGGCCCAGAGTACACCCATATGTTTCTAATAACATTTCCCTTTATCTGAAAATCCATTCCCTTCCCGAGACACTGGGATTTATATTCCGGATAACATTTGCCACAGAACTCCATAGTTAGGAATATCCGAGTCCTGTTTTAGGATTCAGGGTATTCAAAGCTTCACTATCTACTAGTGGAGGGTACAGGTTTACGTAAGATTGTTAACAGGTATTTGTTGGTCTGGGTCATCCAGTGTCCTTTCCCCTCTTTCCACTAACAGTCGCTCTTGTCATTTTCTCTGGGAAATCAGTCACTCCTTGGTCTCCCCATATGATTCAGGTGTGCTTCACACCAAAAGTGACTTCACAGAGTACATGTTCCCTCAGCCAAGCTCTGTTCAAAACTCCCTCCTACTGCAGTTGGTTTGAGTTACAAGGAGTGCTCTCATCTGGACCAGTGAAGTTCAACGGCACCCTCAGCAGAAACATCTAAGGTAAAACAGTATGTGTATGTGTTCTTAAAGAACCTAAAACCTCAGACAGTTGAAGACTACATTGAACCTGACAGGCCCAAAGGATAGAGATAAAATACAAAATTAGAGTCAGGGAAAGAGAAAATAAAAAGATAGATGTTATTGTAGAAAAGAGAGAAGACCCTGGGGATGTCATTACAGCCTTGAATGCAAACCACACTGGAAGCTGGAAAGACAGGCCGAGGCTTCCCAGCCTGGTGAATGAGTAAGCCTTCAGCTTCACATCACCACAGTAAAGGCCTGAGACAACTTTAGAGGGACGGTTTGTTCTTACTCAGTTCTGGAAGTGTCAGTCCATTGCTGATTGGCCCTTTTGCTTTTTGAGGCAATCATGGTTGGGACCATGAGGAAGAACAAAACTGCTTACCTCAAAGGGTATCTAGGGGAGGGAAGGGGACCAGCAGGAGGGGATGCATCCACAGATTGAGATATATATTATATATGACAAAAAAAGCCAAGTACAAATATTGATATATTACATATGTGTACATATGAAAATCTCACAATGAAAGCCATTCGTTTGTATACTAAAATAATTACTCTTTGGGGATGGGAGTTGGAGCTGTGGCTCAATGGTGAAGAACACCTACTGATTTTGCAGAGGCTCAATCTGCAACTCCAGTTCCAAATCTACCACCCTCTTCTGGCCTCAATGGGCATTGCATGCATGTGGTCCATATACCCATACCTTGACACAATACTCATATACATAAAAATAAACAAGTCTTTTAAAAATAGTTAAGAAAAATAATTGTCTGCAATCTAGGAATTCCTTTTGGGTATGCACCCTAAAGTACCTGCTCAGATGTACAAAGACAAGAATGTATATTGTACTTTGGCTCCTAGTAGCTCTGGGGGTTGAGTGAGAAGCAATCAAAAATGTCACGTACAGGAGAATTATCTAATCACACATAACTTTCCAATAGAATATTATTCTAGGTGCTATTACAAACAAATTATTTTTATATACATGCACATGAGTTTCACAAAGTTTAGAAAAGAGTGGATTGGGAATGCATGTGGTATTTATTTATGTAGACTTTTTTTTTTAACTCATGAGAATGCTGACCACTAAATTCTGATGAATTGTCTCTGGATGTTGGTGAAGAAGATCAATAAAAACCTCACAGGAGTCCTGTTGAGCTCTGATCTTTTACTTCATAAGGCAAAAGAGCGTGTTCACTGTTTGCCACATTGTGTACCACTTTTTCCAGGTATAAACTGTTTCACACTGTATTAAAATGTGCTTAGGAAGGAAGGAAGAAAGGAAGGAAAGAAGGAAGAAAGGAAGGAAGGAAGGAAGGTGCTTACATCATGGCTGCGAAATAAAAAGGGGGTAAGAATGGGTTTAGGGTCCCACTGTTCCCTTAGAGAGCATGCTCCCCCATGCTCTAAAGACCTATTACTAGGTGTGGCCCTCCAGTATGGTGATAGGCTGAGGACCATGTCTGCAACAGACACACCATAGACTGTCCCATTTTTTTTTTTTTACTTCAGTCTGTTTATATTAAATTTACAGCTTCTTGCAAAGCCAGAGCCCAGCTGTTAAGCCAGTGTGGCTACCGTCACAAAGTAAGCAAGAAAGGCCACCCCACTGATACAGATTTGAAGGGAAACAGGTTCCTCTCTAGCTGCCAACAGAAGATGTTCAAACAACAGATGCTGGCCACTGGAGCTTAGAAAAAGCATGCCAGTCTGTCAGGGAAGGCTGTGCTTCTCTGTTTATAAATTGAGCGAGAATGTGTTATTTAAGTGTTTACAATTAGGAGGCTAACAGGCTGCCTTGTAGGATAGAGTCCCCAGATCTCCCAGATCCCATTAGGGAATGTGACTCTCACATTTGGATTCCCCCACCCCCCAAATCACTTTTTCAAGCTGGGGTATAAAGTAAACCACACAATGGTGTAGAGGCTCCAATCAGTCCTGACACATCACAGCCATTTACATTTCCAGGTATCATAAAGCTGGCCTGGTTTTTCAAGGCTTCTCTAGCAATTTAGAGTCTTGACCCAGAGTGTTGGCCTACCTCCAAAATCAAAGTGCCCTGTTTTCACAGAGTGCATAGTGTTCATTTTGTACTTTTCTTCTATTTCCAAGTTTGAGCCTAGTTTCTAAAATGGATATGCTACCCTTTGCAGCTGATCAGACTGATCTTCTAAAGGACCCAGTCAAGAAAAGTAATCCCCATTCATATGAAAGACCCCTGCTGTGAAGGCTTACCTGGAACCACATTCCACAAATCACACAGGGCCAGGAAAGCCTCCTTCCCAAATGCAGGATTGTGCTTAATGTCTTTCCAGTAGTGCTCCAGGCCCTGTAAATCTTATGAAAGCTTCTCCACAGGATAATGAGATTTGGGAATAGGATTAGCACCACAGTGTGTATCCCCGAAATTTTAAAAGATTCATATTCTTTAAATCCACTTCTGTTTGTTAGAAAATGAAGTTAAAAGAACATCAAGTTGTTCTCTGCCTTGTTGTTTAATTAAAACAACATAGAGCAAGAAGGTTGTCTTTAGTCCACTGAAAGTGGGGTGGGGAGGAAGGGAAGGAGGGAGGGAGGGAAGGAAGGATGGAGGAAGGAAAAATGGAAGGAAGGAAGAAAGAAAGGCAGGCAAGCATTCTCTACCCAAGTGATCCAGGGTCTCTATCTGGACTAAAAATAAAATAAAATGAAATGAATCAGAAGCATAAGTACTGTCACCCACTCTCTCATTGTACAGTCATTATTAAGGCAAATAGCCTGATCCTGTGGCTTACTCCAATACAGTTATTTTCGTTGTTGTTGCTGTTGCTGTTGTACTTTTTCATGGAAAGCTCTGTTGGCTATTTGGGAGGCAGCCTAGTGGGTCCACCTTATCGCCTATCTTGGGGTGTCCAGGGACCCCCCTGCCTTGGCAGCAGAGGAAGGAGGGCAGACAGAGCATGCAGGAGGACACATGGACCAGCTGTTAGCCATCTCTGTTGTGGCTAAATGTAAAATGTTGCCCATGGGCACATGTTTTGAATGTTTGCTTCCCCAGCTGGTGATGGTATTTTAGAAAGCTGTAGAAACTTTGAGAGGTGGGGCCTGACTGGAGGAAAGAGGTCACTGGGCTGATCCTTGAAAGTTATGCTGCCTTGCTGGGCTGTGCCTTTTCTCTACTCCCTGTCAGCCGTGATGGAGAGTGTCCAATGTGCCTCTTCCACCAAGACAAAGTCAATGGCTGAAGCCCTGAGCCCAGGTCAGCCTTCCTCCCTCATGTTGCTTCCAATATTTTGGCTAAAATTATGCAAACATAACTAATGTGTTGGTATAATCAACCTTCTGCCCAGACTTCAGTATGGCATCCCTACTAACTACAAGGGAGGCTGGGATATGTCTCTCCACTCAGCTCCCAGAGAGAGGACAGTCTTGGAAACTCCTCCAACTGCTCTCTGTCACCCCTGCTGTGACCATCATCCCTTATCAAAACCAAGCCAATTTCTTAATTTACAGTTTATAAAATCTTTAAATACATCTTTCCCCCAATAATACTTGGAAACACTGGGAGAAACAACCATATTAGTGCCCACTTTAGACATGAACAATCTGAAGCGAGAGAGAAAGGACAGCAGAATTGGGTCTTGACTGGAGCCTGATGACTACACTGGGTCTAGGGAGGTGACCAAGGGCCCTGCCTGTGCCACAGGCTCTGTTAAGTGACAGCAACTCGGGGCCCTTTGCAAAAAAGACTCACTCTCAAGAAGTCAGCATAAGGCAGTCTTTGATCTGGAGACTCTAACTGACAAACTCTTCAGCCCCATGGGGAGTTTACAGTTATAACAACACCACACCACACTTCCACTTCCACGGAGGCACTCTGTGATTTCTGAAGACGGTTCATCTGAAGAGATTTCATCCTCACCCTATGTGTGCCTCTCAAGGGAGGCAGGGAAGATAGTATTCCCCATTTCTAAAGCCCAGCAAACAGGGCTGACTGTGGGGGCTTATGCCTTTAATCAGGAGGCGGGGGCAGTAAATAAAATGCCCCAAACGAAGTCCTCAGTTATGTGATGTGGAAGAGAGTGGGCTGCAGGGCTATGAAACAGAGGGGCTCTTCTGAAGCATGATAGAGTACAGAACATTTCTCAGGATAGAGTTTCTCAGGAGTCCATGAGAAAAAGACTACAGGGAAAGTGTTCATTTTAGAGGCCATCTTAGAAAGTGCGAGGAAAAAAGGAGGGAACACTATAGAGCAGGACTCCTTGTGGGTAGTTGAGGCTTATGTACTTGGGAACTCCTGGAGTCGCAGTAGCCATCTTCCAGTTATTGATTGACAACTGCCCTGAGGGCCATTAGCCTATCAGCTAAGAGCCACTCTGTGTGGAGCCTCCTTGGGAGTTTACAGTAAGATTTTGTTTGTTTGTTTTGAAGATGGTCTCACTGTGTAGCCCAGGAGGCTTGGAACTCCCTATGTAGACCAGGTAAGATTCTTCTGGGAGAGGGAAAGGGGATTTTCTCAAAGTGTGCAGCCTTGGTAATATGACCTCACTACAGTGGAAGACCACAGAGCCAAGAATATTTGGGCAGTGCAAACTGGCCTTGAAGGGAGCTGGGGGGAACACAAGGTTAGGTGGGAAGGTAAGGGGGTGAATCTTAGAAGAGTGTTGGGGAAAGGGTGCATATGATCAAAATATTTTGTACGAAATTCTCAATGAACTAAAACTGGAGACAGACAGGAAGAGCAGATTCTTCTATAGAAGTGCTTCTCAACCTTCTTAATGCTGCCACCCTTCAGTTACAGTTCCTCATGTTGTGGTGACCCTCCAACCATAAAATTATTTTTTCTGCTACTTCACAACTGTAATTTTGTTACTTTTATGAATTGTAATATAAATATCTCATATGAGGGATATCTGGTATGCAAGCCCTATGAAAGGGCTGTTTGATCCCCAAAGAGGTCACAACCCTCAGGTTGAGAACCACTGTTCCACAGGATGATAAGAGTGGCAGAGATATGTTGGAGACCAACAGCACTCTCTAGGTGCTTGTGTTAGACCAGAGACCTCTCGCCTGTGCGCGTTCCCTCTGCCCTATCACATTCTCATGGGTTCCTCTGCCATAAGGCTTAGTTAGCAGACACTTGACTTTCTCAAGGATTGCCCAAGACTTTATACATTCCTGGTATTGAACATTATGCTTTAGAACACACGAATGAGCAAGCGAGTGGAGGAATGGAATGAAGGCAGGCTGGAGGGAGGAATACAACCTACATAGCAAACTCCCTGGTCTACAAAAGATTTTTCCATCAATGTTGGCTCTCATCTTGCCTTTGGATTTCTCTAGCCTGGTAATAAACCTCATCAATTGCTAGGTCAGAATGAAATGAAAACTGTATGAGCTGATAAATAGCATTTCATTTCACAGGAAGACCATGAGGTACAGAGTTAGAAAAGTGCCCTGCCCCCTCCACTGAAGCTTATGGTCTACTGTGGCTTGTAGCTATGACTCACTGTGTAAACTTCCCTCTGTCCTTTCCTGGCCTCATCCTGCTGTTTTCTCTTTTGATGATGCTGGCAGTGCACCTGTCCAGAGTAGCCAGCAGCAAAGTGCAGAGCAGCTCACAGCTCAGCTTGGCTTGCTGGATCTCTTCCCAGCATACTGCCAGCTACACACTACCACCATCTGCCTCCCAACTCTTCACCTCACACTGTGTCCCACCGTGAGTCTCATAAGTGTCACAGTGAATTTCTAACCCTAAATATCATGAGCCTTATGGTCATAAAGCACATCTCTTTCAGTAAAAGAAAAAAACATGACTTGCTACATGCATGGTCATACAGTAGGTTGGGGGGTGCAGTTCAGTGGTAGAATATAAGGTCCTGGGTCCAATATCCCTCTGGTATATATGCCTAACCCACACATATACACACTCACACACACATATACACACATACACACTCACACACACACACACACACACACACACACACACACACACACACACACGTCATGTCAATGCTGAAACACCACAGGGGAATTCATTTATTCCACAAAACTTCAAGGCTTTTTTTTTTTTGGAAGATTTTTTTAAGTATGTTTAATTTCAACTACACAAAAGGAATGTTTTGTAAGAGAGAAAGGGAGTGCTGATTTTACTAGCAGAAATAAAATGTCTAATCCAACTTCTGCTTTCCTCAGTCTCAAATAAAAACTATTGAGAATGCCTTATATTCCTACAAGAGGTTAATCCATGTCCCGGGTAGTCATACCAAACCACTAAATTCCACAGCTTGAAACAACAAATATTTACTTTCTCTGCTCTGGCAGAAGGCAGAGACCAAGGCGTTGCCAGGACTGGCCCCTTCTAAGGACTCAGAGAATCTAATTACTGTTTCTCAGATTACCTGTCCTTTCATCTGGCAGTAGCCACCATCTTTTTTCCAAGTTCTTGGCTCCTGGCACACCACTCCACCCTCTAGCTAGCTCACATTCACTGGCTTCGCCCTGTGCTCTGTGCTGATTGCCTTTTCTTTCTATGGAGACTGGTGTTTTTATTCAGGACCTCCCCTAACTTTAGAGTGGTCTCATCTGAGATGCCATACTTAATAGTGTCTACCTCTTTGCAATAACTTCACATTCACAGATATCAGAAGTTAGGACTTGAACACATTGTTCTGGGGGCTACAACTGAACCTACTATTAGTATATAATTATCTATTTATTAGAAAAAATAATTGCACTTGCAGGAGAGTCAGACAGACAAACAGAGAGAACTTACAAGTTTTAAGGAGGTATAGAAAAATGTTCGTTTCCTCTTTGCTGCCAAACATTAATTTGCTATAGTTGTTTTGGTTTTCTGTCTTCCCAAGATGCCCTAGAGGAAAGCAGGGGTTTCAGTAGTTATCCTGAAGTGTATGAATAAACACAGGAAACAAAGAATTTGTTCCATGGGTCATGGCCTTGGAGATGTATACAAGTTCTTTCAAGCTAGGACTAATTATTTAGTTTAAAGACTAATAATTTATTTGCCAAAGAATCAGAAAATAGCCAGAGATTAAAGAGCAGCTGTGGATGAATTAATTTTATCCCTGTCACATAAATGAGAGTTGGAAATTTACCAGGAACAAAACAAGTAAAAGAGTTGAAAATCCTAAGCTTGTACATTAGACTTAAGCTGATTATTTCCTGTCTGTTTTCCATGGCAGAGAATAATATAGCACGAAACATTGAATATTCATTTCATGCTTACCATGTTGGTACTCTTGGGAGAAGTTTCCAAGTATCTTCCCATTTCATCCTCACAACAACCAGTAAGAGTGATCATCCCACATTACAGGAGAGGGCATGGAGTCCCCAAGAATTCACATAGTTTGATCAAAAGTCACTACATGAAAAGGCTAGGTCTTAAAGAAAGACAAGATACCACACTGCCTACTTCCAATGCCTGTTTTTTACAAAGATTTATTATTATTATTATTATTATTATTATTATTTAAAATTACATAAAAAACAGATTTTTGTCTCCCTTCTGCTAAAGGGCAAAGTATTGGGTAGAATCTTCCTATCACTACCCAGTACCAAATCCTTATTTATAGCCGTCATCTCCCTACCTTCAAATTGCTTCACTCATTATGTCCCTTTCTCCAGAAGAATAAGAGGTAAAAACATGCTTCTGAGAGCAGTGTCTCTACTTGCCTGTCTATCCACTGTCAGACTCTAGGCACTGAGGACAAGGCCAACATGAATGATGCTGTGGTAGTTTGAATGAGAATGGCCCCCACAGGCTAATACTTTTGAATGCTTGGTCCTCAGTTAGTGGAACTGTTTGGGACTTGTTGGAGGAGGTGCCACTAGAGGTGACCTTTGATGTTTCAAAATTCCTCACCGGCAGCAGCCTGCTCCCCCGCTTCTCTCTCTCTCTGTGGACAGGAAGTAAAGCTTTCAGCTATTGTTCTAACACTATTCCTATCTGCCTCCCACCATGATGATCACAGATTAACTCTCTAAACTGTAAGCAAGACCCTAATTAAATGCTTTCTTCTATAAGTTGCCTTGGTTATGGTGTTTCATCACAGGAATAGAACAGTAACTAAGACCAGATGCCTTCCAATATCAAAACCAAGACAGTCCAGACCACAGAGAGCATTGAAAAAAAAATTAAGAGGTAACAAAAAGGTCAACTGTAAGAAAAAAAAATTAAATGAACCATGGTGTTCATAAATGTGCACTGGGTGATAAAATTATTTTTAAACAACCAAGAAAATGATAGTTATTAAAGTGAGGAGAATGGTAGCTCTTGCTTAGTGCAGGATACGTGGAAAAACTTCCAGAAGAATCTGCTAGCATAGTGTTTCTTGGACCGTAGTGCTTGTAAGAGTGTTCCATCCCAGTGTTAGCCAGGCTTTGTGTGCAGTTCTGCTTCTGCTTTATTTTACCTTAAATGCATTTAAAAAAAAACCCACTTGAATAACATTTCAATTTTGAAATAATTTACATTATTTATAAATGCAGAAGCAATCACCATACGAAATGACCAGAAAAGATGAGGATGGTTCTTCTGGGCTGCTGCATATCTAAGAATGATGAATGCCTGTGTTGTATCAGGAATCTTTCAGTGCTGTTTGAGTTTTTAAATTACACATGTATGAGATATAGATTTACAAATCAATTTTAACTTAGAAAAATCTAGGGATAGTAAAGATTTACTTGCAGAACTCTCAGGAATGATTTATTGATGAACACAGACCACCCAGCCTAGCATTCAGCTTGCAGTAGAGTCTTAATAAATGGCTGTGGTTATATTAATTCTTTCACACAGAACTGTAAGATGAGGACATCAATTCACAGATTCCCCAGCACTGTGCAGCAGATGCCATACACCCAACAAATATGCATTCATTAAACAAGTAAGTGAATAGTGTCTTTTTTCATCAAATCCAAAATATCTTCCACATAGGTGAGCTTCCTAGCATATTCTTTACCACTGTGAACCAGCTAGGAAGTGTGACCTCACAATGAGGCACTTGCTATCAGGATTAGGAAGATATTCAGGTTGGGGCTAATGTGATTCAAAAGAATACAGCCACTCCACCCCAAAGTAGTTGAAAAGAAAGAAAACACCCAAAGTTTTGAATCATAAAATGAATACATATACTAAAAATCAGTAAGGCTGTTTGGGTCATCTCAATTTTTATCTAAGTATGGAATAGACTTAGTGATTTATTTACGAAACCTGAATGTGGAATTAGAAATATAAAAACTATTGTAGGGTGTGATGGTGCATCTCTTTAATCTCAGCACTTGGGAGACAGGGGCAGGCAGATCTCCACAAGTTCAAGTCCAGCCTGGACGATATAGTGAGTACCAGGCCTGCCAATGCTACAGAATCAATTAACCTTCAGTCTTCAACGGTGTCATGTTGATAGGAACTCCTCCTGATTGGATGCTGTGGCAATAGCACCTTGCCTCTATGGAATTTGCCAAATTTACAACCCCAGTCTCATCAGATAAAAAGGCAGACAAGACCAAACTGAAGGACATTTCATAAAATTCCTGAATAATACTCCTCAAAACTGTCAAAAGCATGAGGAAAGGGAAGAAACGCAAACCTGCCTCAGACTAGATGAGATGAGGGAGATGTGACCACTAAATGTTATGATGTTTCCTGGATTGCACCATCAGACAGAGGGTCTCATTAGTGGGAAAGTAAGAATGACGTCTGAAGTTTAGTTACTAGTGAAAATATGGCAATATTGGTTTCTCAATGAATATACTGAGGCTATGAGGAATAGTGATAGTTCAAACCGGGTGAAGAACACAAGGAATGTCTGCAATATCCTGTCAACTTTTCTGCACATCTATTCTAAAATTATAATTTCTTTATGTCCTCCAAGTGTGTGAGAATAGGTACACAGAAGATGGGATCCACCTAGGACACCAGACACTCATCTGTCAGCATACTGACTATGGACATCCTTGGACTCTAAAACAGTACCTTTGTAAACAGCCTCACCCTGGGACACCCTTGTACAGATCCATCTCTGCAGCATCAGGAACTTAGGTTCTTCTGTGAAGCAAGCTGTTTGATCTGGAGTGGGATTTTACAGCGCATATTACCATTTTCCCAAGAATTCTAAATGGAATTATTTCATCCATTTCTCTAGCTCTAAATATTAGCACCCTTACTTTCTATTCCTAAAAGACCAAGAATGTTCCAAACAAAAACACAAAATATCTTGGGGCTCAGCAGTTAAGAGCACTCGCTGCTGTTCTTCTAGAAGACCCAGGCTCAAGTCCCAGCACTCACATGGCACCTCAGAACTGTCTGTAACTCCAGTTCTAGTGGATCCAGTGCCTTCACACAGATAAACATGCAAGCAAAGCACCAATGTTCATAAAGTAAAAATAAATAAAGT
Organism: Lophiomys imhausi; assembly: GCA_907164525.1. Taxonomy (NCBI): domain Eukaryota; kingdom Metazoa; phylum Chordata; class Mammalia; order Rodentia; family Muridae; genus Lophiomys; species Lophiomys imhausi. The sequence continues at coordinate 29,330,339 of CAJQZJ010009649.1, forward strand.
TTTTAAAAACCACAACATATCTTAAAGTTTTTGAAAAGCTACATTTTAGATCCTGTTGTTGCCACAAACAAACAAACAAGCAAATCTACAAAACAAGCCATCGCTAGCATCATGTGGGAGTTAGTCTACTGGCTTAGTTAGGTTTCTCTTGGTTATAAAACACCATGACCAAAAGGAAGGTGGGGAGGAAAGGGTCTATTTCACCTTAGAGCTTAGAAGTCCATCACTGAGTGAAGCCAGGGCAGAAACCTGGAGGCAGGAACTGCATCAGAAGCCATGGAGTAACAGTGTTTACTGAACAAGCCTCATGGCTTGTTCATGGATAGCTCAGCCTACTTTCTTATACAGCCCAGAACCACTTGCCTGGGAGTGTCATCATCTGGGCCATCCCACCTCAATCATTAATCAAGGCAACACTACACAGACTTGTCTATAGCCCATTCTGATAGAGGCATTTTCTCAACTGTGATTCTCTCTTCTCAGATAACTCTAGCTTGTGTTAAGTTGTCATCAAGCTAGGTGGTACCATAAGACAAGTACACATACTCAGCCTGCAATTGTTTTGTTATTATAGCTATGACAAATACCTGAGAGAAACTATTTGAAAGGAGGAAATCAATATATTTACCTCACAGCTTCAGAGGTTTCCATCCATGGTCATTTGCCTTCCACTATTTCTGGACCAAGTGAAGCAAAATGTTATGGTGCCAGGGCTTGGTAACATACTTCATGGTGACCAGGAACCAGAAGAAAAGCAGGTCTGTGTTACTGGGCATCCATCCTCTTCCTCTTCTGATCCATCTAGGCCCAGCCTATTGGATAGTCCTATCCACATTCAGAGTGGCTTCCCACACCTACTTAATGGATGATAGAAATACCCTCATAGACACACCAGAGGTGTGCTTTAATAATCTAGGTGTTTCTCAACCCAATTCAGTTGCCAATCCAGATTAACCACCACACAGCTTCTTATCCAAAAGTTAAGAAGTTTTGAGAAGTGGGAACTAAATGTTGTAAACAAAACTCACATATGTCTTAACTCTCTCCAATAGCCAAACTCCTGGGACGAAGGGGCTCAACAATGGGAAGGAGAACAGGGTGGAGAAGCTTCTAGGGAAGATGTTCGACTTGGTCAACTAGAGAAAGCCAACAACAGCCAGAGCATAGGGAAAGGAAAAGAAGGACAGGGAAGAAGCTCGCTGATATGTACGAGACCTTATTGAACAAAGGTGCAGAACTTTAACCCAATGAGAAGCCCCTGGAGCATAGGGTGCTTGACAAAAGAACCACCTGCCTCCCATGCTTACAGGACCCTCTGCCCTTTGATGAGGTGCAGCAGAAGAACCCTACCGATGGTCTGTCGCCTGTTCCTGGGGAATCCTCCAGCACACACCATTGGAACAGCCATCTGTTACTGGTCTGCACTCTTCAAAAGTCCTGACTAAAGAGTCCAAACAAGCCTGGGTTAAAGAAGGCTGAAGACTTTGCTGGAGAGATGGCTCAGCAGTTAGGAGCACCAGCCGCTCTTCCAAAGGACCGGGGTTCAAATCCCAGCACCCACATGATTGTTTGAAACTGTAATGGCCAAGCACGGTGGGGCATGAATTTAATCCCAGCACTCAGGAGGCAGAGGCAGGTGGATCTCTGTGAGTTCAAGGCCAGCCTGGTCTACAGAGTGAGTTACAGGAAAGCCAGGGCTACACAGAGAAACCCTGTCTCAAAAAAACAATTAAAAAAAAAAAAGGCTGAAGACACAAACAACATGTCCAGGGTCATCACCTAGAAGAAGAGATGTTATTGTACATGCTATTATTAAGAAGAACTGATGAAATATGACTGTGGACTATTTATTAGATAAAAGTTTTAAGTCAATGTTCAACTTCTTGAATTTGATCATAGTGCTGTGGAGCATATAAGAAAATGCCCTCTAGGGAGATTCACACATTCAAAGGTTTTAAGAGTAAAGCATCATACTGTCTCCAATGGACCAATTGTTACAATAAATTCCATATATGTAGATAAAAGAAGATATGAAAAAATTATTAAAATCAGAAAATCTGCACAAAAGGTAAATATGTTTATTACTCCATTCCTGCAACTTTTTAGTATGGCTTATGATCTTTCAAAGTGAAATATAAGAGAAGTCCCTCAAGCTGTAATTCTAGAAATGAATTGGATGGAACAAGAAAGAAAGTCAGATCCAGGAAGAACAAAAGATGGCTTGGGCTTACAATCAAAAGTTGGTGGTAGATGTGGAGGGATTCTTCTACTGTTGACATGTCTTGAAAATAGCGGAGTAAGCCGTGGGAAGGAAAGAAAGATCATATTTTATTTATACATGTCAACAAAATTGCACTATTTCATTCATTACAATTGATCTATTAATATAATTATTAATATAATGCTAATACCCAGGGTATCATAATAATAATTAGGATCACCATCGACATAAGAGTTATGTGTCACATCATTGTTGTGATCATTATTAACTTCATAATAACTTGTTTCCATTGTCATAACAAATTATCATGAATGAGCATGCCAAAACTCCAACCAAAGTGATCTGTGGTCCAGGAGATACTGAGAGAGTCAATGAGGCTGTGTGGTTGTTGTTGGTGTTGGTCATAGTGGTATTAGCATCATTGATGATATTAGTGGCATTGGTTATGCTGATATTGTTGGTAATGGTGATTGTTGGTAGTGGTGGTTTTGGTGTTGATGGTCTTGTCATTGGTGTTGGTGATATTATTGTTGGTATTGGTAGTATTAATGGTGTTGGTGATGTTGACTATTGATGGTGTTAGTAGTATAATAGGTAGTGTTGGCATTTGATGGGGATTGCAGTGCTGGTCATGGCGTGTTTGCTGCTGGCAATGGTGGCAGTAATGGCAAAAGCCTCCCACTATTCTGAAGTACAGTCAGGTCAGTTACCCATTGCTTTGGGCATAGTCTATTTGAATTCTAGACAGATAATGGTGCCTTTGGCCTCTCTCAGTGTTTCAGAGGAAATCCACCCTCAGGCTACAATACCACAAGGATTGTCTGACAGACAAACAATGTTATGTAAGAGACCTCAAAGTTAAAGTGAGGCAAGATGTTGTCTCTCATCCAGGACTTTGAATTGGTAGTTCACTGAGTATTCTTTGCAAACCCTGACCCTCAACTTTTAGACTTATACTTTTTACCTCAAAAATAGGCACGCAAAAAAAGTAAAAGTAAATTTTGTTTCACTGGTAATTTCTATGGTGTGACTTCGGCAATGATTACGAAACAACTACAAATCAAGAAAAATATTTCATCAAGAAGACAAGTTTCACAAAGAGACATATTGGAAATTCTAGACCTTGTTGTAAGAGCAATAGTGGAAAAATACACTATCAACTTTCTAGTCTCTCTTGGGCTTAGGAAACTTGAGAAGAAAGAATTCCACATGCCAGATGAGGACAGACATTAAGCAAATGATACTGTCTTCAAACTCAAAATTATGTCTCAGTTTACCATGTTTAGATGATGGTGGTGTATATCAACAAACATGAACCTTACACAAGACTCTCTCTTGGCATGCGATAAATCCAAATGGTGGTGGTTTTCCATGTTAGCTCTTGGTCTAAATGATTTAATGAGTCCATCCAATTTACCCTATTACATTCTCTGGCTAATTTGATAGTCACACATAAATGCAATGTACCCTTTTATGCCTGCTAGTGTAAATCCTTCATGCTTGGTGGGGAAAAGTTACAAGTTTTATACATTCAAAGATACTCACAACAAGGTTTTTTATAATAGCAAAACACAACACAAAAGAGTCACAAATGATCCTTAAATACATTACACACATTTATATTTTGGAAATAAATGTGGTGGTTTTATTTTAATGGCTTCAAAACTATCAAGCCGTGGCGGGGGGGGAGCAAGCTGAAGAACAAAATTTAATAGTGTTAGTTTTCAGAAGTCAGTGTAAGAACTTGTTGTGTGGCACTTACATAGATACTTGTGTTCAAGGAAGGAAGTTTGGTAAGGGCCTTTTGCAAACTTCCATTTGGGAGAGAAATGTAAGTGAATTAAGCAAAGGTGACTCTTCTGTTTTTTCCCTGTTTAACTGGGTAGTCTAATTTTTTGTGTGTTTTTTTTGTTTTTGTTTTTGTTTTTGTTTTTGTTTTTTTGAGACAGGGTTTTTCTGTGTAGCCTTTGTTGTCCTGGAACTCACTCTGTACCCAGGCTGGCCTCAAACTCAGAGATCTGCCTGCTTCTGCCTCCTGAGTGCTGGGATTAAATGTGTGTGCCACCACCGCTCTGCAGTAGTATAAATTTTTATCTATAGTCATGATTGGTATTCATTTTTGTAATCTTACCAAAAAATACTTGTGTTTAAGTCAATGCCAATAAAATAGCAAAAAAATAAAAAGAGATTTAAGCTTGTTCTGTATTATATTTTGTAATTGTCAACTCTTATTTATTTATGTATTTATTTGGGGGGTGGTTAAGATAGGGTTTCTCTGTGTAGTCCTGGTTGTCCTGCAACTTCCTCTATAGACCAGGCTGGCCTCGAACTCAGAGATCCATCTGCTTCCAGAGTGCTGGGAATAAAGGCATGCACCACCACCACCTCATTCAACACCTGTGTTTAAAATACAGTGTTTTATCTGTGAGCAGTGATGCTGCTCAGGAATCTGGGGCAGGAGGATCCTTTAGACTCAAGAGTTCAGCACAGGAAGACCCTGTCTCAAGAAAATAACAGACCAGTAACCCCAGCACTGAAGAGATTGAGACAGGAGGATTGTGAATTTGAGATCAACCTGGGCAACATAGTGACTTCCAGGCCAGCCTGAGCTCCATAAGCATAGCTAACTGAAGTTCTCAGGAAAAGCCCATACCCACAATAAACACCGCACAAGGCTCATCAGCTTAGGGCTTCTCTGATTGTGGACAAGAAACATTACAGGCCCAGAGCCTAATTATTTTGAGCCATCTTAGCCCCCCCCCCCCCCAAGTAGCTGTTTGCTGTCTGACTTTGTTCTGTTACTATAAAAACATCACAAAACTGTTGGCAACCTTGCAACATGGAATTTTAAGGTGACCTAAATCTTTTTTTCCTAGGTGAGGGTCACTCACACTTGGCTCCAGAATAAATTATCTCCTACCCTATTTGAGGGAGAGTGTGTTTTTCACATTGGCCCAAGATTGTGTGTCTCAAAAAAAAAAACAAACAAACAAAAAGTAAAACATTTGGGAACAAAATGATTAATCACTTTTCAGACTGCGATGAGGGGAACCAAAAGCAGTTTCATAAAGAAGAGCCCAGAAGGAGTTCCCTGAGTGGCTCCAGGAATGTGAGGCTACAATTTTGAAGCAGTCTCTGTTCTCAGGGGGACTTCAGATGTTGCTTCTGAACTGAGAAGGTCTGATGACTGACCTTCAGGTCCTGTAACACGTTCCTGTGACAGCATGGATGCCCCTTGCCCAGCCCCATACATATTCGTGCAGAAGACCTACGGCATGCAAGCCTCTGCCTTCCCCTTGTAGAGAAAATACTGACTTAACCACACCCCAGTGGTGCAACCAGTGCCTGGGCCAACACTTCCCTCAAAGCCAAAGTGTGAGAATTAGAATCTTGATGGAGTGATCTGTTATGTATTCTAAATGTTAATTAATTTATTCGCATAAGTCTGCTGTCTGCTCGAGGCCATTTGCTCATACACCAAATGATGTTGTTACCTTACTTGCTAACCATTGTCTCTGATTGGCTTTAATAAAATGCTGATGCCTGTGATTGGGACAGAGGGAGAGGTATGGTGGCGTTGGGGGGGGGGCTAAGGTTTGAAGGCTTTTGGAGAAAAGGTGAGATTAGAGAAGACCAGGAAGAAAGCAGGAGGAAAAGGAGGAAGAGAAGACAGCTGCTCTGGTTCAGATGGATCAGAAATACATGGGGCCTGGAGGATCTGCATGGCATGGAACATATATGCAAGTATCATGGGATTTTATCTGGGGAGGTAGAAAGTTAGCTTAGATGATTAAGATTTGCCTAGCCCCAGTGCTACAAGGCATTATAAAAATGTAACCAGTGTTTGTGTGTTTATTCATAAGTAGTAGGCTAAGGGATTCTACCACCCTAGAAATCATAAGTATCAGAAATAAAAATTCATATTTCCTTCAACAGAATCTGATGGTACCAACAATTTCTTTCCTTGATTGGCCACCAAAGCATCAGCCTGGCCCAAATCTATAGATTGTATTGTCCTAAAAGATGCTAAATAACTATGTTTAGAATCAGGCCACAGTGTAAGCCACATACAGATGATCAAAAAATAAAAAGTCTGACCTTCAAGATAAAAAATTATTGAGCTAAATGACACTAGTCTCATTTTTTTCTTAAATTAATACAATATTATCTACTATTTCTAGTATGTGATTTCTTGGAAGATTCAATGGTACTGCTATCCTCAAGTAATAATAATAATAATAATAATAATAATAATAATAATAATAATAATAAAAAATAATCCATCACTTGCATTGTGTTGGTCACATGATTACACACATCATTGTAGGAGCTGGATGTACTTTTACCATTTAACCCTTGCAATAGTTAGACTGAGGTGTGTTATTATCCCTGTGTTGCTGTTGAGTAAACTGAAGTTGGGCAGGAATACCCTGGAAGTTCATTTGTGTTCTCTGTTTTCAAAGCCTGTTTTTTGAACTGCTATGTTATTGTGGAAGGAAAACAAGAAATCTGGTCTTTTGAGGGGAGTAAAATGTTGCCTCTAAACCACCTCATGAGACTCTGGAACAAAGCTCCCCAACAGTCTCAAAAACATAAAAATGATTGTAAGAGAACCCGACATCTCACTGTAACTGTGTAAAGGTTTCTTGGTGGTTCTTAACATTGAAGGAAAGAGTTCAGACAAGAGACACAGACAATTTAAGTAGAAGCGTATTTGACAAAGCAAAGGCTAGAATGCTCCAGAGAGAGAGGGAGGGGGAGGGAGGGAGGTAGGAAGGGAGGGAGGGAGGGAGGGAGGGGTCTGGACTGAGCCAAAGGGGCGCAGAGCAGCCTATTGATCCTTATGATCATTCATGGTGGCAAGATGGTATTTTCCCCTTCCAAGTGGATCAGATCTCTATCTTGAAAAGCCCACAAAGGGGTTCAAAATCCACAATGAAGATGGAATTATAATGAATGCGGAATCTTTACAGGATGTAGGCCCTTCATGAGTACATGTGTGAAACTTTTGGGGGTCTCTTGGTTGTAGACAATGAGAAGAGCCTACCTTCAGCTTCAAGGATGTTTAACCACAAGGAGGTATTCTAAGCACTGGAAGTTGTGATACAGCAGCAATGCCATTGGTTCCCTTATTTCAAACAGCCTGTCTAACCCGAAACACATCCTTCGAGATACAACTGTAATTTCATTGCTTCCCTCACATCTAATCCTTCCTACCTGGTCTCACCAGGCTTTTATGGGATCCCAACGAGCTAACTCATGTTAAGTCCTCTGATGGTTAATCATGATTGCCAACTTCATTGTTTTGAGAGGCACATGGGGGTAACTAAAGCACATCTATGTGTCTGTGAGGGTTCCAGACACAATTAGGTCAGGAGGGCTCTGACTTCATTGATGATTTAAAATAGGTTTATTTTTATTTATTTTTAAATTTTATGCTTGTGTTTGCCTGTATGTATGTACATACGTACGCACGCATGTATGTATGTATGTATATAAGTGTATCACATGTGTGCTTGGTGCCCACAGAGGCCAGAAGAGGGCATTAGATTCCCTAGAACTAGACTTACAGATGGTTATGAACCACCATGTGGGTGCTGGGAACTGAACCTGAGTCCTGTGTAAGAGCAGCAAGTGCTCTTAACCATTGGGCTATTTCTGCACTCCAGTTCAATGGTTTAAACTATTGATAGATTTTGAATGAATTACTTACTGGTGGGTGGTGGAATGTGGGCAGTGATGTGTAGTTACAGGAAGTGGGTTACTGGGGATGTGTCTTTGAGGGGTACATTTTGTCCCACGATCCTTCCTGTTATGCCTCTCTGTTTCCTGTTACCCTGTGGCAAGCAACTTTTTTCATCACATTTCATCACACCCTCTTTGCCATGATATTCTGTCTCTACAGAGGCCCCCAAACAATGGAGCCAGCCAGCCTGGGCTTAGGACTTATAAAACCATAGCCAAGATAAGTTTTTCTATGAGGTGTTTGTCACAATGACAAAAAGTCTGAGGAACTCAATTGCTTAGCTGATACAAAATTACCACCTGACACAAAATAATTGCTCAATGAATATGTGATAGGAAAAATATGTATTTGCAAAACAGTACCAGACAATACATCAGTCAGATTCATTTATCAGTTCATGCGTAAGCATTCAGCCAAGACACAGACTGAGTCATGGGGCACTGAATGAGGAAGTCTCGGTGGAAGATAAGACAGAAAAAAAAAAATCTAAAGTACAGCACCTCAGAAATACAGTGTGTGTCGCGGCAGGAAAGCAGGTGGCACAAAACCTGCAAATAAGAGCAAATGGGGTTCCTACGGAAGGCTCCTAACACTGAAGCCCTCCTGTGCAGCTAGTTGACTTGCCTCTGGCTCAGACCTGACTTGTGATGTGCCACCAAGAGGGGACAGGTGATTATGAGAAGGGAATGCAAGGAGAGCCTGCTGCTACTTCATTTTCTTTCCTTGAAACTGAGTTAACTGAGTTCAGCGCCATCTCTCTGGGGAAAACAAGCCCTGTGAGGGAAGTGCAAAAGCTGAAAGACGCCTTGGGTAAGAACAAAAGGAAAGCTTTACCTTTTAAAACGTCAGACGGACTGCTTTCAACCTGTGTTACATCAAGCCCTGCCCTAGGAGTTCCAAAAATCTCTTCATTAGAATTTCATTTTTACAATATGTCTGGGCTCAGCACTCCACCCCTCAAATGTCCTTCAAATGTCTTATAAATGAAGTTTTAACTCAATGGAGGCCTGATGTCACCTGGGGGGTAATTCATTTCTATGAAGGGCCCTAAAATGAAGGCTCTCCCCACTATTCTTGCTTCTTTGAGTAGAATTCCAAGTGTTGCAAAGAAGCTGTTAAAAATAGGACAACAAGCAAAAACACTGTTGAAAATAATAATCCATCTGTGTATATATGAATTATCATAATCCTATGTGAACAAAACAAAATCCAGATATTAATTGGGTATGAAGAGTGTTCCTATTACCAATTATTCCTGATTTCAAAAATTCATTGAAAAGCTTCGTTATTCTCTTTAATTAACTTTATAAAGCCATTTTGGGAAGTCTATCTTAATTGACTTACATATAAAGTAGCACACATGCATGACATGCATGCACACATACACAATTCTGTATCACTTGGAAGATATGGAAGGCTCTAATCCTGTGTCCCTCTTGACACCCTCCTTCATCCTCCCCAGAACTGAGGGGCTCCCATATGCTTCCCTGGGGAGTTGTCTGCAGAATCCAGGGAAGAGGCTGCTGCAGAATTTAAGTGAGGCTCCCAGAGCTGGGGAATGGGCCAGTTAGTAACACACTTGCTGCACAAGTGTGAGGCCCCAAGTTCAGTGTTCCCACCATCTATGTGAAAAGCCTAGTGTAACAGCATGCATCTGTAACTGAAACACAGGGCAGGAGGCAGAGGCAAGAGGATCCCTGGGGCTTTCTGTCCAGCCAGTCTAGCCAAACCCATGGGCTCCCACTTCAAAGAGACCCTGTCTCAAGAAAATAAAGTGGAGAGTGGTTGAGGAAAACACCTAGTGTCAACCTCTGGTCTCCACATATGTGCACACACATGCATGCACACCAGTGCACATATACAAGCACACACAACAGACTTACCCTACTTCCTCTTGTGTAGCTCAGCACACTATAGAAATGCTGCTTCTATGCGGGTCTCCTTCACCTGGCCCTCCTTGTTATAGAAGGTGATACCAACTTGGAAAATCTCAAAAGCAAGGCTGGCTATGAACTCAGAGTTTCCTTTGGGAAGTCTGGCCCGTTATCAGGAACCTCTTCTGTTTCGGCATTCTCTAACATCATCCAGGGGTCTATGAAATCTGTAGATGACATGCCACGGGGCAAAACAGCATAGGAAAAGGTAGGGACATATGAGAACATCAAGTCTGACTCCTTAACAAAAATTTGATCATGGTTTCCCTCCCCAATCTCTTCCCAGACCCTCCCACCTACACAACTCCACACTGCTCTCTCTCTCTCTCTCTCTCTCTCTCTCTCTCTCTCTCTCTGGAAAACAAACAAGAAAAAACCCACAAACAAACCTGAATTTTAAAAAAGTTAACAAAAAGGCAGAAGAAACACACACAAAAACCCATAAAAACACAAAATTGAAAACCATAATACAGAAGATAAAAATCAGTGAAGTTAAAAAGAAGGAAGGAAGGGAGGGAGGGAGGGAGGGAGGAAGAAAGAAAGGAAAAACTCCAAACAAAGCAATATGAGGCCAAAAGCAATGTACAGACAGTGAGACCTTGGGACACTCTTTCCTAAATGGGATGTCTTCATCAAACCCATGCCCTCAGGGCTCAGGGACCCATGTGGAAGAGGAAGAGGAAAGAGTATAAGAGCCAGTGGGGATGGGAGATCCCAAGGAAACAAGGCCTTCCAGACACAGCAGGACTGATGCTCATATGAGCTCATAGAGACTGTGGCATCGTGCACAGGGAGGACCTGCACAGCAACTCAAATGGGATCCTAGCACTGGGAGGGAAGGTGACATGACTCCTATTCTAATCAAGAAGCTATCTCCAACTGACCACTTTCAAAGGAAAAATAGTTTTGTCACTCACTTTGGGAGACTTGGGGGTCACTTCACTCCTTTATTTGTTCTTCTTCCAGGTATGCCCGCATTGACTAAGTCACTTTTCTCTCCTCTTCACTGTTGGCTCTTTAATTAGCTTGGTGGGAGCTGGTGCTGCAGCCCAGCTTGTTGACCCTCTGACCCTAACAGGAGCTTCAGTAACTGTAGGCTCAGCCTCATTCTGTATTCTATTCTACCTTTATGCATTTTTAATTTCCCATAATAAGAAAGTTCTCTTATAAATAAAATATATCTGCCTTCCCTGAAGTCTGCTTTTAAAATAAGTTCGATGAGGCAGCCACCTCTAACCCCTAATGTGACAAAAGTCAGTCACTAGTCACACCTAGGAAGGGTAGTGTGCTCTTCCTCCCTGTTCCCTTCAGCTCGGCTTTGCAAGTCCTCTTATACTTTCACTATTTGCTTCTTCATAGTTCTTGCTCCCAGAATGCCCCTGCAGAATTTTTGTAGGATGCCTCCCCCCCGCCCCACGGTGTCTGCTCATGGAGAAGAGACAAGTTAGGAGGCTCATGTAGTCAGAGTCCTGCTATATGGCCTAGAATTGGGGATCGGCAGGCACAATGTCACAATAACAAATAAACATCTTTAGCAAAAATAATGTAGGAGTGTTCCAAAGTGCAAACCACCTTGCCAGAAATTCTACAACAGTAAATAGGTTCTTCTGAGCCATTTTACTGAAGGTCGTATACACTGTGTGTGCATGTGCATTTGTACACCTTTTGTATGTGTGTGTGCACGTGTGTGCATCTGTGTGCATGTGCCTGTCTTTGTATGTGCACTTGTTTCTGTGTGCATGTGTTTTCTCTCTCTCTCTCTCTCTCTCTCTCTCTCTCTCTCTTGTGTGTGTAGGTCAAAAGACAACTTGGAATAGTCAATCCTCTCCTCTCCTATTGTATGGGTCCTGGGGATATAACTAGGGTTGTTAGCTTGTAGGTAAGCACTTTTAACCAGTAAGCAATCTCACTATCTCACTGGCTCAACTTATAATTTTTGTTAGCAAAGTTCCATAGATTGTAAGATATTTATCAGAAGGTTGAACAGTAGAAACCAGTTGTCGGCCTTGGGCGGGACACCAAGGATTGTAGTAGTGCTGTGTCCTCTTTTCAAGCTTACATTTTCCCCCACCAGTTCCTAAAATGAGAGCGACTCCTAGGTCTTTGATATATACACCTTCCATCCATTTTTTATTTTCCCCATTTCCTTCCTTCCCACCTTCTTCCTTCCTCCTCTTCTTCCTCCATCGGGAGGTTGCTCCTTTGTGACATCAACAAGTTAAATGAGGGTGGGATCAATGTCTCTTGTTCTTCTGTCTCAGCTCCCTGCACCAGAGACCCCACCCACATCACACGTGTGTTTCTCTCAACAGCCTTTTGAGGCACAAGGTTTGAGAGACAAGCCAGACACGGACTCCATGAGCCCACTGTCTTCTCCCCAAGGGTCTCTTGCTCCATTGCTTTATTCTGCAGAAAGACCAGAAAGATGAAGAAATAGTCAGCCTTGGATGGCGTTCACAACAGTAGTCATTGGTTTGATGTTTTAGTTTGGGGTTTTGTTTAGAGAAAACCCATAGACAGACTGTATCTAGAATAAAATCAAGTACCTAAGGGACAGCTCTTCTGAGAAAGCTTAGGGGTGTTTTAGGCTGTTCTCACTAGAGGGCACCAGACCCTACAGTTGTGTCCTGGGTCACCTCGACAGCCAGGGCTTGTAGTTGGTCCAAGTACAAGCTTAGGGTCATAGAAAGCTTTTGAGTGTACATAGTAAGATGCAGAGAGACCAGGAACATCTCTCCGGAGGCTGAATGAGCTTCCTGAAATAGCTTTTCAGCCTTCCATGGGGAAGGTACTCAAGCCCCCACTTCAGGGTTCAGACCCCTCCAGTAAGGATTCTGGCGCCTCAGAAAACTCAAAGGTTCTAGAGACAGGGACTCCAAGAGTGGGTGTAGAGGCTTGTGCCGGTCTGCTTTCCAGATGCATTGATCCACCATTAACTCTGCTCTATTGATCCACTTGCTATAGGGTAGGGAAGGCTAAAATCATTATTTACTCGAAGTTGGAAGACTTGGTGTCCAAATCAATACAACCAACCCCTCAGAGAAGAATCGCTGTATTCATGATATATTCTGCAGTCTTTTTTTTTTTCCCCTGCTTGCTCTTAGACCAGCAAGTGGCTTACCATTTCCTTCCATCACATTCCTGTCATCGCCCTCCAGCAAGACTGTACACACACTTACGATGCTGAGCTGAGTCCAGTGCTCACTGTGGCGAACAGCATGTGTCATGCAGAATGCTGGGCAGCTACTAAAGGAGTTTTAGAGCTTAAAGAGCCTGGGGCTTTGGCTGGGACGGCGGAGGAGGGCAACAATGGCTTTTTGGGGTTGAGTACCATCAGGAAGTGGGAATGATTCTTTTCACATTTTGCTCCTCTTACCTGGGTCACATGCAAGAGGAGACATAGTGGGAATTTGTGACACAGCGGCTTCCCCTCCCTCAGACACGGGGAGCAATGCTAGCATTTTCCCATTTACATGGTGACCTCGTTCTTGCCTGTGCCTAGAGAGAATTATGAAGTCGACGTGTTTCTTGTCTGACTTCATCATGGTCACAACATGACCTTGTCTAAGGCTGCTGTTCAGTGAGATTGCTTGTGGCAAGAAAGAAGACCGCATTGGCCTAGCTCTGAGCAGCAGACCAGCTCCTGTCAGCATCCAAGGGGACGCTTTCTCAGGCTAGCTCTGGGCTGTCGGCAGGGATCTTCCCTTTCATCTTTATGCCTATGAATTCTCATAGGAACAGTCTCTGCATGTTAGAGTTCATCTCCACATGAAGAATTGCTGCTTATCCACACTGAAGAGATAATGTGTGTGTGTGTGTGTGTGTGTGTGTGTGTGTGTGTGTGTGGTGCGTATGTGTGTACATGCCAGAAGTCTTCCAGGCTTGACTTCTTTGAATAACTATAGTTTTATCACTTTTACACTGTTTGTGTCCCTTAAGCATCTGTGCCGTGGCTGCCACCTGACTGACTCTTCAGGACACCCATAGGGTGGAGTTGTAGCACAGTAAGTGCCTCTGATGCATAAGACCTGAGTTCAATCCTAGTTCCTTAATGGTGGGGCACCATACCAAATTGTGGCAGTGTACCCCAAGCCTAGAACTGTTCCCTAGATCTTCCCAAAACCTATGCTTATTCTCCTGAAGTCTACATGGGCCCTAGACCAAGGACAGGCTCTTCTGAATGACCTCACAAGCCACCATAGGCTCCGAAGGTAATGTGTCACCTAAAGCCCCAGCTGTTGAGTAAATATCCTGATAACCTGTCCTTTCTACAGGCTCCCCACAACCTCCAAAGCCAAAGTCTTCTATGTCCAACCTGGCACAGACATCAAACCCAGGCTGACAGTTTATACTGTTATTGTGCCCTTCCCCTGGGAATTGAGGGTAGTTGGTGGAGAAATATGTAGACACTATTTGCTCATGAAGAGTTCTGAAACAAAAAGTCTTTAAACAATTCATTACCTGAGGGGATGTGGATGGAAGGTGAGCGTCTCCTCATATATGTTTTCTAACTCATTGAAAATCTATCCAGGACTGGGAGAGCACAAGAACCTGGAGTTTGATCCCCAGAACCTGCACAGAAAGCCAGGTATGATAGCACACACTTGAGATTCTAGTCCTGGGGAGGCAGAGACTGGCAAAACTCAGGCACCCACTGGCCAGTCGGCCTAGCCTAACTCCCAGTGAAGGATCCTGCCTCAAAAAGCAAGGTGGACAACTCCTGAGGCACAACATGCAAAATTGACCTCTGGCATATATGTATATACACACACAGGGCAGGGAGGAGGGACAGGGGAGAGAGGAAGGGAGAATAAGCAGTAATTTTCCACCTGCAGAAAACATTATAATATGCATAAACATAGCTTCCTGAATGTCTGAAACCCATCCTCTAAGTCTTCTGGTGGTCATTTTTGGTTGGTTCAGCACATGAATTCTCTCTGGCCAGGTCCATAACGATCGTCTCTAGAATGTGAATGCAGTCCGGTTGGCTCAGATGGGGAAGACTTGGCTGAACATATAAAAATGGTGATTTCATCAGTTATTTTGCTTCCAACCAAGTCAGATCCAAATCTCCATTTTAATCTCCAAATCCCCACTGCCACAAGGTGGAAACAAAATAGGGCCACGGCCTATATAACACCTGCCTACCTTTCTGCTTCACCTACAACCTGTATGGCCACTCTTGAGAGACGAAAAGTAAAAAATGAAGCTGTGTTATAGCATGACGTTCCAAAATCAGACATTCTTTGTCTAAACATTCTCATGTCATTTCTGACCCTGGTCTTTCATTACTAAACTTTGTAATCTTCATTTGTTTTAAGCCTTTCATGTGTAATTCAAAGCTGTCCTTCAGATGGGCGCCTAAAAATACCAACATTTGTAAGGAAGCCAATAAAACTACTGATATCATAGTTTCAAGACTCTCATGCCCTGATTCATTCTGATAAGTCTGGATATAGTCTAATGACTTGGTAATGATGTCAATCCATTGTTTAGAAAAGATAGATATTGAGTTCACAAAAGCCACCATCTGGACTTTCAAAAGAATGACTTTTAAAAGATCTATTTTTAGTCATGTGTGCATACGTATGAGGGTAAGACGCCCATGGAGGGCAAAAGCACCAGACACCAATGAAGCTGGAGTTACAGTCATTCATGAGTTGTCAGACCTGGTTGCTGGGAATGGACCTCAGGTCCTCTCTGAAAGCAGTATGTACTCTCAACCACTGAACTTTCACTCCAACCTCCAGAAAGTTGATTGTTTCTATCATGAGATTAAAAGGCAAAATACTCCAGTTCCATTAGTGAAACATAATGGATTTGCACTTTGTTTAAATTTTTGTTGTTGGCAGTAGGAGCTACGAAAGTTAAGGCAATGCTAAAGGCATCGAGGAAAAAGTGGGCCCCAAGGAAGAGAACAGGACTTTCAGGGTCACTGGCACAGAACACATGGGCCACATGCTGCTGCCTACCCCATGTGTGGTATTTCTATAACTTATTTACATTTTTTTCCATACAGAATTTTTCTGAGGCAAGAAACAAGGGGGACCTCACCTGTCTCATCTTTTTATGTCTCCACAAGTGTTAAATAAGAATCTCTCCACCTGAAGTATTGTTAGGAAAAGTAAGTCTGCTTTGAGTGCTATCCCTGAAATAAAAACTTACCCTCAAGAAACATGACCCAGCAAATGTCTTCACACTCATGTAAGGATGAAGCTGTGGAAATGCAATTCTCTATGAAAGTGTGGGTTGTTTGCTTGCTTAAGATTTATTTTATTATGTGTTTGTTTTGCCTGAATGTGTGCATGCCTGATACTCACAGACGTCAAAAGTGGGCATTGGAGCTCTGGAAAATGAAGCTATGGATAATTGTAAGCCATTATGTGGGTGCTAGGAACCAAACCCAAATCATCTGCAAGAGCAGCCAGTGATCTTAATGGAGCCATATCTCCAGCCCTGCTGAAGTTATTTTAAGCATCCATGAAAACAGAAGAACACTGGAGGAAGAAGATGGGCTCTGATTCTGCAGAAATAGTTCACTGAGTGGCTTGTAGCAACAAGTCTACACTTGAAGTCATTTGACAGTGTAAGAAAACAAAACACAGGAAAGAAACTCTTATTCCCAAAAAGATCTTCTATTCTTCTGGTTGTCCTAGAAGTCAGGTACTTTCCTACCAGCCTGTTTGGCCCAGTCAGGTTCAAGCACATGAACCCATCTAAAGATTCACAAACAAGGAGACTTCGTTACCTGCCCAGTCCCTGCTCCCAGCCTGTAGAGTTGTCTCTCCACACCGAGGTCTAGTCATGGACTCAAGTCACAATTTTCAGTCCACGCATGGTCCACCCCTTGAAGTCACGAGCTGCAAAGAAAACCCCACAACTCTGGGCTTTGCCCTTGAGGGCAGGACCTACACTCATGTGTGTGGGTAGAAAGTAGACTGCATCCAGCTTAGATTTTTTTTTGAAGGCAGGGTACCCACAAATCAAGCCAGAAAGTCCAGCCTTAGGAACACATTCCTACTCCTGAAAACCAGTGCTGATGGGACCCCAGAGCTGGAAGCCACATCTTTATTTTGGGAATAGCATGTTATAACTAGTAAGGTCCCACACAAGGAACTCATTGTGAAGTCTAACGAGCTGGTGGCTCCATTCTTGTCACCAAGTTCCTCAATGTGCTGTTTCCCTAATAGCAGTGTCTGGATTCTGTTACAATGGCTGAAACGCATTATCTTCAGGACATGGGTTTTGCCAGCCTGGACAGCGCTGCTGCCCTTCTGCAATCCAATAGGCAGAATCTGCTTCACGTTTTCAAAATTCACGTCAGAATGATGCGCTGCACAGGAGCTCATCACTGGCTCACATGTGACGTCGAGAACTTGAAGGTCACATGTGTGACAGTGTTTAGACATGGTTCTCTAGGAAGATAATTCCTATTTTATTAATTTTTCTTGCAAACACTTCTAGAGGCAGAGTGTTAGAATGAGTGAAATTTCATGAGACTGACAGTATCGAGTAAAGTGCTTGAATTGATTACATTAAAAAAAACGAAGATACAGATCATTTTAAATAAAAACTACAGGCTTTTGTTTTGTTTTGTTTTCTTAAAACAACAAAATCAAGGGAATGCCACACACATACAGTAACTATTTTGGTTACAGAAATAGGAGCCAAAAATAAATTAATGTAATACTAGAAAACAGAAATTTAATTAGGCAGAAAAATAGGCAATAATTTTCTCTGGCCCATGCCATTTGCATGAGCTAATCACAATGGTGCTGGCAAATGCCTTGGCCAGATAACAGCAAACCAGGGGGAAACATTTAGTGCACGATATTTTAATACACATGAATATACAAAGTTGATCAAAGTGAAATGTTTAAAAGATAAAATCCATCCATAATAAAGCTACACTCCAGTATCTAAAATAAGCCTTAAGCGCCAGTGAGACCAGACTTTCAAGTTAGGCATGCCCATGAGATTAAGGGTCCCCATGAAAACAAGTTCATGGGGACCATTTCTGCCATTTCCCATTTTATGTTAAGTCCAAAATATAACCAGGACATAAAGCCACATGGGAATGGCTTCCCATTCGGACTGACACCCTGATTGTATTATTCCTGGCTTTCTTCAAGCCAGCCTACCTGATGATGCCTTGGAAGGAAAAAAAAAAAATGTGTCAATGTAACAGGACTATGCGCATCACCATTTTGCTAAACTTTGCTTTGAAACAAAAGATTTAGCATACTGTACCATAATCTAGATGTTAAACTACCAAATAACCAATGAAACAAAAATTTCATTGTCTTAAAAAACTTTTAAAGTCTCTTGAAAGACACTTTAATTTCTTTTTAAATACCCAGTTGTTACAGAAATTAAGAGAAGTGCAGCAGGCTTACTCACTCCTGCTGGAGAAAGGAAACACAAACCCCCACTCTGGGGGACCACTGCTGGGTCTTTGTGCTATCACTGTGACCTTAGATTGGTCTCATGTGTTCCACCACCACTGTCATTCCCTGGTTTATACTAGGAACTAGGAACGGTAACTTAGAACATGATTTCTCTAGGAAAAGAAAAATGAAGGGGGTGGAACAGAGCTGCCTCATGTTTTCTTTACTGAAAGAGAGGTAAAGTAATTACCAGATAGTACAACATTTGAAAAACTGATGGAGTGTTGATGGAGATGTGTGATTGGTCTTCTCCGATCTTCTCTTTCTGTACCACACAGCCAACTGAATGTCAGTACAAAAGTCTCCACACTTATCTCTTTCTATTCCAAAACATCATCATGAATACTGAATTTTAACTTACTTTTTCTATTCAAAGCAATGACTTTGGTTACATTACTGGGAAAAAGTTAGCATGCTCACAAAAAAAAAGAAAAGAAAGAAAGAAAAGGAAAATGTGCTGAACCTTATAATAGCATTTGGGCTTCCAATTGAAACATTTTTGTCTAATAAATTAGCTTCAAGATAATTTTAATAGTTTTTGTTCTATGATCAGTTCCAAATATATTAGAAACCAGTAACCATTTTCTTAACCTTTGTAGCTCACAGTCAAATATATGGTCTGTATGTATACAAATATTTCCCTCCATCAATCACTTTCGTTTGGAAAGTGCCTCTCCTTAAAGAATGGAGGTTTACCTCCATGGCAAGTGATTAATAAATATGCTTCATGGAGGAAAAAAAAGACAAAATATTTATAAATATGCATTGCCTCTATCCAAGGCAAGGTCCATTTTCGTCACCTGCATAAGACAATAACATGAAATAACCCTGTTTCGTCTTCTCCAGTGAAGAGTGAAACATCTCCCTTCAAGCATGAACAGATGAAGTGTCAGCATGCTTAAGTTCTGAGTCATAAACAGTTCAAGATATTTCAAAAATAAAAAGTCCAGTTTTCACCTAGATAAAGTGCTATCCTCTTCATTGTTGCAAAATGGCCACTGACCTTTTCAATTGCAGTTTTAGTTCACATTATGCCAAGAGTCTGCATGTTCATTCACCGATGTATTAGGTCACAACACAACACGTTCACAGTATATTATAGTGTATGGAAGTCAACTGATGTCCCAAAGGAAGCCGAGATCTATGACTCATAGTATTTGTAGGAAAACCAAGATCAACTCAACAGTAAAACACGAAATCAACCCTTTTAATAAAAGGTACCAATATGCAAATGCTCTAATAAATACACACATAACAACAGGGAAAAGAATGAGATGAGGTTCTTCCGGGAAACTGTCTCATCAAGCATTCTAGGAATCTGAGCTAGAGAATGGCTGCCATGTTGTTCATCCCTCCACCCACCTCCTAACACTTCCTGTGACCCACCTCACACTCCAGTAACTCCAGCATTCCCTTCAGGGAGAGTTTTGTTCTAGCACTGGGACTCACCAGTGCCTCCGTAAACAGACTGAATATGTAAAAAAGAAGAAGAAGAGGAAGAAGCTGTACAATCTGCCGATGGCAGTCAAGGTGAACAGAGTTTGTGATTCATTCATCTTCCTCATCCAGGAAGGATGTTGGTGTTGACTGGCTAGAGAGAGATGGGCAAGAGGCAGTCAACTGGTGTCTCAGCCCTGATACCAGTAACTGCAAAAACATCAGCAGGATTGGAAAGACAGCTTGAAAAGCTTAGCAGTGCCAAATATGAGAAGAATACAACTACAGGACCTAATGGAAGAAAAAATGTTGCTAAAAATGAACAACAGCATTGTGTTATTTTCCTGAAATTTGGCTTTTGGTAGAAAGATAAGTAACTTTTCACCATCCACAAAAACATCTTCCTCTTGGCTTTGCCTGCCCTGAGCTCCATAATGCCTTAGCCCCTGGGATTCTACTACCTAAGTAAGCACAGTTGGGTGCTAACACTGGCCACCATCAACAGCCTAGCTTCACCCTGTTCCAATGTGGAGGATGATTCCAGCATCGAGGTCATTTACTGTTAAACACTTTCACTTGCACAAACTTAAAGCTATTGTTGTAGCCCTAACAGACGAACATCTATGTACTCTCCCGACAGAGGAGGCAGGCAAGCTAACAATGGGTAGTGATGCTTCCAGGGACATGTCAAAGGAATGCATGGAAAGGGGGATCCCAGAAATCATTCAGGAGGCCTACCAAACACTCAAAATGGACCATGACATTGACAGGAAATGTCACTCTAGTTTAGCCAGACACAAGAGGCATAACATTCACCTCAATCTTAAAATTAGCAACAGTTATTCCTATAAATCTGACTGCAGTTAACTATACCTCAGACCAAAACAGAACCAGGAGCAGTGCTGCATGTAAAAACACAAAGGGAGGAAGTTTAACACTGCCAGACCAGTGGGCATCAGAGTGAGAACACCAGTGGGTCGCTGGGGAGAGGGAGGTCTGCAGAGAAACAAGGCTATAGTGCTTTGGGGATTTCTCCACTTGAATTAGTCCCACGCTTCACTAAGTTATTCTCTTGATTGATAAAATAAAATATATCCAGATTCTGAATTTTTTGATATATCTGACGTCAGACCGTAGAATTCTTCAATAGCTTGAGCATCTATTTTCTGCAATGAAGAAAAAAATAATAATGTAATTCTTTATTGTGATTCCTGGGAAAACAAAATCTAAAAATGTAAGAAACATGAGTTGGTATAAAAATGCAATTAGAAAAACTTTGATGGTAAATGATTCATTCTATACATTTGACAGATCCAAACGGCTGGGAAAACAAAACAAAACAACTGTTTCATCTAACAGGAACCGTGCAAAAAAACCTTTGGAAAACTGAGGAAGTCTGTCTTTCAGCTAGTAATCCAAGGGGTCTGTGAATAACCTGTTCTTTCAGTTCCTTGGAGCTCATTTTCTTTACTGTCTATTCCACTAAAACAGTTACCCTAGTGGGTTAAAACAGATTCCACCTTTGAGGGTAGAATTTATATTCCTTTACAAGAAAATTAATGTGTGATATACGTAAATGTAATCTAAGTATTTTCATACTACTGGAAAGCAGGTGTATTTAGGTAACATTTACAACAATTGCCCCACCCCAAATCCCTTTTCCTCCCTATGCCCATGGAAGAGTACACCTGCACACCTACCTCTACAATGTCGTCATCAAACAACAGCCAGAAGCCATGACTCTTTACGATGGTGATGTAATGCCCACGGTTAGGACCACTGGAAAAGAATGAAGAGAAGAAAATCACCACGTAAACATGCACTTCTTAACATTCCAATTATCAATGCAAAAATCTAACGTCATCAAGTACAGCCAGCACAGTGGCCCAGACCTGCACTCTCAGCTACTCGGAGGCCAAAGTTGGAGGTCAGAAGGGAACGCAAAAGGGTTATTTGATAAGCCACACCAAAAGGAGGGCTCTCTGGAAACAGGGGTCAGGGAAGCAAATACACACCAATTAATTCAGGAGTCAGAGCATCGAGAACTAAGGAACTCCAGGGGAGGACAATCAAAGGGACAGACCTTCCTGTACCACACCATACTGGCTAAGATTATTATCTGCCTTGAGCATACCAGGAAGATGCCAGGGAATTCTCAGCAGAGGCATGATCTGATTTAATTTTCAGAAGTATGTTAGCAAACCATAACGCATAACTACATGCACTAGAGTGCACAGGTATATATACTATGCAAAACATTGGAAGGAAGTGTTACTACATGATTGTATTATAGTTACACGAAATGGAGATTTTTAATCTTAAATCTAGAATTTTTTTAAATATATCTACTACAATATACCTACTAAAATTGAAAAGCTGAATCATTTCCGCTTATCCCTTACCATGTGTGGGGGGAGTACGTGAGAACATGTATGCATGTGGGTGCACATGTGTGTGTGTGTGTTAGCCAGAGGCTGATATGGTATTCTCATCATTTGGATATTCTTGTTAGCTATCTTGCTGGGGAAAATTCCCTGTTTCCAGCTCCCAAACCCTAGGATTATAGCTGGGCTGCCATGCCCACCTGGCTTTTACCTTGTTTGCAGAGATCTGAACTCCAGTCCTCGTGGCTGTGAGGCAAACACTTTCATATTCAGCCATCTCCCCACCCCTCATTTTCTTTCTTTAGACACAAGATGCTGCATGTGCTCAGCCCCCTTTCTCTCCCACCCAACTACTTATCTCTCCTGAGCTCCAGCCTTCTGAGTTCCAGTCTCCACTACCAGTCCACCTGTGTGTGGCCCCTGCATGTGTTGTGACTCTAGTTGAAAAGGGTCACTTCTATGTTTGTGGTCACGGCCCATTCCACACACTCAGCCTCTCCAGACAACCTTTCACTGGCCACCATCCTTGAATCAACATCCCTCGTGGCTTTCTCTTTCCTCTTCCTCCTTATATCTCAGAGCACTGATCAGCATCCTAAGTTACTTGGCAGATGCTGTTTGGTGGTACAGGCCAGCCTGTGGACTTGCCCATTATCCATCTTTCTCACCAGACTCTAAACTTGATAAGGGCAAGACTCGTGTGTGTTGTGTTCAGTGTTAAGATGTGTTCCTATGCTCAGAACCTGGCACAGAATCCAGGAAACAAAAGTTCAAATCCCAAGAAGCCACCCACTCCTTATGAATGTCAGCCCCATCCTACATAAAGGAGTGGACAAGCTCTACAGGGAGATGAAAACAGCCTAGTCTTAATGTGTTAGACAATGATGTCTCTTGTGGCCAGGGCTACTCAAAACTTGTATCCCCATTACAGAAACTAGTGATTCCAGACCTTGGCCGTCCCTAGTCCCCAGTATATGCTAAATGGGTCATTGCCTTGCCTGCAATGGTCTTCCCAAGGATAGACTTGGGCTGCCACAGAGACCCAAACTAAAAGTGTTCACATACCTCACTCATCAATACTTCTATTTCCTCCTTGCCCAACCTCTCTGGAACTCCTCGCTTGTCCACTCCCTCATGCCCAACCATCCCAAGGTTCTGCTTGCCCAAGATCTCCTCTGCCCTAACCTGACTGTGGGGCCCCATGGCTGGGTTGTGATCACTGGATCCCTATGGTCTTTAGACAAATAACCATTAGAACTGTTCAGTGAAGCACCAAGTTGGATCATAACTAGCGAATCAATAATTCTGGCTTACTGAGAAGAAAACATCCAGCAACCTGAAGTGGTGTACTCAGGACAGAGTGTGGGGTGCGTCAGATGTGAAGTCAGGGCCTAAGGCCATCTGCCCTACAGCAAGGTGGAAAAACTAAGCAGCCCATTCCTGACATGGTGACAGTATCATCTTACTATTTTCCATCTCCAAACAGTCAGAGAGGAAAAGACATTTGCTCTATGATAGCCTCCAAGCCAAAACCTACAACCAAGGGGCAACCTTGTGTCTGTACCAAAAGAACATGCGCCCACTTATCTACCCCAACCAGATGAAGAATGGACAGAAAGCCGGTGAATTTCCATTATATTTTCCCATGATTGTATCAAATATGGAATTTTTAAAAATGTACAAATAAGGTTCAGCAAAGCCCTTTGCTTCTTCGTATCTAGAGGATTTCTTTTTAGGTCTCATGTAAATCTTACTATAAAATGTGAGGAAATGGAGTCAACAGGGGGCTCAGCTGGTAAAGACCTTCGCTGTCAAACCTGCCAACCTGAGTAATTCCCCAGGAAATACTTGGTAGAAGGAGAAAGGCAACTTCTGCAGGCTGTCCTCTGACAACCACTCTCATGCCAAAGTGTGCATGGATATGTAGGCACACTAAATAACGTGATTTTTTTTTAAGCTGTGTTTTTAAAAAAGAATTGGAGAAATGCTGAAATTTACACTAAAAAATATTCTTAAGATCAAAATTCTGACCACCCAAAATGCCACAAAATTATTACATCTGATCTATTGCTTCAAGGTTTGATTCATACATATTAAAATACTTTTCAGATCATGATTTTTATTTATACACACGTGCATGTATTATACATGCATGGCTTTTAAGAGATTTGTTTTATTTTTAATTCTGCTGTCTGTATGCATGTGGCCAAGGCCAGAAAAGTGCTAGATCACCTGGGGCTGGAACTACAGGTGGTTGTGAGCCACTGGGCACAGGCATTATTAAAACTAAACTCAGATCTGGAAGAGCAGTACACTTGCTTAACTGCTAAGCAAGAATTCTAATACCTACACATGGCTTAAAAAAAAAAAAGAATCAGAAGCTGTAGAGATTGCTCAGTGGTTAGAGCACCCAAATTCGGTTCCTAGTACCCATGTGAAGTGACTTACAA
>CAJQZJ010009649.1:29370931-29385559 GCA_907164525.1 Lophiomys imhausi
TGTGTGTGGTGTGGGGTGTGTATGGGTGGTGTGTGTGTGTGTGTGTGAGAGATATGTGGTGTGTATGTGTGTGGTGTGTATGGGTGGTGTGTGTGTGTGTGTGTGTGTGTGAGATGTGTGGTGTGTATGTGTGTGGTGTGGGGTGTGTATGGGTGGTGTGTGTGTGTGTGTGTGTGTGTGTGTGTGTGTGTGGTGTATGCGTGTGGTGTGGGGTGTGTATGGGTGGTGTGTGTGTGTGTGTGAGAGATATGTGGTGTGTATGTGTGTGGTGTGTATGGGTGGTGTGTGTGTGTGTGTGTGTGAGATGTGTGGTGTGTATGTGTGTGGTGTGGGGTGTGTATGGGTGGTGTGTGTGTGTGTGTAGGATAAAAAGGTCTATGAAGGGAGGAAGAGTTCTAATGGAAGGGAGGCAGGAGAGATGTAACAAAGTGATGAGACAGATGTGACATGAAAGTAGAGGAGAGGACTGACTGAGGAAAGAAGGGAATCAAGAAAAGAGTAGGTGAGACAGTAGAGGTAGTGGGGGTGGGTTAGTAAGAACAAACTGTAATGTCTGAAAATGCATTTCTTATTACGCTAACTAAAAAATAATTTCAAAATATCCATGGGTGACACATCCCAGAAAATTCTGTATGTCACCAATGACCAAAACTAAGTCAGAGGTCAGTAACACAGAACAAAGATGCACGTGACAGGCAGTAGGACTGACAATGTGTGTAAACTCAGGACATAAATTGAGCTTCTCGAAACAGGTAGAAACAGACTACCAAAGATCAATTTTCGAATGGAGAAGAGTTCTGAGAGGATTCAAAGGCCACTCAGACACCTGGCTGACCTCCTGGCCCGAGAGGATTTCAAGTGAGAGGAAGATGGGAGAAAGTCCTTTTAAATCTGAGCTCTTAATGGCCAAGGCTGGGTTCCCTGCACAGCCACAGGGAGAGCAAAGGCACTCAAGGGGAAGAGAAAACACCAGAAAGGCTTTTGAAGGACAATCAGGCAGAATGCACACCGTCTAAGTCTTTGCCTGGGGGGCATCCCTGAGCTTTTCAAGGTAGGGAGGGGGAACACCCTCTTTCTTAGAATCCTCAGACACAAGCTGTTTGTCCTACCTAGCACGTAGTAAGTATGATCATCTGGCTTCAGACAGCTACGTGGATTCATGGCTTCTCTTGATCTGTTTTCTGGATTTTCATGTCATTTATACCCTTTCTCTGGGACAGAAGTTCAGTGAGAATACATTAGGATCTGTCACTCAAAGTCCTTCTGGAAGGAGGCTGGACACTTACTTCAGGTCTCACAATCTCAGCTTGACTCCTTAGCAGTCATTAAAATGGATGAATGACAGAAACATCACATCATAAAATGTTAATACAGGGGATGTTAATGAGCTCCTAACAGAAATACAAATAACATGGATACAATCCAAATTGAGTCATGGAGGCCTATCCCATGGTCATTCCTTCTCCCAACTCAAGACTTTATGTCTTCCTTTATCTATGTGAGTCCTGGTTATCATGGAACTCACTATGGATACCAAGCTGGCCTCAAACTCATAAAGCTAGTCTGACTCTACTTCCCAAGAGCTGGAATTAAAGGTGTCCAGCAGTACAATCACCTTAATCCAAAGATTTATTTGGAAGGAAAACAACAACAATCACACCTGAGTCTGCGGCACTTCTGACAGAAGGAAAGAGGCTGCCACCCCATCACAGAGCTCTCAATGGTGAAGAGCAACAGCTGGTCAACTTCTCTTTATGACACTTGAGGGCAAGTGAAGGTGAGCCAGCCAAGATCTAATTTAGGGATGATATAAAGTTGTGGAGCACCTATCAGAAACAGTGGATTGTCCATTCAGATCAGAATCTGAGGGATCTGAACGGCCAGTGTATGAGCTACGATGATTAATCTCCATTGTCAACTAGACTGGGAGTAGCTGAGGGGGTGTTCCTAAAGAGGATGACTGGGAACAAATGGTCCACGTGGAATGTAGACAGCACCGTCCCATACACGGGGGTCTAGAACTGAATAACAATGGGGGAATTAGAGAAGAAGGTAAGCTGAATGTTTCTTAACTGTGGACGAGGTGTGACTGACGGCCCCGGGACTCTGCCATGCCTTCTCCTCTGTGGTGGACTTTACCCTCAATCTGTGAGTCAAAGCCAACCCTGCTCCCCTTCAGTTGTCTCTTCTGCCAGGCATTTTGTCACAGTAATGAGAGAAAGAACTGACACAGAGCTATTACACACTCCTCCATCCCAGCTTTGTCATTTCCTGTACTGAGGAAACTGGACCAGTGTTCACATCCCTCTGTGGAAACACCGATCTGTACTTCAGTTCTCCACAACTGTATGGAGTCACAACTAACTACTCAGCACTTTACCTGTCTGGTTTCAGCCCAGGGCAGCTACATCAGCACCTTCACCGTCAGCCACTCTATAGGGCACTCTTATTCCCTCAGTGAACTGAGGGTCATCGATGTGGTCTCACTTTACCAGAAGTGGCCTGGTCTTTCGGCCTTAGACCTGAGTGATTTTTGACATTCATTCCTATAGCTTGTGTCTACAGCAGGAGTAGGAAAATTATAGGCATCTATTTCCTTGTTGAAAGGGAGTGGGGAAAGGGGATCTTGTCTTTGCAACAATTCTAAACACATTTTCTTTCCTTTAAAAATATTTATTTAGACTGGGCAATGGTGGTAGACACCTTTAATTCCAGGACTTGAGAAGCAGAGGCAGGCGGATCTCTGTGAGTTCGAGGTCAGCCTCATCTACAGAGTGAGTTCCAGGACAGCCAGGGATACATAGAGAAACCCTACTTCAAAACATCAATAAGTAAATAAAGACTTATTTGACTATGTGTATGCATCTGTATGTGGGTATGGAGGCCAAAAGCATTGGAACCCCTGTAAAGCTGGAATTACATGCAGTTGGGAATCACCTGACATGGGTGCTGAGAACTTAATCCAGGTCCTCTGGGAGAAAACATAACTACTGAACCATCTGCCCAGCCTCTCTGAGCACAGTTTCAATGAGTACATGAGCATGTTGTAGCTGCAGTGATCCTGGGCATGTGTTGTTAAATCTGGCTCATTACTGTCTCTCAACACTAATGAGGGATCTCTACAAAAAATTAAAACAATGCAGGCAAGGCAGGTCCACCACTAGTTCTCAAGGCATATAAATGCTAATGTAAAAGCTTACCTTAGATCAGTGGTTCTCAAGCTTCCTAAAGGGGTGACCCTGCAGTTCCTCATGTCATGGTGACCCCAACCATAAAATTATGTCTATTGCTACTTACTCCAATTTTGCTACGGTTATAAGTCATAATGTTTTTTCAGATGGTTTTAGGCGACCCCTGTGAAAGTGTCATCCAACCCCTAAAGAGTTCGTGAACCACAGGTTGAGAACTGCTGCCTTAAAAAATGAGTAAATGACTGCCATCTGTATCATTTACTAATTTAATTATGTGAATGAGTATGTGCTCGGGGCAGGCAGACACACACTGCACATTCAGGTGCACACACACACAGACTAAAATATGTGTCCATGCTAAAGATTAAGGTTCTATTTTTTAACTACAATGACTAATTACTTCTACCTGATCATCTCTCTACTCAATAAGACCCTTCTCCAGACCACGTGTGTTTATTTTTAATCTCTTGGGGAACAAGAAATAGAAAATAATCAGGCTATACTGGTTTAAAAGCAGGGATGATTGCATGGGACTTGAGTTTCCTTGTGTGTTTACTAACCAGGTCAGAAGCTCAAACTCCAGGCAGAATACAAGCGCTTACCTCAGACAGTGGGTGATGGAGGTGTTCTGTTCCACATCAACAGAGAGGTCAAGAAAATCTTCATCTTTGCTACTCACCTGAAACAAAAAGGGGGGGGGGGAGTGGATTTAAGTACAAAATCCACAGCAGACCCCATAGCTAAAACTTTGAGCACTTATAGGTAGCCTGACATGTGACAGCAGTAAAGGTCACATGTGGCTACAAATACTCACAAAACCAGTTTAGAATATCCCAACCCAACCCCAGATTCCCAATTCGTCCCTTTCATAATCCTGATTCAAAACTTAAGAACTAAAGCTCAGCTAGGTGTCTCTTCCTTTCAAGCCATGTTCCTCATTGTTGTAACTGATAAGTATCGGGAAAGCATCTACATAGCCCACGCTGGCAGATGATGGGGACAGAAAAAGTGATAAGAAACAGCCACACACACATGGTGGCCCTTCATGCAGTCCAGTCCCTTGAAGTCACTCTTCCTCCAGTGCCTGTTCAAGCCCTGTGGGACCAGGGAGCTGGATTGTCATGCTGATTCCCACAGAGCTGTCCTTTGAACGTGGTCACCATGTACGGAGTCCTGTGCTGTCATTCCTGAGCTGGTCACAGAGCCCATCCTGACACAGGACTCTCTCAGCTAAACAGCAGGGCCCTGTCGCCCCCCAGCAATTTCACATGTCTGTCAGAACTTACTGAGCGACTGCTTAAGTTCCACTCAACAACAACTCTGAGGTTTTACAGTTTTGCTGGTGGAGTGGGAGGGATGAGCTGACCCAGCACAAACTTGAAGTGTTCAGTCAGCCAGAGGTAAAATGAAGACCACGCTCATTTTAAAGAACACCAACGTGTGCCCATGCTCCAGGGAGTGGGTGGGCAACACAAATTGGACTTGGTTTGTTTGCTTCCTCCTCCTCCTCCTCCTCCTCCTCCTTCTTCTTAGTTGGGGGGGTCCCAGGGGTGTGGGGAGCAAACCTAAGAGGACTAGAAAGTGAACATGATTGGGATACACTATGGGAAATACCCAAATAAATCAATAAAAATATTATGTTGGAAAAAAAAGAGCAACAGCAACCCCACAGTCACAGATTCTAGGAAAATGACTTAGAGAAATACTCAGTTGTAGAACACTCTCCGATGCTATTACAGCAAGCATATACATGGGAGCTGTCCCTGCTGCCCATGAAGTGGATAAACTGAGGCCTGTTACTTGGACTCTATGCCTCAGTTTCCTCATTGGGCTAGGAAGAGCATCTTCTAAGACTGTTGTAAGGTGAGATAACATATGCAGAGAGCTTTAGCAAGTAAGTGTCCAGGGCTGGTGAGTGGAGCCCGCTAACTTTAATCCCAGGACTTGGAAGGCAGAGGCAGGTGGATCTCATTGGGTTTGAATCTACATAGAAAGTTCAAGACTGGCCGGGGAGGGTTATATAGAATCACAGTCTTTAACAACAAACAAAACAAAACAACAAAAAAAGCTGGATGTAATAGTGTGCACCTTTAATCTTAGGAGGCTGAGACAGTCAGAACTTGAGGTCAGGCTGATCCACATAGTGAGTTCCAGGACAGCCAGAGCTAATACACAGTCAGACCCTATCTCAAAAAAAAGAAAGAAAGTGTTCAATAAACAGAGGAGAGGTAAAAATGGTTAATGATCTAAAATGTTCACAAAGCTAGAAATGGTTTGCTACATGGTAGCTATATTAAACGAAGAAGGTAGGTGGCACAATTGTAGACACTAACTCTGCTTAAAGGTATACAGATATCTAGATGGCCAGCCCCTCTGGCTCCCTGTCACCTACTTGAACTGAGTGCTTACTGCTGCTGTGGTGGAAGCCAACTTTAGCTCCAAGTCTATGACTTTGATCAGAGGACATTGCTGTCATCACACTCAACAGCCGTGTGTGTGTGTGTGTGTGTGTGTGTGTGTGTGTGTGTATGTGTATGTGTGTGTGTCTATGTGTATATGTGTGTGTCCATGTGTATGTATGTGTGTGAGTGTGTGTGTGTATGTGTGTCTGTGATATCTTGAGATTGATTCACTATGCAGTCAAGCCTGGCCTTAAGCTGAATTCTTGGTTCTCATGCCTCGGTGCTATGAGTCCTGGGTTTCCAAGTGATTGCAGACAGGCGGGCATAGGCCTGGGCACCCTGATGTTTCCCCATCCTTGAATCCAGGTGCAGCCCTGGGACTTGTACCTGCCAGAGGAGACTTTAGAAGACACATTATCAGCAGAGGCTGACAAGCATTGGTAAAACTGCTTTCCCTTAAAAAAAAGAAAAAGAAAAATGTGCGTATTTGAATATTCTGTCAACATATATGTCTGCATACTACATGTGTGTTGCCTGCACAGATTAGGAGGAGGAACCAGATCCCTTGGAACTGGGGTTATAGACAGGTGTAAGCTACAATGTAGGTGCTGGGAATCGAACCTGGGTCCCCTAAAAGAGTAGCCAGTGTTCTTAGTGCTACAAGCTTTCTGGGACTTTTGCCATCACCAGGAGAATGCTAAGCCCAATCCAACCCTCATTCTGGAAGAAAGCAGAAGACCCCAGGAATGTGGCTTCATCTCGACACTCATCTACAGCAAAGGCTTGACCAGCCTTTGACACAGGCGCACGCCAGTCCCCGACCACAAACACACAACTCCAGTGGAGAACATCCTGCCTCAGTTGGCCTTACACCAACACATATTGCATGGGTTCAGCCCCCGACCACAAACACACAACTCCAGCGGAGAACATCCTGCCTCAGTTGGCCTTACACCAACACATATTGCATGGGTTATCATAATACATGACAGTTGCACTCAATCCTCAGAGCTATGAGGGTAGCTGATAGCAAACAAGAGGACTCGTACAACCACACGATATTATATATTTTCTATTTTCCTTACTAAATCTCTGAAGGTTGCCCTTGATAGTAACTAAAGATCCTAGTTTATAAATATGCTTCCAAAAAAAAAAAGCCTATACATCTCTCCAGGAAATTATACACTCAGATAACCATAAGTGAGAAGGAGGCAACGAAAGGTGCTAGAGAATGAATACAAACAATACATTCGTGGAGAAAGAGTCGTAAAGAAAGACAGAAAGAGATCCTGGGTCACTGCTTCTGCCTGGGTGTGTGTGGGATGAAACGCAGTCTTCTTGTTTGTGGGCGAGAAGATTCAAATTTGATGTTCACCAGAAAGAACAGGTCTGTCTGAGCACTGAGCTCCACGTGCACGGAGCGCCTTCAGTGCACTCAGCAGACCCCATGGTCAAGCTGCCATTCGGCAAGCAGAATTTCTGGTTTCAGTCCAAGATAAACACCTACTAAGATTAAAGAAAGGTTTGACCTAGTGCTCACTGAAGAAAAGTAACAGAATCCAGAGCCTCTGCAACTTAGTGTTATCAAGGTCCTTGGCAAGATTCTCATTTATAACATGTGAGGAGAGAAGGGAAGACATGCTGAAACAAAAGCAGAGGCGAACTGGGGTGACCCAGTGTTAGGATTTGCAGATTAAGGCTTTAAAGAGAAACCCCTCCAAATTCAATCCCCAGAACCACAAAGAGAATGAAGAAAAGGAAGAAAGGAAGAAACAAAGACACCATTATAACCACCTTCAGTAAAATAAAAGGAAAGATACTTGTGACTGGGCATGGTGGGACATACCTTTAACTCAGCACTTGGGAGGTAGAGGCAGGAAGATCTACATGAGTTTAAGGTCTATACATCATTCTAGGCCAGCCAAGTTTACATGATGAGACCTTGTCTTGAAAATAAAGAAGAAAAAAAAAAGAGAATGCTTATAATAAAATTTAAAAAATGAGTCAGGCCAGCTGTGGCGGTACATATCTTTAATCCCAGTCCTCAGGACACAGAGGCAGGGAGATCTCGGTGAGTTCAAGGCCAGTAGGGTATACAAAGTGAGTCCAGGACAGCCAGGGCCACACACAGAGAAACCCTGTCTCAAACAAACAAACAAACAAACAAAGGTCAGAGGTCAGCCTGGTCTTCAGAGAGAGTTCCGGGATAGCCAGAACTACATAATAGGGAGATCCTGTCGCCAAAAGGGGGGAGTAGCAGTAAATCAGAAGAAAAACAGAAACAATAAAATAATCAATTGGAAGTTACAGAGATATACAGAACTGAAAAATAAACAGGATGAATCTCTAGCAAACTGGAGATTCCAGGAGGAAAAGAGCAAGTGAAGTTTACATATCAATGGGAATTGTGCAGTCAGAAAAATAAAGGAAGATCAACTAATGTTCAGGGGCCTTTGGGGCATTACTATACAGATAGATGATCAGAACCCCAGAAGAGGATACAGAGAACGTTAAATTCAAGAGACTCAACAAATACCAAGCAAGATCAGATGTAAAGAATGCCAGTCAAGAAATATCAAAAACTCCGGGCATGGTGGTGCACGTCTTTAATCCCAGCACTCAGAAGGCAGAGGCAGGAGGATCTCTGTGAGTTCAAGGCCAGCCTGGTCAACAAAGTGGGTCCAGGACAGCCAGGGCCACACAGAGAAACCCTGTGTCGGTAAGCCAACCCCCCTCCCATATAAATAAATAAATTATATATAAATATATATATATATATATATTTGACAAAGTGTTGAGATCCAAAGATGAAAAGCAAATTATAAGCATATAGAAGGAAAAAAAAAGAAACATCACATACTAGAGAATGATTCAACCAGCAACTGAAGTCTCAGCCACGGAGGTCTGAGGACATCATCTTTAATATGCCCAAAAGAAACCTTATCAATGCAGAGTCCTTACATGCTACAAATAAACCTTCAAGAATAGAGGCAAAAGGAAGATAATTCTTTTATATTTATATTTGTCTGTTTATTCATTTTTTATTTATTTTTGAGGCAGGGTCTCTTGTGTAGCCCTATCTGTCCTGGAACTTGCTCTGTGGATCAGGCTGGCCTTGAATTCAAGAGATCCACCTTCCTCTGCCTCGGCCTCTGCCTCCTAAGTGCTGAACTTAAAGGTGTGGGGCCCCATGTCTGGCAGGGAGAGGATTCATTAAGCCAAATAGAAATCATGTGGAAATTCAGGTCATCAAGAATGGAGAATATTTGTGTGAATGAAAATGTAGATTGATTTCCAATTTTGGTTTGCCTTTCTAAATAACAGTCATGCCTGGTAGTGGTGGTGATGGAGGTGGTGGTGTGACAGGGACGGCACTGGAGATGGTGGTGGAAGTGCTGCTGCTGCTGCTGCTGCAGTTAAAGGGGGATTCAGTTTAAGCATGTATATTAGTAGACAGAAGTGCACGGACCATCTTTGGTCAGTTCTATGCTTACTTCCTGACGTAATTTCTAGTGTGCGACGGGTATATAATAAATATACACTATATGAATTATTCAACTGAAGAAAAACTGAACAAATGGAAAGATATCTAAATCAGTGGCCTCTCAGAGGCACAAATATGAATCATTTTCTTTTTAATACATACTTCTCTTTTTATATTTGCTCACAAATATTATATATCTAAATTGATAAAACATTCTCTTAACTGAATCAGGCCCTCTCAGGGAGAAAAATAAAAGAAGTATGGCCAAGTGGAATCACACCAAAATTATATAGGATGAGGCACAAAGAGGCAGAGAAACAAAATATTCCGTAGGACCGGATGTAAATCTTTTTCAGTTTAATCATTTTGGGAGAAAGGTAGGAATCTCATGGAGACACTGAAGAAAATTGTTGCTGCAGCATTCTCAGTTCTGAATGCAAAGAGCTCCTAGGGTGAGAAGCATCAAGAAGCTCTGCTCAGTAAGTCAGCCCTGGGGTGGAGAGCAAAACCTGGTGCACCGTCCCATCAGGACTTTTCTCTGTCCCTGCCCCAGGAAGTCACAGTCCAAGGGAGACACGGTCAAGAAATTTACTGTGGAGGTGTTTAAAATTTTGACAAGGAGGGTTGATTTTTATTTGCTGGTTGGTGGAGGTGGTTAGAGGGTTTTCACAGGGGGTTCTTTTCTTCAGGCAAGCTGCCAGGAGAGCATATTCCTCCCCCACTCAAGGATCTGGTCTAAGGGAAAATACAGCTTGTCTCCAAGGAAACACATCGGTAAGAGAGCTCAACACTATCAGCATGAACAGCCTACAGCGGCTTCTCCTTTCTTTCCTTAATTCTGAGCCTGGTGTCTTTCCCTTGAAAGAAAAAAGAAGAAAAGAAAAGAAAAAACTTCCCTTTAATAAGAAGAGAGACCCTATTTGGTCAGTTTTAAATAATTATAACTCAATTACTAGAAGAAATCAGCCTATAGCCCATACATTTACATCCTGAGCAAATGAGGTCATCTTTAAATGTGCTTCTAACACCCCAATACCTTTCCTGGGTTAGTGGGAAAGGTGAGAGCTCCTTAGGACTCTGCCATGACACCATTGCCCTGGCTGGTACCGAAGGATGGACTGGAGAAAGTAGCCCACATTGCCCATCTGAAAGCCTGGGCTCAGAATCTCCAGAGTTCGTGAGCAATCTCCTGCCTCAGCCGACTTCATCCTCAATCTGTGCTGGAGCAGTATGAACTCCTGAAAACTAAGCAACCAGAGCTGTAGAATTGGGACCGTTAATAAAACAGCTCTTTGCACACTAGTTTGGCTCCAGCAACAAATATAAATACACCTTAAAGCCACAGAGAAACTCTGAAAAGCCACAGATCTTGCAAGGCAAAGACTCAGGTTTACATAAAAAGAAGAATTAGACAACAGCAAGATTAAGCTCCAACTGCCCTAATAATTCTTATGAAGCAAACAAAAGACCAACCAAGGGAGCAGTTAGGCTCCAGTGGAAAATCCTGAAACTCCAATTCAGAAGTGCCCTTGACATGGTTATGTGAACAAGTGAGTTCTGATTGCCCTTAGAACAGCCCCTCCAGATCTACAGCACTGGAGACCATTTGTCTCCATAAATCCTTCATGTGACATCTGTGCTGCAATCATACGCAATAGTTCACCAGGAGAGACCAGGTGGAAAATCAGCAGTTGTTTTCAGAACTTGAAGACTGGCACAGAGGTTTTCTACAATTAGAGGAAAAAGAAGAGGCTGAGGCACGAACAAAGGCAAGGTGCCCCCAGGGGCTAATTTGCTACTTGGGATTTGGGGCAGTTTAATCCACTGTGAGATTTCACAAATGGGGGCTTTGGCAATTCTGACTAAAGTGGGTGCACAGTCTGCCCTAGGACAGTTCTCAAAGGAGGTTCCCAAAAGAAAGTTAGAGTTAGATTTTATTAGATCCTCTATGAAGCCCAGCCCTGAACATTTGACAGCAGCAACAGCCTGGAGGCCATGCACGTTCTTAGAAAGTCCAGGGCTTTCTAACAATTAGCTGGCTAAAAATGGACTGCATCCTTGGGAGATTGGGTTCCCTGCCTCTGGCCAGGGTCCACTGGATGATGGTGACCAACTGGCTGGGACATCATAGAACATACCCGAGCACTGGCAAAACAAGGATTAGATGGTTCCTAGGAGTCTGTCCTGCTCTGGGTTCTAAGAAACTAGAGGGGATTATCCAAGTAACCAGAGAAAGAGAGAAATAAATAAATAAATAAATAAACAAACAAACAAACAAATAAATAAATATATCATATGATTTAATCAATTTCAGGGGGAATAAAGATTGTTCCATCTGGATTTTGAATGTTTCATCACATAGGAATGATAAATATTTGAAAGAGTGGACACATTAATTACTCAGACTTGCTTTATATAATATACACAGTTTCAAAGCATCAAATTATTGTTCAATTTATACATTGTATATCACTTTAAAGTAATAATAAATAAACATGAAAGTTTTTAATTTTGTTTTCACTTTTATATGGGTGTTTTGCATGTAGTTATGGGTGTGCATCATATTCCTGCTTGGTGTATATAGGAGCCAGAAGAAGGTTTCAAGTCCGCTAGAACTGGAGTTATAGATGGTTGCAAGCTGCTTGGATTGAAACCTAGTCCTGGGCAAGAATAGTAAGTACTCTTAAACTCTAAGCTATCTCTCCTATTTATTTTTATTGTATGAGTGTTTTGTCTACATGTATGTATCATGTGCATGTAGTGCCCAAAGAAGAAAAAAGAGGATGTTAGACTCCCTAGAACTAGAGCTATCAATGGTTGTGAGCACCCATGTGGGTGCTGGGACCAAATCTGGGTCCTCTGCCAAAGCAGCAAACGGTCTTAACTGCTGAACATCTCTCCAGCTCCAATATGTACATTTAAAAATCAATATAAGAAGATTGTTCTATCCTCCAGAAAGAACACTCACATACAGAAACAGCCAGAAGCCCATCATAACAAGTACTGCCACATGATTAAAGAGCTGAGGTGGAATCTTTCGATGCAGGTCCCTCCTGTCTGGGAAGTAAGGCTACATGGCAACTTCTGCAGTTGTGAGCCCTTAGTGCAATATCTGCACTTGAGGGATCACTTGTTCTGTTTCTAGATTTTTCTTAAGCTATAAATATGACTGAGCCTATTATCAGAGTCTTCCCGGAAATCCACTGGCAAGGTGGATTGATTAACAGTGTTAAATTACAAGCACAAAGGAGGAGGCAGCTGTAGATGTGGTACAAGCTCCCCAGCTGCAAATACAGAGCACAATGCCGCAGCGCTCTGCTTTCTGCCTCATAAGCACATGGACTAATCTCTGCTACCTTCACAGGGTTTTGCGGTTGTAATTATATAACCAATTATTCATCTTGTCCTTCAGATCTGGTTTTACGGTGGAAATTGGAGAAACAAAGCAAGCACTGCATCCTGGCCTTCACATCATTGCAGAGCACTGTGTGTCGGAAAGACCTTTACTGAATATAAGAATACTTACGCCGGGCGGTGGTGGCGCACGCCTTTAATCCCAGCACTTGGGAGGCAGAGGCAGGCGAATCTCTGTGAGTTTGAGGCCAGCCTGGTCTACAAAGTGAGTCTAGGACAGCCAGGGCTACACAGAGAAACCCTGTCTCAGAAAAACCAAAAAAAAAAAGAATACTTACTTACATAGCCACTAGACAGCAAAGGTGATGTTAGAATGTTAGAGGGGAGGAAGGGCTAAGACTGCTCACACACACACTGAGAAGGCTCAGTGGGTAATTGTGCTTGCTTACAAGCATGAAGACCTCTGTTCAGAACTCTAGCACCCACATCAAAAGAAGGCATGGCCATTTGTGCCCATTACCTCAACACTAAGTGATCACTGCAACTTGCTAGTCACCAGTCTAGGGAAGAAACAACATGCTCCTGGCTCAGGAAGGGACTCTTTTGCAAGGGACTAAGGCAGAGAATAGAGGAAGACACCTGACATCCTCCTTTGATCTCCATGCGTGCCCATGCATGCCTGCCTGCACACACATGTATACACATATATACACTATACAAAAAATAATAATAATAAACACAGAAAAAAAGAAGTAGAATGCTCACACAGGCTATAAACTGGCATACCATCTTGGGGACTGGACGCATTCTAATGATATTAATGACAAACATATAATCTGTTATCTCATAAATCTACTTTTATGAGGCATACTATAATTTCCTACAGAAATGTGGATTCTGTGGCTAGACTTTCTGTATTATAATATCCATGGCATCATTGTACACAGTTGTCCCAAGGTAAAAATGACCAAACAGTCATTAACCATAAAGTAGGTTAATAAATAATGGCAGTCGTACACTAAGTCACCCCATGGCTGTGACAAAGAACGAACTACAGCACCATGCAACGGTACAGTGACCACTACCAGGGATACTAACCAAAGGAGCCAAGACACAAAAGGTTGCATAGCCGCTCATATTCACAGCAACAACAAGCCAAACTGAACCATGAATCTTAACGATGCTGAGAGAAGTATTGAGTACCAGCAGGCGTGCAGGAGAGAGGGGCCAGAATGAATTCAAACCCTTCCATAAAACAGCAGTTTTACAAACATGTTGATTCCCAAAACAAACAAGTACAGTACAAGAAACACAGGAATGTTCAAGTCAATTTCACTTAAAAACTGACAAAAATGTTAAACAATGTTACAGCTCAAAATCCAAAAGACAAAGAGAGCAGCCTTGGTTACTGCAAAAACCCTAAGCCAGGTAAAACACGAGTAACCCTCACCACGTCAGAGCCAATCGGCTTCACCTAGTACATCTGAGGATACGCGTGTTCTATGACCAGCAATTCTGTGCCCGAGAGATAACCCACCTACACCAGATGAGTGTGAGGAGGTTTCCAGCAGTGTTGTCTCAGAGAAAGCGAAATACCAGACATATCATCAATGAGTGGAAAAATAAGTTGTGGTATATTCCTGAACTACATCACAATAAAAAAACAATGAACTACACTCTACACATGCAAATGGCTGAATCTCAAAAACATAAGAAAAACATGTTTAGAAAAATATATATTCATATATATGATTTTATACACACACATATACATAAGCATAAAGGTACAGAATTAAGTACATATTAGGAATAAACATACAGAAATATTATATCTAAACCTTCAAAGTAGGGGGCTGGAGAGAGGGCACTTGCTCCCTTTTCAGAAGACCCAAGTTCAGTTCACAGCGCCCACGTCAGGCAGAGCTCACAATCTGTAACTCCAGCTCCAGGAACCGGATGTCTCAGGCCCCCAAGAGCACCTGTATCCACACACAGACATGCACACCTACACATAACTAACAATAATAAAAGCGAATATTCTTAAACATTGCAAAGCCAGGACTAATAGTGTATAAAACTGAAAATAGTGATGAGCTCAAAGGTAGAAGGTGAGAGTAGAAGAAAAATGAAATTTCGAAGAAGCACTCAGAGGGCTTCGGGTACTGCTAATGCTCTAGTCCTAACTCTGTGTTGGTGA
>CAJQZJ010009649.1:29385569-29409435 GCA_907164525.1 Lophiomys imhausi
TCGGGTACTGCTAATGCTCTAGTCCTAACTCTGTGTTGGTGACGTGGACAAGTTTTTGTTTTTAAAATGCTGCTGCAAAATCGGCTTTTTCCAGTGGAGAGTCATTGGGCATACCAGCCACATTCCAGAGTGGGCCCCATACCCAGGAGTAGTTGGCCAACACAAAACAGACCCTTTGTGTGTGTGTGTGTGGGGTCCTCTTGGGTTTTTTGTGGGGGGGTTGGTTTTTGGGTTTTTTTGGTGTTGTTGTTTTGGTTTTTTTTTGTGTTGTTTGTTCTGATTTTCAGTTTTTGTTTTGTTTTAGGAGAAAGAGAAAGAGCATGGGTAGCGTGGGATGATGTAGGAGAAGTTGGAGGAGGGGAAAAGATGATCAAAATATATTGTACGAAAAAAAATTTTAGATAAAATTAAATGCTGCTTTAAGACTTGCTTTGTAAGTAAGTCTTTTGGGGAGCCTGAGCAGAAGTCTTTCAAGGACTTCTCAGAAACAAATCTGCTAGTAAGTTGCTGGCATTATATTGTAAAAATTAGATAAAGGGGGAGCCAGTGAGAAGGCTCAGGAGGGGTGGGGAGGACAACACCCATCGGGCAGTGGTAAAGGCTATGACTACCAAGCCCGATGACCTGAGTTCAATTCCCATGCCCACATGGTAGGACAGTACTAACAGTTGAAAGCTGTCCTCTGACCTCCCACGACCACCTTGGCATCTGTGTGCGAGAGAGAGAGCGCACGCACTCACACACACACACACACACACACACACACACACACAGACGTAATTTAAAATATTCTAATTAGGTAAATAACACCACAAAGATGTTTTCAAAATGTAGAAAATACTACAGGACAAACAACCTGATTTCTTTAACACATTAATCACAAGAGGGGAAAAGAGGGGTAGAGAAATTATACACATACTGCTATAGAGATCATCAATTAACCAACTTTTGGACTGTGGAGGTGGGCTCAGTGGCTCCCTAGCTGTGTAAGCAAGAGGACAAGGAGTTTGCATTCCCAGAACCCACTTAAATGCTGAGTGGGCATGGTAACCTACATATAATTCCTGACTTGAAAACAAGAGAAAGGAGATAGATCCCCAAAAACAAGCTGGTTCAGGAGATTAGCTCTGGGCTTCACTAAGAGAGAGACCTTTCCTCATTGAATAAGGGGGAAGAAGAATAACAAAAGATGATTTTGACATCAAGTTCATGCCTCTACATGCATATACACTCACACCTACCTGCTCCTGTAACACAATGAAACACACACTCACACACACACACTCATACACACTCACGCACACACTCACACGCACACATACACAAAAATTGAAAGTTCAAAAAATATAATTAATCAACTGCGTCAAGAATAGGCCTTAATCAGACAGACTACAACACTGAGTAAATAATGGTAAAATTATTTTTAGATGTGAAAATGGTATTTAAAATGTGCTTTTAAAAAGACCTACCTTAGCAGGGCTTGGTGGCACACGCCTTTAATCCTAGCGCTCGGGAGGCAGAGGCAGGTGGATCTCTGTGAGTTTGAGGCCAGTCTGATCTACAAAGCCAGTCCAGGACAGCCAGGGGTACACACAGAAACTCTGTTTCAAAAACTTGTGAGGCACAGAAACTCTGTCTCAAAAACTTGTGAGGCAAGTTAGTATGAAAGCTGAGTTAGATATAGAACTTTAAACTCATGGAGATGGTTAGAGAGTATAATGTTAAAGTCAGGTGCCAAATACATATAGACTGGACATTGGGAATGTATGCTAAGCCATATAACTCTCATAATTGTGGCCTATTTATTTCTGTTGTTTTGTATTATATTTATTGTTATAAGAGAAAGAACCATTTGTTGGACTGAAAGGGGGAGCTGTTGGGGGGACAAAGATATACCTTAAACTAAAAAAAAGGGTAGAGGATGGGGGGTTAAGGGGGAAGAGGGTGGAAGGGTGGGACTGGAGGGGGGAGTAGAGAGGGGATTGTGATTCAGATGTAACTTGAACAAATAAAAAGTAAATTATAAAAAAAAAGAGGGGCTGGAGAGATGGTTCAGCGGTTAAGAGCACTGGCTGCTCTTCCAAAGGACCCTGGTTCAAATCCCAGCACCCACATGGCAGTTCACAGCTGTCTGTAATTGCTGGGTGTAGTGGTGTACGCCTTTAATCCCAGCACTTGGGAGGCAGAGGCACGTGGATCTCTGTGAGTTCAAGGCCAGCCTGGTCTACAGAGTGAGTTCCAGGATAGCCAGGGCTGTTACACAGAGAAACCCTGTCTCGAAAAACCAAAACCAAAACAAAACAAAAAAACCAAAACAAAAGGTCTACCTTTTAATGATATATACGAAATATATACAAATAATAAGTAAATTACAAGTGAAATGATATATGGCATGTGCTTAAAAAATAAATGAAGTTGAGGGAACAGAGGTGTGGAAGGAGAGAAAATGAAGATAAGCCAGAGAGTTAGAAGTCATCGATCCTGGATCTCTCTCTGATCTCTCTCTCTCTCTGATCTCTCTCTCTCTCTGATCTCTCTCTCTCTCTCTCTCTCTCTCTCTCTCTCACACACACACACACACACACACACACACACACACACACAATGCATTGTACTGTTCTCTATTTTTGTATCCACTTAAACTTTACTGAAAAAGAAAGTATAAAGGGACAGAAAATGGAAAGGGAAAGAAGGGAGAGATCCAGATTAATAAACTTGTGCCAAAAATGCTTTAGTGGGTACAGTTGTAAATTTTCAAGTGCTGATCTCTAGACTTATATAATCACAATTTTTTAGAAAATGTTATAAATTTATCATCTCCAGATGGGAAGAACACTTGTCATTTTTACTCTTCTTTTGACCTATCTGCGTCTTCTAACCATTTCTATGAGAAATGAATCAGAATCTTGATTCAAACAGTGTGGAAAAGGACATCAAAAAGATTGCCAAAGATCCAAAGTCTCCCGCCTCTCATTAATGCTGATGTGTGAGTCTACATTTCTTGCTGTTTAAAGATCACAACTTGCAAACAGCTGTTGTGACCCCCCACCCCAAACTGTCATTTGTATGTGGAAATGGAGCCTTTGGGTCACACATGTGCATGAGAGAGTTTGCATTTTCCCTCTCTACCAGAGGAACACGCTCATCAGAACCCAACCAAGCTGGCTTCCTGACCTCAGCCCTCCAGCCTCCAGAACTGGGAGGAGGAGACCCCTCTGTGAGTGCTCACTTCTTAAACTATGGATTGTGGCCTCACATGGGTTCACATAACCAAATGTGAGAGCAGTAGACAAAGCAGCAATGAAAGGTTTCGGAACACGCCATGGCCAAAATTAGTCAAAATCAAACGCTTGGTGAACCTGACATGTTCCTGATAGCCCCACCCATGTTGCCATGAGACTTCACTGAAGCCTTGATTCTGAACACACAACATACTCACGTAGCACCGTGTGTGCTGTGTCATCACTGCCAATGAATACTGCCCGATACTCGGGGGCTCAGATCTGAGACTATTGTATTTTATGAACTTCAGTGTTTGTACTGCACAAAGCTTTCTGCATTTATAAAACAATGGTTGAATTACAAAAAACAAAGGCTTTTTATATTTTCCTGCAATCATTCCTCAGCGCGTAAGTATTAAATTAGTATATGGTTGGATTGTGTTAGACTGCTTGATTTCAAAACCTGTTGTTGGAGTTGCAAACGAGCTTCTGCATATTCTGCAATAACACAGCTTTTAAAAGCACAAATACAAAAATTGCTAAATTAATTTTGTCTTGGCGTTAGGATAGAATTTCCAACACTTTATGAAATAGCCCTAAATGTGCTTCTGCCATTTTTTCCTATGTGCTTATGTGAAGCAGTGTTCTTAGCACTGATGTTATAAAATCAAAATACTGATGACCTCTGAAAAACACTGAGGTGTTCTGCACCCCAAAGTATCAAAGAGTCAGTCACAACTGAAATCTTTGTGTGAAAATAAACAGGGGAATCCATCACATTAGAATGCAAATATGGTTTCACTGTTAATAAATGGTAAAATTATACGGACCCCCAAAGAACTGTTGTAAAATAAATTTACGGTTATTATAAATGTTTGGTTTCTATGCTTA
The DNA here is from genome assembly GCA_907164525.1 of Lophiomys imhausi. Classification (NCBI taxonomy): domain Eukaryota; kingdom Metazoa; phylum Chordata; class Mammalia; order Rodentia; family Muridae; genus Lophiomys; species Lophiomys imhausi. Next base: position 29,389,682 of record CAJQZJ010009649.1, read on the forward strand.
CTTTATAAACCAGTCACATAAAAATTTCTTGGGCTAAAAAGAGGTCACAGTGGAAAAATGTTCAAAAGCTTTGACGTAAATCACCCGGGCAGACCACAACGATGGGGACCTTAGCATGCTGTTAAAAGCCACTTATCTCTTCTCCCCAGAAAAAAATGTATATTCAGATAGATCAGTCCAAATCAAAAAGCTCTGAGAGATCTACAGAGCCACAGACTTTCTGTGGGTTTGGAAGTTAGAATAAATGACAGATGAAATTCATTACACACTTTGCTGTGTGCCAAGTATGGGTCTGCGGTTAACAGACACCACCAAATCCACTCTCACCGGACACCAATGGGATAATGTGCGCATCATCGCTGTTTACAGATGAGGACACAGAAGATGGAGAAGGAAACTGAAATGTCATGGTAAGGTTGGAAAAGTCTTTGAGAGTCAGGGCCAGCATGGAAACTCAGGGAGCTGGCCTCTTTCATAGAGAAATGTGAAGTCACTCTCAAAGTTTAAGTTACATGTAACAAGCAAACACATCACTCCCTAGAGAAGATAGCCTTAAATCCAAATAACTTTGAGGGCCTTCCATGTGCAAGACAGAACCAAGCACACTGGATCACCCAACTCCCAAAATAACGTTGTGATGGGTCTCTCACATACCCACATGATTGGGTACAAGTAGGGGTCAATCTTCCTTTCCCTCTAAGTAGGATACATCACAGGCAACTCCCATGGCAATGATCTTAGACCACAGCTGACCTCTTTGTGATGAGAGCTTCATCAAGCGGGTCATGGTCTAGTTCAACGCTTCAGTGACTAGCCCTAATGTCAAATCCATAGAGTAAAATAACCCAAAATTTCAGGACACTTGTCTTCAACATTCTGCTCCAGCCAGCAGAGACATTGTTTCTGTTCTCGGCTGAAAATCCTGAGGAACCCACACTTCCAAGAGTTTACACCTGAGTTTCAGAGACATAATAAACAGTATGGGCCACGTGTACCGAAGGCAAGAGTAAGTGCGTGATATCTCAACGCACATATACAGGGACCATGACCATTCCCCTCTCACCCCCAGGACTCACAGTTTCACAGTTCAAACATCGGGTTTCATTGGTGAGTGTTCCCTGAAAAATCTCGTGGACCCAGGTGAGTTCTGGCTTATTATTCTCTGCTGGTTCGTTCATGTTGCCATTTTTTAATTTCCCGTTTTGTTTTTCCTGTTTCTTCTCTTCCTGCAGGATGTCCGCAATAGTGTTTAGCAAATAATTTAAAAATTCGTGAGCATCCTGCTGCATGTAGTTATCAAAGAGATCTGCAAAGGAGAAGGCCAGCATTTCACACTCTGCATCTTGAAGAGTGAATAGACATGGTTAGCTGTCCAGGCTACCCTTCAATAACTGTACCCAAAGGTTGGACAGCTGTGGCATATAAATAATATTTCATCTCTACTGTGCAATTCCAATGAGGAACTTTCCAAAGAACCACTCTTTTCTATTTCCTATCACCCACTCAAAACTAATATCCCCTACCTCCCTTCAGTCATGCATAATAGTGAACCAACGCTGCTTAATTCATTCTAGAAAAGAATCAAAATTACTGGACAAAAACCTGGATGAACTATCCATTGGTTTTGAACGTATGCATGCAGCGCGTGCATTGGGGGAGAGGGGCACTCATGTGAGCAGGCACACACACGTGTGTGCGTGTGTGCACGCGTGTGTGTGAGTGGTGTGTGTGTGAGAAGAGGGCCGAGGCTGACACTGGCATCTTCAATCACTCTCCACTCTTAAGAAAGGGTCTCCTGCTAACTCTGGCACTCATTATCTGGCTCCTCTAGCTAGCCAACTTGCTCCACTGGTCCCAGCCCCCCAGTCTCCACCTCCCACCTACTGGGATTACAGGCAGGCTACCATGGTGGCCCAGCTTTTTATGAGAGTTCAGGGGATCTGAACTCTCTAGCACTCTTGAGTGCTTGATGAGTACTTTATCTACCGAACCCCTAAATATCAATTCTTCATATGATGGGATGACAGTGACTAATTAGTCATTGAGTAACTTTGCCATAGCAACTAGATTCTCTTCCTGAGAGTCATATTATATCAAAGACCGGCCTGGAAGAATCTTATGTGAAAGATAAAAGAGAAATGTGGAGCATATGTGACCAGATACCTTTCTCATAGTGCTCCTAAAACTGACTCACTACCCTAAGCCTACAGCTGCCCCTGCTGTTGGGACAGGCAAAGAGCTGGAAATCCATATTATATGTTCACAGCTGCTCACAACTACCCTGGGATGGCTGGCTTCCTTCTCTACTCAAGATATGTTTATTCCAGCATACATAAAATATTACAACTTCTAAAGACAGCTATCAAACTAAACAAGTCTTTGTGGAACAAACACCAGGCTAACTGTGTAAATTTATTGGAGTAAGGTGGTCATCTAGGCAGATACAAGTTGCCACATTAAGTATTCCCATAATCAGAGAAATTAACAATATAAAACTTCTGGAATACACAATATTTCTATCACCATTTGCCCTCAAAAACCAAAAGAAACCGATTGGAAATCTTGTCACTGACTTTTGTATTATTACTCACCTTACGACTGTGACAAAACACTTAACCAAATAATCACAGAGGAGGAAGGATTTTTTGGGGCTCACAGTCACAGGGGGTTTGGCCCTTGTTTGCTCAGCCCCAGACACTAGGCAGAGCATCAGCCCAGCAATGGAGTATGACAGAAATCATCCATATCACAGTGTACAGGAGACACAGAATGAGAGAGGGACTAGGAACCTTTAGGGTTCTCAACCTTCCTAATGCTGCACCCCATTAATACCATACCTGTGCACTGTCTCGCTCTCTCGCACACTCTCTCTCTCTCTGTTCCTCTCTAAGATTTCTTTTTTGCTGTTATTCATGTGTATGTGGGTGTCTCTGTAAGTGTGTGTAATGTGTAACAGATCCTCTGGAACTGGAGTTAGAGGCAGCTGTGAGTCCACTAATTGCTAAGGCCCACCCCTGTTCTACTATATAGTTAAGACCCAGCTCCTAATGTTTCTGTGACCTCCCCAAATAACACCACCAGCTAAGAATCAACAACCACAGGCTGAACACACACGAGCCTATTTGGGACATATCACATCCAAACTATAGCATACATGTTACTTTTAACACACCAGAGCCTCTGACTAGGTAGAGTGTGCTTGCTTCATTCTCAGTTCATAAGGTAGTACTGCTCAGCTCAGTGACTGCATCAACGTGTTTAAGCCTAGGGATACAGCCCTCAAAAGTCTATATAAGACAATTTTTTTTCCTATTACAATGATCCTTTTGAAGAATGAAGTATGCTTAAAAAACAAAACAAAACAAAGAAGAGAAAGGTTGGAAGGAAGGAAAGAAGGAAGGAGAAAAACATTCATTCTAAATGGGATGTCAAATATCAATTTTTAAATTCATATTCTGTTTTTTGGTTCCATGTACAATGGGAAAAGAAGAAATGTCTTTTGCCAGGAAGTGGTGGTGCACTCCTTTAGTCCCAGGAGAAGCAGAAGCAGGCTGATCTCTGTTGAGTTCAAGACCAACCTGGTCTACAAAGAGAGTTCCAGGACAGCCAGGGCTATAAAGAGAAATCCTATCATTTCTTTTCTTTCTCCTCTCCCCTTTCTAATTTAATTAATTAATTAATTATTTTTCAACAAGGTTTAACCGTGTAGCTCTAGGTGGGCTGAACTCACAGTGATCTGCCTGCCTCTGTCTCCTGAGTGTTAAGACTAAAGTTATGTACTACCCACCTGCCTTCGCGCGTTCCCTCCCTCTCCCTCCCTCCCTCCTTCTCTCTCTCTCTCTCACACTCTCTCTCCCTCCCACACATTGTTATTTATGTGGGGGGTGTCTATGTAAGCATGTGTAATGTGTAGGGTAACAGACCCTCCAGAACTGGAGTTAGAGGTTGTGGTGAGCTACCCAACATGAGACCTGGAGAACCCAACTCAAGTCCTACAAAAAGGGAAAGAGCATTTTTAAAGGACTCTTAACCATGGAGCCCTCTCTCCAATCCCTGAAGACATGGCTTAAATATCACTGTAGTTAACTATACTTACTTTCCCTTAAGAAAAAAAAATCAAATGAACTTTTCATTCTAAGGCTACACAAAACCACTGCATTTCCTTATTTCAGAGCCTTAAACCCACTACGGCTACAACACTCACCATTCTCTTTCCTCAGCCTTGAAATGAACTTCTTTGGTGGGATGACGCCAACCTTCTTCTTCTGTGTAGCGATGCTGTGGAAAAGGTCTGCCAGGCAGGTCAGCAGGTTTTCCTTCTTTTTCTGCTGGGCCTTGTATGCCAACACATTCTCCCGGAATGGCCGGCAGAAGTACAACGCCTGAAGCACGGAGTTACAGTAGCATGTGTTTCCAAACTGCCAAAGCACAAGAGGAGTGGTTAGAATCATTGTCTGGGGATAAGCCACTTCTGAACAGGGAAAGAGAGGGAGATCCAGGATCCAGCAATGTGCCAATCCAGGAGAAACTAGATAACAGTGGATCTGATCAACAAGGACAGGAACAAAAGGTACAGCAGTGGTTCTCACCCTTCCTGATGCTGGCACCTTTTAATACAGCTCCTTATGTCGTGGTGACCCTAACCATAAAGTTAGTTTCATTGCTACTTCATAATGTAAATATCTGTGTTTTCCGACGGTCTTAGGCAACCCCTGTGAAAAGAAGGTTTGAGCCCCAGAGGGGTCACAACCCACAGGTTGAGAATCACTGGGATACAAGGTCGGCCCCCTTAGCTGCAGTTTTGTCTGCTATGCTTTCACGCGTGAAGAATCAACCCACAGTCTGCAAGCATTACATGGAAAATTACAGAAATAAAGTATCTATACTTTTCTATTGTGTACCATTCTGAGTGGTATGATGGAATCTCGTAATCCTCCTACACCATCCTGCCCAGGACATGAATCAACACTTAGTCTGATGTATCCACAATATATATGGTACCTGCCCACCAGTCACTTAGTAACCATCTTAAGTATCACAAGTAACCGTTATATTATTTAACAACGGCCCCAGCCTAATATTAAGAAACAAACTAATACTGATAATTCATTGTAAGTGTTCAATTTTTGATTAGACATTATTTAATTTCTTGTGTCTGATGTATAAATTAAACTTTATCAACAGCATATATATATATATATATACATACATACATACATACACACATAGTCTATATAAAGTTTGGTACTATATAGTTTTAGGCATCCACTGAGCGTCCTGGAATGCCTCCCCCACAGATAAGAGAAGATTACTAATTTAGGGCTTTTCTAACCCATCAAAGTCTATAACCTTATAGTAAGCACTCTGTAGAGAGATCTGGTGCTTAGAAAAAGAGACAAGGGTTTAAAAAAAAAAAAAAACCCTACCTAGTCTGGGGACTCAGAAAAGCAGCTGGCTAAAGAAAAAGCACAATGCAAAAAAGCCCCCTTGGCTGCAGGCAGGGTGAGGCACATTTGTGATCCCAGCTCTTGGGAGGCTGAGACAAGAGGACCATTACTAGTTGGAAGCCAGCCTGTACCTCACAATGAGTTCAAGGCCAGCTTGAGCTATAGAGGGAGAGCCTATCTCAAAGAAAACCTCCTATGACTGTGAAAACAATAATCCCAATCAAAAAGAAACTGAGAGGGCTGGGGATGTAGCTGAAGGGGAAATGTTTGTACAAGTATGTATACATGTATGTATGTATGTATGTATGTATGTATGTATGTATGTGTATGTGTGTATGTATGTATGTGCATGTATATATGTATGTATGTATGTGTATATGTATGTATGTGTGTATATGTATGTATGTATGTGTATATGTATGTATGTGTGTATATGTATGTATGTATATGTATATATGTATGTATGTGTATGTATGTATGTATGTATGTATGCATGTGTATGTGTGTATACATACATATACATTATTTAAGGAGTTAAGAACTGTTGCTCAACCAAGGCCTTTAGGGAACACAGCTTGTTTCTGTCAGGATGGCAGTGGTCGCTCCCACACAATGCAAAGTCTCAATGACTCCAACACAACAGAGCAAGAAGTGTCTCCACAGGCCATCCTCCCTTCCACCCGCCTCTTACCTTCTAAATTACCCTGCCTCGTGTTTGTGTCAAGGTGGCAATTGTCCCAATATGGTATCACACAAGTCCCTAGTCCCCCTACAATCAGATTAGGGCCCACACAGCCACACTCTCTCCCTCTCCAGGTCATGGACACTGAGATTCTGACTGCGGAGAGGAAGTCACTATCTCACTGGTTTCTAAGTGACGGGAAGTCCAACTCTGTGGGAGGACCCAGCTGAGACCTGCACTTTAAGGCCATTCCCACTCAGTAATTGAACAGGAAAAAAAATTCCAAAGAAATAACAAGATTACAAAGTGCATCTTCTGAATGGCCTCGTGGCTCGGACATCTTTGGTTCCTATGTATTCCGACGTTCCTTGACACAAACCCTTTCACACAGACGCTGACACCATCATAAACTGCCAGTCAAGGAATCACAAATGAAGCTATTAATAAATACAGCTTTCATAATTCTTCTACTAGGTAGGCAATAGCCTTAACTTTCCGTAGTCTGCATTTGTATTTTCCTTAGCCAGGAAAGCATTCCTATGATGGAACAACTCTCTTCAGAGAGTTAAGTGGAGGCACATGCACAGTGTCTAAAATAAACTGTATTAAAACTCGAAGACTAGGTTTTGCCAGTAAGATAAATACTCTGTATTCCCAGGGCCTCTCATAGCCTTCCTCTGTCCAGTCTTCTGGGGCTCTCATCCATCCTTCACTGTGACTCAAGAGGGAGAAACCATTGCAAACACAATTAGTAAAGGTGGAAATGGAGGACCAGAAAGGGCAAGTTCTTTGCCACACATCATGTCACCAGTTAACAGTGCAGAAGCGTAGCTCTTTCCTTTATACCCAATGTAGCATTTAGTTTCAGAGGATGTGTCCAACTTCTCCAAGCACACTTCACAGAAGGATACTGGCACACTGGCAGAGCAGCTGCTGCAGAAATCCATGTGTCTGTGAGTTAGCACCCTCATCACCTAAGACACCTACAGTGAAGTAGAACGCCCACAGGAGTGATGGACGATACCATCTTACCATATGGCTGTAACCTCCTTACCAAGGTAGCAGAACATTAAGTAAAGCCAGATACTAAAGGGCTCCTGCCTGCCACAAAGAAAACCAGTGTTGCATAAGTTTCCTCCAAGATTGAAATCCTCGATGCTGCAGGGAAGCTCCTTACATAGGAAAGTTAAGTAACTCAAAATAGTTTCAGTAAGTCCCTGAAACTGACCAGATTCACTAGGCCCCTCCCTGCCAGAGTAAACAGAGCTAAACTACAAAGAACACTTTCAGAACAAAAGTTGCTGACATGACCCCCGAAACTAGATCTGCTGCATGGAAGAAGCAGAAACCAGTCCAGCTGCTTGGAGGTTTAGACCAGAGTCACTTGGAAAGGACACTCTTCCAACCTGCTGAGCGGCCTGCAGGCTGTACACTGTGATCCAGTTTTCTTAACTTTCGTGAGCTATTACTCACCCTGGGGTGGGACTTGGTGATACAGCCATCTTTGATTCATTTCTGCTCCTGTAAGTAAGCCCTTACCCATAGTATTCCCAGTAAAACTCATTGGTTCACTAAATTGGACTTTGGTGGTATCTGTAATTTGGTATGTAATTTGTAATCTAATTTGTTGTCTACCTGGGGTGAGTAGATATGTGTGTTACATCTCCCCAGGAAAAGATTTATCACCCAAGAATGGGCAAGTAATTCTGGGAGAAATGACTGTTGGTTCTTGATTGACATCCTACCCCTACCTCAAGAGGAGATTCTACTTATATTATTATAGATCTCTAATGTAACCTATATTATTACCCAAGTACAGGTAACCAGCTAGTAACTCTTAAAACTGAAAGTGTATTGGCCCATACAAAATCAAAGACTGAAAAGTTCATGCTGTGAGAAATGGAGGACAAACCAAAGCAGGTTTGGCCATGAAGGCTAATGAAATCACTAGGAAAGCAACATATACAAAGGTAATCCCTCAAGGCATGTGGGAAAGGGGATGGGAATTCAATCAATAACGTAGTAATTAAGTCCTTTGCTGGGGACAACTATTAGTACATCTTAAAAAGGAGATTAAAATGCCTTTCTCCAGCATTTGCCTCTGCTACTAACTAAAGCACACAGACAGTTATTTAAAAATGAGTTGTGATGGTAATGGCAGTGGAGAGTTGGGCATGGTCCACACACATGTAATCCCAGCTCTTAGGAAGAGGCAGAAGGATCACTGCAAGTTCAAGGCCAGCCAGGCCCACATAATGAGTTCAGGACCACCAGAGCTACTTCGCTACATCTTGTCTCCCAAAACAAAAACAAAGTCAGCAGAGTCATATCAAATACCCTAAATTATTGGAAACAATCAATACTTACATTGACCAATCCGAAGTAGTGTTCATTGATCGGAAACTGCTCTGGACCAATGTCTTTTTCCAGAGCAGAGGCATTGGTGCCCTACAAGAAAACATAACAAAAGTTCTGTGGTATGAAAACAGATGCGGAAGTGCGGTGATGTGAGCTGGTCCACTCTTCAAACAAGCATTCCTTGTCAGCAGCATTTCCGGGATATGCAACTCTGAAAGTAAACCAGGAGACTCGCAAGCAATGCCTTTGCTGTACTTCTCACCCAGCGTACTTGTTGCCCCAGCCCTGGGCTAAAGATGCTATTATTTTAAGAATTCTTTTACTTCAGACAGTCAGCTCCAGAAAACTCCCATTTGACTTGGAAGGAGACGATAAGCATCAAAAAATCTACTGGGCAGAAATGCCCCTGCTCTCTTAACAGACTATATGCAATCCAAAGATGGACCATAACTTAAGTGCAGGTAAGTCCATGGCCTGGTTCTGCAAAGACAGAATGGGAAAATCCTTCTTATTTCCTGCTGCACAATTATGCCTGGCCAGAAGCTTGATGATGATGCTCCAAAGGTATTGAGAGATATTTGGGACTTTCTAGGCAGCAAGCTGTCATTTTTCCATTCTGGAATCTGCTCTCCTGTACTTGCCACTCACTCAAAAATAACTTTATCCCTTCTTAAGTCTTTGGTGGAGTTGAAGAAATAATATAAATTTTCAATTAAGCTTAGCTGTTTAGTATCTAGGAGATGTTCTTAGACTGATAAATACAGGATATGATAGAAAATATATAGGTTCAGAACTTTAAACTAACCAAGATAGGATAGATGATTTTTTTCTTTTCTTTCAAGATTACCTGACATGAATAGGCTAGACACTATGTATGTAACTTTTATATATGATTTTCTTGATTGTTTCCTATTGTTTCTTACTTCATATAGTTTTTAAAATACTCTTTTTATTAAACAAAAAAAGGAATTGATGCAGTGATCTGTTATGCATTCTAAATGTTAATTAATCTGCTCCCAGAGGCCTGCTTGCTATGCTAGGCCATAAGTGCACCAAGTGATATTAATAAATGCTGCAGCCTGGATTGGGTAGACGAGAGGTAGGCGGGGCTTAGGTATGCAGGTTTTTGAAGCAGGGAAGTTCATGGGAAAGAGAAGAAGCCAGAAGCAGGAAGGAGAACACATACCATGGGCTTAAAAAAAAAAAGACCTCTTTCAATCCAAGATGGCGCCGACCATAGAGCAGTGCATCTGAGTAGTAGGTGAATGAGATTAGTCACTGTGGAGTGAATGTGAGGTCCCCTAGCCGACAGTGAAACACAGATGGTGTCTGAATTCCCACGGCGAACATTGAGACCGGTCACCAGGTAAAACAGCCCACGCAGTTCCCGGGAACACCACCCTGAGATCAGCCAGCTCCATCACCGGTCTGGAGAGGAGCTCCGGCTAGAGGAGATCTAGCCCAGGAGCAGATCCAGCCCATAGCTCCAGCCACAGACCAGCAGCCCCGCCTGTCTGCCTGATATCCAACCTGCACTCACTCGGACCTGTACACCCAAGAGGGAAAAACAGTCACACCACAAAAGCAAAGGTAAGTGATTATTTTTTCTGGAGTTTCCAACATGGCGGCAGAGAGTGCACTGTAGCAGAGAGGCAGAGACCTAACCTAGTCACAGCAAAGCAATTAGGAGCCAAGACTGCCTGCAAACAGAGCCCACGACTGTGTGTTCTCCACAAATACTGGGGCGGGTGGGTCACTCACCCTAGCACCCAAGCATCTGAGGCAGTCAGCAACAGGCACACTGAGGCCTGCATCTGTTGTGGGTGGAGCTCCCTGCCTGCATAGTCAGCCTAGCTGGGGAGCCAGAACAACTGGGTCAGTGAGAGGAGAACACAGACCCAACCACAGCTCTACCTGCCTTTCTGAGGAGACCTGCCAGCTCCCAGGTCCTCAGAGGCTAGCCCTCTCCCCACTCCAATCCCCTCTATATTGGTCCAATTGGGTCACAAGCAGTTGAGGAGAGAGGCAGCCACCCTCCTCTCCTAGAGCCAGTCAGTCTATTACAGAAACCTGCCCGCCATCTGGAGGTAAACACCAGGATCTCAGGATCAACCAACCCCCAGGGCAGGGAGTTTTCCTGAGCACCAAGGTCAGGTAACAAAAGAAACAAACAGATAACACCTGCGTCCATCGGAAGACAAAAGGTCAGAGCAAGAACATGGTAAAAAAAAAAAAAAACAAAAGGATGTCTGCAGATCCTAGCAATAATGCTACAGACAACTCTGGAAAGCCGAACACAATTGAAGCAAAGGAAAATGACCTTAATCCTACGCTTATATTAATAATAGAAGGCCTAAGGGAGGGAATCAAATACCTCAGAGAGCAACAACAAAGTACTGCAAAGGAGGTGATGGAAATGAATAAACCACTTAAAGGAATGGAAGACCTGAAAAGGGAAGTTGAAGCAATGAAGAAAATCCAATCCGAAACATCCATAGAACTGGAAAACCTTAAGAAAAGAATCGGAACTACAGACACTAGCATCACCAACAGAATACAAGAGATGGAAGAAAGAATTTCAGGCTCAGAGGATAAAATTGAAGAAATGGATACATCTGTCAAAGAAAAGGTCAAATCAAAAAAGTCCTGACACAAAACCTTCAGGAAATCAAGGACACAATGAAAAGACGAAATCTCAGAATAATAGGAATAGAAGAAAGAGAAGAGTCCCACCTCCATGGACGAGAAAATATCTTCAACAAAATCAATGAAGAGAATTTCCCAAATCTAAAAAAAGAAATGCCTATAACTGTACAAGAAGCTTACAGAACTCCGAATAGATTAGACCAGAAAAGAAAATCTTCCTGCCATATAATAATCAAAACACTAAATGTACAGAACAAAGAAAGAATTTTAAAAGCTGCTAGGGAAAAGGGACAAATAACATATAATGGCAAACCTATCAGAATCACACCTGACTTTTCTTCAGAGACTCTGAAAGCCAGAAGGGCCTGGACAGACATGTTGCAGACCCTAAAAAACCACAAATGCCAGGCCAGACTACTATTCCCTGCAAAATTGTCAATCTACATAGATGGAGAAAACAAGATATTCCATGACAAAGCTAAATTCAAACAATATCTATATACAAATCCAGCTCTACAGAAGATGTTGGAAGGAAAACTTCAACCCAAAGAGGTTAACTACACACAAGAAAGCACAGGAAGCAAATAGCATGCCTGCAGCAAAACCAAAAGAAAAGAAGCTCACTCACACACTATTTCCACCAACATCAAGATGGCAGGAAGTAACAATCACTGGTCATTAATGTCTCGAAACATCAATGGACTCAATTCCCCAATAAAAAGGCTAGCAGAATGGATGCGAAAACAGAATCCCACATTCTGCTGCTTACAAGAAACACACCTCAGCAAAAAAGATAGACATTATCTCCAAGTAAAGGGCTGGAAAAAGATATACCAAGCAAATGGACCCAAGAAAAAAGCTGGAGTAGCAATTCTAGTATGCAACAAATTGGACTTTCAACCAACATTAATCAAAAGAGATGGGGAAGGACACTATATACTCATCAAAGGAAAAATCCATCAAGATGAAATTTCAATACTAAACATCTATGCCCCAAATGTAAGACCACACACATTCATTAAAGAAACACTACTAAAGCTCAAATCCCACATTGAACCTCACACATTAATAGTGGGAGACTTCAACACACCACTCTCACCACTGGACAGATCAACAATGCAGAAACCAAACAGAGAAATAATGAACCTCACAGATGTCATGAATCAAATGGACCTAATTGATATCTACAGAACATTTCACCCCAAAACAAAAGAATACACTTTCTTCTCGGCACCTCACGGAACCTTCTCCAAAATCGACCATATAGTCGGTCACAAAGCAAGCCTCAACAGATACAGGAAAATTGAAATCACTCCTTGTAACTTATCAGACCATCATGGAATAAAGCTAGGCTTCAACAATAACAAAAATAACAGAGTGCCTGCAAAAACATGGAAACTGAACAACTCTCTCCTCAATGACCTCTGGGTCAGGGAAGAAATAAAAAAAGAAACTAAAGTCTTCTTAGAACTCAATGAAAATGAAGGCACAACATACCCAAACTTATGGGACACAATGAAAGCAGTGCTAAGAGGAAAGTTTACAGCACTAAGTGCCTTCAAAAAGAAACTGGAGAGTTCCTATACTAGCCACCTAAAAGCACACCTGAAAGAGCTAGAACAAAAAGAAGCAAACACTCCCAAGAGGAGAAGACAAGAAGAAATTATCAAACTCAGGGCTGAAATCAACAACTTAGAAACAAAAAGAACAATACAAAGAATTGACAAAACCAAGAGCTGGTTCTTTGAGAAAATCAACAAAATAGACAACCCCTTAGCTAAATTAACTAAAAGGCAGAGGGAAAATATCCAAATCAACAAAATCAGAAATGAAAAAGGAGAAATAACAACAGACATTGAGGAAATCCAATGAATCATTAGGTGTAGGGGTTAGATAAATTAGATTTAGAAAATATATAGGAGTTTCTGATACTGTCTCTTAATTCGGGGCCTGAAGAGCATTATCAGCATGAAGTCAGGAAAAACAGGAAAGACTTAATAGACTGAAAAACAAGGTTGAAGTCAGGAAAAACAGGAAAGACTCAATAGACTTGAAGAAACAAAGTATCTGGCCTGACATTGTTTTCAGCTGCTAAGTGGGCGGAGCCCAAATTAAGCTGAAACAGAGTTCCTCCTATTTGAGGACAGTGCATGGAGCCCAGAAGAAGAAGAGGCCCCTGATGCTAGAGAGCTCCAAGAGTCCTGCTGAAAAAAGGGCTGGCCATTGATGGCCAGCTCTCTCCCTGAAGCAGAAAGAAGCCGGTGAGCAAAGAAAGCCTGAGCAAGACACCAAAAGGTCAAGGACTGGACCCTGTGGCTCAGCTTTTGCCTAGAGGGGTTTGATCTGTCCAAACAGTGGCCTAAAGGAAACGGTGCCTGGCTTTAAGGACTGAGGCAGAGCAGCTGAGTTCCTGATTCAAAAGAAGTAAGTTGGTGTGCAGACGGCTGGGGTCTCCCACAGAGAAGAAAGCATGAAGCCTTATTTAAGGTGAGACTGCAATAACTAACTTACCCTGACGAACCTGCATCTGAGAGATCCAGAAAAAGGACTGCTAAGTGCGTTAAAGAATCTACAACAAAGACTGTGTTCCTGACGACTGAGGACCTGCCCCAGAGATTGTATCATTCTAAAAGGTTATGAAAGTAGTTGTTATAATTATCAATAGGTTTAGTGGATAGGTTAAAGGGGTTGTAGGAATTTGTAGGATTAAAAGTTAAGAAATTGTTGGTGTTTGTTATAAGTGAATTTAGTAATAAATAAATAAGTGTTAAATAATAATTTAAAAGTTCGGTTACAGGTGGCGCACAACGTGGGGCTCGAACCCACGACCCTGAGATTAAGAGTCTCATGCTCTTCCGACTGAGCTAGCCGGGCTTCAAAAACTTGTACTCCACAAAATTGGAAAATCTAAATGAAATTGATGATTTTCTTGATAGATTCCACCTACCAAGGTTAAATAAATAACAGGTAAACAAATTAAACAGTCCTATAACCCTTAAGGAAATAGAAGAAGTCATTAGAAGTCTTCCAACCAAAAAAAGCCCAGGCCCAGATGGTTTCAGCACAGAATTCTACCAGACATTCAAAGAAGAGCTAACAGCAATATTCTTCAAACTCTTCCATAACATAGAAACAGAAGGAATACCGCCAAGCACATTCTATGAGGCCACAGTTACCCTGATACCTAAACCTCACAAAGACCCAATGGAGAAAGAAAACTTCAGACCAATTTCCCTTATGAACATGGATGCAAAGATACTTAATAAAATACTTGCAAACAGGATCCAAGATCACATCAAAAGTATCATACACCATGATCAAGTAGGCTTCATCCCAGAGATGCAGGGGTGGTTCAACATTAGAAAATCCATCAATGTAATCCACCACATAAACAAGCTGAAAGAAAAGAACCACATGATCATCTCATTGGATGCTGAAAAAGCTTTTGACAAAATACAGCAACCTTTCATGATAAAAGTCTTAGAGAGATCAGGCATACAAGGACCATATTTAAACATAATAAAGATAATTTACAGCAAGCCAATAGCCAACATCAAACTAAATGGAGAGAAACTTAAAGCATTTCCTCTAAAATCAGGGACAAGGCAAGGCTGCCCACTCTCTCCATATCTCTTCAACATAGTACTTGTAGTTTTAGCTAGAGCAGTAAGACAACTAAAAGAGATCAAGGGGATACAAATTGAAAAGGAAGAAGTCAAAGTATCCCTCTTTGCAGATGATATGATAGTATACATCAGTGACCTCAAAAATTCCACCAGAGAACTTCTACAGCTGATAAACTCCTTCAGGAAGGTGGCCGGATACAAAATCAATTCAAAAAAATCAGTAGCCCTTCTTTACACAAAAGATAAATGGGCTGAGAAAGAAATAAGGGAATCAACACCCTTCACAATAGCCACAAAAAAATATAAAATACCTGGGGTAACTCTAACCAAGCAAATGAAAGACCTGTATGATAAGAACTTCAAGTCCCTGAAGAAAGAAATTGAAGAAGATATCAGGAGATGGAAAGATCTCCCTTGTTCACGGATAGGTAGGATCAACATAATAAAAATGGCAATCTTACCAAAAGCAATATACAGATTCAATGCGATTCCTATCCAAATACCAACTCAATTTTTTACAGATCTGGAAAAAACAATTTTCAACTTCATATGGAATAACAAAAGACCCAGAATAGCTAAATCAATCATGTACAATAACAGAACATCTGGAGGTATCACCATCCCGGATTTCAAGCTGTACTACAGGGCAATAGTAATAAAAACAGCATGGTACTGGTATAGAAACAGAACAGTTGACCAATGGAATCGAATTGAAGACCCAGAAATAAACCCACACACCTATGGTCACTTAATTTTTGATAAAGAAGCCAAAAACATACAATGGAAAAAGGAAAGCATCTTCAATAAATGGTGCTGGTCTAACTGGATGTCAACATGTAGAAGAATGCAAATAGATCCATACTTATCACCCTGTACAAAACTTAAGTCTAAGTGGATCAAGGATCTCAACATAAATCCAGACACACTAACATTAATAGAAGAGAAAGTGGGGAAAAGCCTTGAAATCATTGGCACTGGTAGCAACTTCCTGAATAGAACACCAATAGCTCAGGCACTAAAACAAACAATCAATAAATGGGACCTTATAAAATTGAAAAGCTTCTCTAAGGCAAAGGACACTGTCCTTAGAACAAAACGGCAGCCTACAGACTGGGAAAGGATCTTCACCAACCCAACATCTGACAGAGGGCTAATATCTAAAATATATAAAGAACTGAAGAAATTAAACACTAAAAAATCAAATAACCCCATCAATAAATGGGGTACAGAGCTAAACCGAAAATTCACAGAAGAGGAATCTCTAAAGGCCGAGAGGCATTTGAGGATATGTTCAACATCTTTGGTCATCAGAGAAATGCAACTTAAAACAACTCTGAGATTCTATGTCACACCTGTCAGAATGGCTAAGATCAAAAACTTAAATGATAGCACATGCTGGCGAGGATGTGGAGAAAGGGGAACACTCCCCCATTGCTGGTGGGACTGCAAACTTGTGCAACCACTTTGAAAATCAATCTGGAGATATCTTAGAAATTTGGGAATAAATCTACCTCAAGACCCAGCGATACCCCTCTTGGGCATATATCCAAAAGATTCGAAACGAAACCACAAGGACATTGCCTCAACAATGTTCATAGCAGCTTTATTTGTAATAGCCAGAAACTGGAAACAACCCAGATGTCCTTCAACTGAAGAAAGCATAAAAAAAAACTGTGGTACATTTACACAATGGAACACTACACAGCTATCAGAAACGAGGAAATCATGCAATTCGAAACCAAATGGATGGAACTAGAAAAGCTCATCCTAATTGAGCTGATGCATTCCCAGAAAGATAAACATGGTATGTATTCCCTTATAAATGGATATTAACCACATATCAGAGGATAACTATCCTACAACCCACACACCCAAATAGATAGGAACCTAGCATATTTATCCTAGGAAAAATTCTACCCACCAGTGAGTCATGGAACCTGCTACAGGTTAGTGGAACACCACACCCTAGATGGTGTGCCTTATCAAGCTCCAGTACAAGTGGAAGTTCTTGGCCCTCACATGACGCAAGATCTGAGTATCATATGTGAGGGCCCACCTCATCTGAGGAGAAGGAGAGTACCAAGTAGAGGAACAAGGAGGGAGGGAGGAAAGGAGAGGGGGAGGGAAGGAGAGAGGGAGGGAAGGAGAGAGGAAGGGAGGGGCCAGGAGGGGAGGAGGGAGTAAACTATGTTCTAGAAGTAAATAATACTTTTTAAAGAAAAGAGTTAATAAACTTAAAAATATAATAAAAATACAATGTAAAATTTTCAAACTATAATTTACCAAAGGTATAATTGCCTTACTGGCATGAAAGGAAAATGGCCTTAATTTCAGATTAGAATGTTAGACTGCAGGTGGCCACAGAGATTGCACAAACTTGATAGCAGCTTAAAAGTTCTTTTTTTTTTTTTTTTTAGAGGTATAGGATATTTCCATGGTTTGGCATTAAAAAGCAGGTAACAGGTTTAAAACACTGTAAATAAATTAAAGGTGACAACTGTTCAACCTGGTTTTACAAACCGCCAAGAGTTGAAAAAACTTAGAGCTAAGGTAAAATAATGCATGGTGTTAGCCCATGCCTTTACCTCCAGCAGAGACAGGACGATCACTACAGAGTTAGTTGTCTTATAAATTCTAGAGTTACAAGAAAGAGGGTGGTGATGGTGCACACCCTTAGTCCCATCATTGGAGAAGAATACACCCTTAATCCCAACACACTAGAGACAGAAACAGGCAGATCTCAGAGCTCAAGGTCAGCCTGATACAAAACAAGCTCTAAACAGAGAAAAACTTTGATCCAGGGGTGGAGGAGCACATCTTTAATCCCATCAGTTGGGAACCACATGTCTTTGATCCCAAAACTTAGAATGCAGAGACAGGCACATAGGATTTGGAAGGATTTAAGTTTAAAAGCTACTTACAAAAGGCAGGCTGCAATTCAAACAAAATGTCCTTTGAGATCTCAAAATATATACACTAAAGGTTTGTTTAGCTCCAAAATATCAAAATAATTTCTTCTTTAATCCAGATTGTGTGGAGAGCCACAACCCTAAGATGGCGCCCGGCTGAATGCCAGAAAGCTCAAGCTTAGCTGTAAAGAAGCCTTATTTGGTAGCAGCTGCCTAGCCCGGTGTGCTTCCTCCTTTTGTGAGCCTATCTTGGATTGCTAGGTGGCATGATCTGATTGGGTTTGAGTAGGCATATAAGGGCTTGGGGGAAGAAAGGACAGAGAAGCAAAGAAGGAGAGAAGCGGGAAGAAAAGTGTATGTACAAGGTTCCTGAATAAACTGCTTGAAGAAGAATCGTGGTGGTGTCTTTCCTGCTGGTCAGGGGGATGCAACAGGATTGAAAGGTAATACTTTATATATTGTCAAAAAAACAAATTTGCTCCAGCAAAAATATTACCTGACCCCCCCCCCTCAAAAAAAAAGGTAATTGTCCCAGAGTTAGGATTAGGGCAGGGCTCTGTTCTTATCTTTCCAGGAGATTTAAAGCATCCATTCAAGGAATCCAGGGAAAACTGGACAACAGAAACCTCAGCAGAATACAGATCAGACACCAAAGAAGATGAGTGGCCCAGATGATCCAGCCTTGCAGACTTCCTCAATAGCAGTTTCCTCAAAAGTCTCCAACCACAACAACTCAAAATCGCTAAGATCATTCAGCTCCACAGACTGCTCCTGCCAGAACTTCAGTAAAGCACTGAAGATCAGCTTCTATGAACTTCGTAGGACATCTAAATAGCTGAGCACAAAGGGACTGAAATCAAATGATTCTATTAACATTTTTAACCATTTTTCCATTCTTATTTGGGCCCCAAACAGGTTTACTACGTCACAAATCAGCAGGAAGTCATTTTAAGAGAACAACACCCTCCCATCCCCAGAAGGTGCGGAGGGTGTTCCCCCCCCTTTTGGTTATTTGATGGATAATAGAAAATTTTGTTATTTAGGAGAAAAGACTACAAGCTGTTAAATTGTCTTATTAAATGGGTTTTGGAGGTTAGACCCAGGGACTTCTCTCTTTTTCTTTTCTGTATCCTTCTTTCTCTTCTATATAGGAGTGAACAGACTTGAGAAAAATGGGACATAGACATAGTATAGGAAAGATCAAGAAAAAAGGAGAGATTATTGAATATGGCCTTATACCTTTGTAAATTGATACAAAATTAATATTATATTTGGCTAAATTGGTACTGATCATTGTATATTAATGCAAAATTAAGATCGTATTGGACTATATCAGTATTGATCTTTGTATATTGATACAAAATTAAGATTATATTTGGCCACAATGGTATTGGCCCTTGTATATTGATGTAAAATTAAGATTGTATTGGGCTACATCGGTATTGATCTTTGTATATTGATACAAAATTAAGATTATATTTGGCCACATTGGTATTGATCTTTGTATATTGATACAAAATTAAGGGTAACGCTTCTTAAAGGTATTGTTCCTAGTAATGCTTAAAAATGAAATGTAAAGTTTTGACCTCTTGCTACCAACCATCATAAACTGTTTAGGATAATTAAGAAATGCAAACTAATAGTCATGCAAACGTGTCATTTTGTTAGTTACTATGACAGTCTATCACAGTTATTTTGTAAGCTACTCAGAAATCAAGTTGCTAAGAGACAAGCAATATTTGCTTATCTAAATATAAGAGATAGATAGGGCCTCTTCAAAAACCTCAAGAGATCTGCAGAATATGGCATTCAAAGATGTTTTCTTAACTTAAGATTTTTTGATATCAAGACATGTCAGCTCCTGACAGCACCCCCTATTCTACTCCAAGTAGAAGATGAGCATCGAAGAATCTCCAGTGGGAGATGATTGACTTGGTGGTAAGCCTTTCTCTTGACAAGAAAAACCCCTTGCTTCAACTGTAGACAGACTGCTGTCCAAAAAGGACAAAACTTGGAAGCAGGTAAGTCAACAGCCTAGCTCTGCCAAGACAGGGTAGGTAAGTCCTTCATAATTCCTGCTCTACAA
>CAJQZJ010009649.1:29414435-29447919 GCA_907164525.1 Lophiomys imhausi
TTAGATAGTAGAATGTTAAAGTCAGGTACCAAATACATATGGACTGGACATTGGGAATGTACGTTAAGCCATATAACCCTCATAACTGTGGCCTAATTACCTCTGTTGTACTGTATTGTATTTATTATTATAAGAGAAAGAGCCATTTGTTGGACTGAAAGGAGAAACTGTAGGGGGAAATAAGATATACCTTAAACTTAAAAGAAAAAAAAAGGGAAGAGGATGGGGGGTTGAGGGTGGGAGGGTGGGACTGGAGGGGGAATAGGGAGGGGACTGCGATTGAGATATAACTTGAAGAAATAAAAAATAAAGGAAAAAATAATGGATATTTTAAAAACTTACATTAATTTTTCAAGCAAAATTAGAATATGTGGGATGGAGATCAGGATAAATGAATATATGAAACACAGTTGTTGAAATGAGATCTCATTAAATTGTTGTTTGTTTGTTTTTTGAGACATGCTTTCTCTATGTAGCTCTGGCTGTCCTGGAACTCCTTCTCTAGACCAGGCTGGACTCAAACTCACAGAGATCCACCTGCCTCTGCCTCTGCCTCCCAAGTGCTGGGACTAAAGGCGTGTGTCACCACATCCTGTCCGTTTCCTTTGTGGGAAAAAAAAAGGCAATATAGAGAAGTTATACATGATTTCTGCTAGTTAATTCTTTGACTGAGCATGGTCTTGCCTGTCTAAGCACTAATTTTGCCATTTTTGGAAAGGGAGCCTGGAAGTGAGGATGAAGATTTGTACTGAGAGCAGAGAGAGACTCTGAGGTCACACAGTATCCGCTCACACAGATGGATTATCTTACACATCGGTAGGGCAGGTGAGAATTCCTTAGCTGGTAGCCACAGTGAGACCTGACTCTTAGCTGACACTGACACCTCCTCGCTGGCCCCCAGTTCAGACTTGCTCATTCTCTGTCCCTACACACAAGACTCTGAAAGGGCCACAACTTCTCAAAAGCTGGCTGGGGATATACAACTTCAATCACTCGTCAAACATTCCTCTTTCTGAAGTTCATGACCGAAATCCTTTTCTTGTCTCATCAGTAGCTCAATCATAGAGGGCTCACCCGGTTGCCTCAATTCTTGTCATTATCTTGAGTGGTTTCAGCATCCATGTAGATGAGCCACATGGCAGAGTTGCCCTCCCAGCAACTTCGCCTCCTGTTTTCGCACCATCTTTTATTCCATTCCATTTGACTCCAACCACCCACTCTCCACCCAAGAACAGCTCTGCCCAATGTTTCTTTAAGTCTGCAATTATGGAGACACCTGCATTGTACTAGAACCGTCCTGGTTTAGATATAAGGAGTCACTCACATGCTAATGTAATGGAGTCTTGGTCCCCAGGCAGTGGAACGATGTAGACTGGAACACTATTTAGTTCTGGAACTCTAGGAGGTATAGAGTCTAGCTGGAGAAATCAGGTAACTGAGAGTATGTCCTTTGGGGACACATCTTGTCGTGGCCATTTCCTGAGTTCCTTTTTCTACATTTGCTGACAGCCACAATGTGAACTGTTCTGCTCAGCCACACCCATGTTCCAACACCACTGAAGCCATGATCCACAACATGCAAGTCCTTCCTTTAAATTGTTTTTAGATATTGGGCACAGCTATGGAGAAGTAACTGATCCACAATTCTGCTTTCTTGCTTATCATAGGGTCTACAGGCCATGACTTCGATTATCCTTCAATGGCCATTTCATTACCCAACCCATTGGACTTCCCTGCAAAGTAGGAACCCGTTATGAACCAATTTCTCCATCTTTTTCTGAATATACATCCACACAAGCATGCAGTACTCAAGGAAAAGAAAGGTCAGACAACCACATTTACTAGACTCACCCAAATTTATCCAGTTCTGGAGGCCTTACAAACACACAGCATTCAAGCCAGGTGGTGGTGGTACACACCTTTAATCCCTAGGGAGGTAGAGGCAGGCAGATCTCTGTGAGTTTGAGGTCAACCTGGTCTACAGAGTGAATTCCTGGACAGTCAGGGCTATATAGAAAAACCCTGACTTGAATCAATCCAAAAAAAAAGGAAAGAAAGGAAGGAGGGCTGGAGAGATGGCTCGGCAGTTAATAGCACTGACTGCTCTTCCAAAGGTCCTGGGTTCAAATCCCAGCACCCACATAGCAGTTCACAGCTGTCTATAATTGGTGGGTGTGGTAGCACACACCTTTAATCCCAGCACTCAGGAGGCAAAGGCAGACGGATCTCTGTGAATTCAAGGTTAGCTCGGTCTACACAGACGGATCTCTGTGAATTCAAGGTTAGCTCGGTCTACAATGTGAGTCCAGGACACCCCAAGATACACAGAGAAGCCCCGTGGGGAGAGAGAGAGACAGACCGCATTCCAATGGCATATTTTGTATAATTGCTCCTGACACCACAATGATTATTTCCAACTTTTCTTGAGCCCCTGAAACATTAGCATCTCCTTTACCCCTTCCTAGCTTAATAGGGGAAAAAAAAAAATCATACCAGCACTCAAGAACTACTTAATTGTAAACAATGGTGATGCTTACACGATCTAAGCGTCTCTCCTCTCAGTTCCATCGTATCATAATCGCAACACCCTTCAGCATTCCTCATATCTCACATATCCCCTCCTGTCCCCACAATTGCCACCTCATTCTTATGTCTCCTTCAGAGATAACATCTTTGAACTAGTCCTGCTGAAACACACATGAGTCAGAGGTTTCATAAGTCTGGTGAAGCAAGGAAAGGGATGGAAGGTGGTGAGGCCGCATGGTGGAAGCTGAGTGACAAGTGTGGGTGGGCTCACTGGACTATTCTGTTAATATTTTAACACCTACAATCAGTCATGCATCTCTTAACCATGAGGACATGTTCTGGTGGATGTGTTATTTAGGCCATTTTATCGTTAATGGACATCATAGACAGTATACGCACAAGCCTGCAAAAGCACAGCCTACCACCTACCTAGGCTAGATAAAGTGTGTAATATGGAACAACTTATTGCTTCTTGCGGCATGACAAAGGAAACAGAAGATCAAATCAAGTGCAAGAGCAAATGGTGAGATCAAGAAAGCATATAAAAGAGCTGCAGCAATGGTTATGAGCACCTACTGCTCTTGCAGAAGACCCAGATTCAGTTCCCAGCAGTTCACAATCACCTACAGCTCCAGTTCCATGGATCTGATGCCTTCTCCTGGCCTCCACGGGCTCCTGCACCCACATGGAACACATCAAACCACCCAAGTACATGGCATACACATAAAACCGAACAACTAAAATTAAGGAGACACATAAGCAGGAGCTGTATGAGGCTGTTCTGCGGTACACTCCACACTACAGGACATTTCTATAAATGGAGTGCATTCTGAAAATAGCCCGAAGCTCAGTGAAGTGAATATATAATGCAGCTACTTAACTGTTCATTACCATCACCAAGTGCTTTGTACCCTGCATGACAATGTGTTGTACTTTCAGCAACACATTTGTTTCTACATGTCACCACAAAGATGCAGAGTGTGTCACAATGAGGGAAAGGTCATACTGTCCTGTTACAACCATGGCATGCTTGGGATAGTGTAATGCAACAGCACCCTCCACGTTAAAACGTTCTTTCCAGAAGAGTGCAGAGAGGCTCATGGTACTCAGGGGTCAACAAACTTCCCATGCCTGGGGAAGTTGAAACTTGCAAGATTCATGAGGGCCCCACTCCAGAGCTACAGAAGCAAAGAACACTCGCTGGGGGAGGAGACTGACCAGTCTAAGTGCAGAAAGGAGATTCTCAGACCTGTTGAGCTGCCTGCCAATCATGCAGACAGAGAGAGCTCCATGGTTGCAGCTCCCGTGAGACCCCACCCTTTCCCAGATGCAGTTGCTTTTGAGTCATACTTGCTCCTGTAAGTAACCCCTCACCCATACTCTAGTTAAGAACACTAATATAAATTCATTGGTTCACCAAGTTAGACTTTTTCATGATCTTTACCTTGGTCTGTCCTGTGTTTCCTACTGGGAGGGGTGGGGAAACATACACACACACAAACACACATACATATATATATACATATATATATGTTTGTATATGTATTAATCTGTATATATTGTAATATATGTATAAATCTGTATATATGTATATATCTGTATATGTATATACATACACAGAGAGGGAGGGAGGAAGAGAGAGAGAGATTGAATTATGTCTCCCCAGGAAAAGTGTCTCACATTCAACAGTAAGTGGTAAGAATTTTTCAGCTCCGTTATAATCTTAAGGAATCACAGTGGTAAATCTGACGCACCATTTACCAAAACATTATTCAGCAGCAAATGACTGAGTATACAGGTAGAATAACAGTCCACCCAGGGTGCTCTTGTTCCCCACACTGGTGAATACAACACCTCACTTGGCAAAGAAAAACTGAGATGGTTGAGATGGTATTAATTTGCACATCTGCTGGGCAAATAGAATGGGGCTTACTCTGAATTAACCAGTGGGCTCAGAATGCTCACAAGTGGCCTTGAACATGAACAAAGTGGACCAAAGTGGGTCTTCATGACAACTTCCGAAGCTTTGCAGATGGAGGAAGAGACAAAGCCAAGGCGTGCTCTAGCCTCCACTATGGAAATGCCTGGAACTCCAACAAGAATCCAGCCTTCCACCTACTACACTTTGGCTCAGCGAGACCTGCTTTGGATTTCAGAACTGTAAGAAAGTCAATGTGGGGCCAGTGAGGTGACTGAGCAGGTAAAGCACTTGACCTTCAAGGCTGGCGAGCTGGGTTCTCTCCCCAGCACCCCTGTAAAGATGGAAGTAGAGAGCCAACTTCAGAAACGTTGTCCTCTGACTTCCATGCTGGTAGTGTGGTTCCCATCTGTAAGGACTGTCTGTACTTCCTCACCTCCATAGCTCATCTAGCATTTGCAAGACCCTTAGACTCAATCCCAGCACTCAAAAGGAAAAAAAAAAAATCAGCTTCTGGATTTCACCCGCACATCACCCGGAGAAGCTCCCAGAAGGGGCACTTGTAGACAGCTGGCTTTTCCCAGAGGTGGCCTGAGGCCTCCCCCATCCATGTCTCTCTCCTCAGGGTCCCAGCACAAGCCTCTGCATGGCTTCAGTCAGCAGCCACAAACTAACATTCTTAACTCTATCTGCACCTTGCAGACTTCCCTTCAAGCTCTATGCTGCGTTAAATCATGCTTTCTCACTCCCCTATCCACTGGCTCTCAACATCCATCTACTCAAATGGGACATCTCACTCCTCTGGTTGTTTTCCCACTTAGTAAATGGCCCTACCTTCATCAGGGCTCAGGCTGGAGCCTCGAGGTCATACCCAACATCTCCTGCTGCATTGCTCCACTGACAAACTCCTTCAACCTCTCCACTCCATGCACTTCTTTTTCACCTGCAGCTAGGGACGGCTACAGGATCTCTCTTCCAAATCACTACCAGCTCCTACATACCCTCCGCGATCCTCCTCAGCCACCCCAACCACTGCAGGAAAAGTGTTCTTTTTAAACACAAAATTGTTTTGGAATCCCCCTCCCCATGGCTGTCACTATCCTCATTTGTCACTCCTTCTCCTGCATACCCTGCCTAGACCAATGGCTGCCTTCTAGTCTCCAGCCTTTCCTACTTATTCACTTTCTCCTGCCTGTACCTTACAAGCCTACCCTAAAGGCTGACTCCTCAGGGAACTCTTTACAGAGCAGCCTCTCTCTGTTGAATCAGTACCTTGTGTGGCTGGCAGAATGACACGGATGCGTACTTCCTATCCCTGGACTCCATGTTACCATGCATGGCAAAGGGGATTTTGCATATATGACTAAATGAAGGATCTTGGTACAGGAAGGTCTTTCTGAATTCTCTAGATGGTAGATGGACTTGTGTGGATGCTCAGTGTCTCCACAGGGGACACTGAGTGAAGACAGGTGATGGTGGGAACAGAGGTGATAGACACTGAAACCACTGCAATTCTGGCCCTGCAGACAAAAGGGCCCATGAGCCAAGGAACACAGGCAGCCTGCAGAAACCCCAAGGCCAGGAACGCAGTGTACCCTAGAACCTCAGAAGGGTGAGCAACCCGGCCACACACTCTAAGAAACAAGGCTGCTTTTTTGGAGCTACCAATTTAAGGGGGTGGGTGTGTGTATGTGTGTGTGTGTGTGTGTACATATGTACGTAGATACACATACTTCTGTGCATGCATATGGAACCCAGAGAACCAGAGAACACTGGGTGTCATGGTCTATTACCTTCCACCTTATTCCCTTGAAGTAGGGTCTCTCATTGAACCTAGAGCTAGGCTGGCAGCTAGTAAACCCTAATGACACTCCTGCTTCTGCCTCATCCCCCAGCACTGTAATTACATATACAAACTGCCACACTCGTCTTCCTGGATGCGAGGATGGGAACTCAGGTCCTCACATTTACACCTGAGGCATTCTTGCCTACTGAACCATCTCTCCAGACTAGGGTAAATTTTTATAGCAGAAGGAAGAAACTAATGCACCTCCTCCTCATCTCTCCATGCACAGTGTCTCCCCGAAATATGGCAGTTATTATTTATATAATCATTAACATCCGATCTAATCCATAAACAGTATACGATGTGGTGACCTTCCTAATATCACATTCTCAGTGATGAGCACATAGTAGGCCCACAGTACCTGCAGGCTAGATGATCAGGTGGGTGGGCACAGAGAGGGGTGGTTAGGGAAGTGTGTGCATGGTATTTGGACACAGGTCTGTATATTCTTCCAAAGTACTGTTCAATGAAGCAGGAGTGGTATCCTCTATCACTTCCCCACTCTCCTATTCCCTTTATAGATACACAGGAATTGGTTTCCATGGATACAGAATGTAACAGATATTGACATTTGGAACCAAACTCTCGCTTTTACATTCCAGCGTTTTCCTTTGGTAACATGAATCTCTGTACCTCTTCACTAGAAGAGGTTTGATTTGGGGGTTATATCCATTAAATGTAAATATATTTATGGCACAAGGACAGACATGTTGGCAGCTGGCATGATAGTAATGATGATGAGTACTTAAAGGTTAATTAGGGGGAATCCATCGAGAATTTAAATGGCCATGTCCTGCAATCCTGCAGTTCTACTTTATTACATATATATACTCGTGAAGGTGGACACAGAGAGTGTAACAAAGACCCAACTCATATGTGTAACTTCACAAAATGGAAATCCATTTGTCTCTTTCACATAAATGTTCGAGAAGATGCACTGCAAGCCTGGTGGGTGCAACAGCCCTGCAGTGCTGTGGACACATGGAGTCCCCATATCTTGTCACTTTGTTGTGAGCACGAGTCAGTTTGCAGCTTTGGAACAAAGATGACAATTCTAGCTCCTGCCACCAAAAAAATTCTCTGTCACAGCAAAGGGGAAAAATGGATGGATGGCTCACCTTACAAGGAGGCTCTTAAGAAGTACAAAGAGGGCTGGAGAGATGCTCAGCAGTTAAGAGCACGGGCCGTTCTTCCAAAGGACCAGGGTTCAAATCCCAGCACCCACATGGCAGTTCACAGCTGTCTGTAATGGCTGGGCATGGTGGTGCACGCCTTTAATCCCAGCAGTCAGGAGGCAGAGACAGGTGGATCTCTGTGAATTCAAGGCCAGCCTGGTCTACAAAGTGAGTCCAGGACCGCCAAGGATACACAGAGAAACCCTGTCTTGAAAAAAAGAAGAAAAACATTCAAGCATTCAAGGCAAATGCTTTACCAACTATATCTCACTCCTTCTCATAGATAATTTTTAAAGTAAAGTTTCTTTTCAGGTACTGCTAGGTAAAGCTGTACAAGACAAATGATAAGTAAGACACAATATACTGACAGTGTACTTCTTTAGGAATGTCACTTGTTCCATCAACACACAACTGCCCCTGTTTGTACAGTCTGTCCCTGTTTGTGCCTCCTCTGTGCTCCACACTCTTCTATATCTGAGAAACAAGGCAAACAAAGCCAGCCAAGCTGTTGTAATCAACACCTGCATTTCAGTGAAATTTTCTAGATACTTGCTTTTGGCTTGAGAGTTTGTTACAATTTTGTTTGTGGGCTTTTTGTTTGTTTGTTTTTGTTTCTGAGAAAGGCTATCCCTATGTTGTCCAGGGTAAAGCTCAACTCCTGGGCTCAAGTCGCCCTCCTGCCTCAGCCTCCAGAGCAGCTGGGGCTATCGGTGCATACTATTGTACCAGATCAATACTTAAGAAAGTATCATCAATGACACTGACATAGAAGAGAGCTGAAGGCTGAGAAGGTCATCTAGGGCTTTTCTTTTCTTTCTTTAAAGATTTATTTTATGTTTATGTGTTTTACCTCCATATATGTATGTGTACTACTTGTGTGCAGGGTGCCCACAAGAGTCAGAAGAGCAGACCCCCTAGAACTGAAGTTACAGATGGCTATAAACTACCCTATGGGTGCTGGGAACCGAACCTGGGTCTTAAGTAAGAGTAACAATCACTCTTAACCACTGAGCCACCTCTCCAGCTCCAAGGGCTTTCTGTTTATCCTTTTAACTCTGAAGTTTCTTTTTTTTCTTTTATCCTTTTTACTATGAAGATATATTATTTTGGAATTCATGTTTAATATGTAAGCCAATCCTTTACACTAGTTAGGTAAGGCCTACACATCCGTCACTGCTGCCTGCTTTTTCTTGCCAGTATTTATCTGTCTTTGAGTTCTGTCCCTTAACCTCTCTTCGGAGCTCAGAGGTCCTGGTGCTGATGTCCAGCCTGCCTATTCCAAAGGACAACAGAGAGGTAAAGCAAACAGTGAAGGTTATCAATACTATATCAATCACGAAGTGCATTATATACACATAGCCTGCCCTCCTATTGCAAGCACCTAGCATAACAACGCAAAAGACAATCAGAAGGCCTGAAAATATAAAAGCTGTATGACCAGACTCTGAACAAAGAGCCAGTCCTTGTGGGAAAAATCACAGGATCCGGAAGCACAAGAAACAAAGTTCTTATTTCAGTCAGCGAAACAAAGTGGGAACCTTTTGAAAAACAATACAAAGAATTTTATTAAAAATAGAATCTGAGCTAGGACTCATTCCAACAAGACTGTAATGTTAGCTTTCAAAGCACCTCTGGAGACTACTGAGGGTGCTTCCAACACACACAACAAGCAACTCTCGAAAGATGAATCATGAATGCATAGACTGGCACAGAAAGAAATTTCTTTTTAAAACAATTTTTAAAGGCAAATTTATAAGGAAAACAAGTTAGAATTCCTCCGGGGGAGGGAGGTTGCCTGAGAGAAAGAAATAATTAGAACAATATCATACATGATAAGGTCAAGGTCTATAAGAAATGGTGAGAACATTGCTATAATATGTGAAAGCCAAAAGCAAAAACATTGAGGCCAGGAGCCATCCTTGGAAGTGAGCTAGACCACACCATAGGTATAAAAACCAACACCAGAGAAATAAATGCCTTTGCCCTAGATCTCCCCAAGGCAACTCATTTATCTGCATCCCAACACATGTCCCCTCTCTCTCAATTTTGTACAAGGAAGAAAGGGAACCCAGGGAGGGCCAAAGATTATATCTAAATACATGCAGAAGAAGGCATTGGCTACAGAGAGTGAATTAAAACAGAGAAAGGAGTGGAGAATGTTGCTGGTAAAACTCTAGTTTTATGTTCAAAAAGCTACTCTATCAATCAGATGTCCATAGGACAATGGAACACTAAAAAGGACTGTATTCCTGGACTTCTGGTGACAAAGGTCATCCTACAGTGATAGGATATAGTCCCAGTTTGCAGAATGGGTTGAGAGCCCCTAATAAGGCTCAGGAAGAATAAGGAACCTGGTGCCTTAAGTGTAACCAGTAATGACAACATTACTGGGAAGGAGCATTAACTGTGTACTCACTTCTCTGAGGGCTTTATGTTTCCTCATTTTAATCCTTACCAGAATCGTTCTTGTGTGTGTGTGTGTGTGTGTGTGTGTGTGTCTGTGTGTGTGTCTGTGTCTGTGTGTGTGCGCACTCATGTGCATGTGGGTATGCACCAGCATTTAGAAGTAAGAAGATGAGGCTGGGTGTCTATCACTACGTGAACCAGTCCTCTCACTGAATCTGAGCTACTCATCCATTAGGCTAGACATGGTTATGATACAGGAACACCCCTATGTCAGAAGCATGCCCAGAAATAGAAAATACCCCAGTCCTCTTATACAAAATCTTCCTCAGGGATTGAGATCTCTAGCTGCTTTTTCAGTGGACCAGGGTTTGATTCCCAGCACCCACAGGGAGGCTCACAACCTTCTGTGACTTCAGTCCCAGGCGATCCAACTCCTTGTTCTGGCTTCCTCAGGAGCCAGGCACAAACATGTGCAGATATACATGCTAGCACATAGCTATACACATGCACAAACATGTACAGACATACATGCTAGCACATAACCATACACATGCATGAGTAAAACCAACCCAAAATAAAAAAAAAAACTTTATAGGACACCACCACCTGCTTGAAGGAAATGAACCACTGGGGCTCGCAGAAACAGGATATGAGATGTCATCAAGGAAAAAAAAGACTTTTCCATAATTGTTTCAAAGCCTTTAACCAAGTAACAAAATTATGTTAAATTTTAAAAGGGAAAAAGAGAACTGAATTCCAAGAAGTAAACCACATTAATATGAAATAATCAAATAAGGTGTAACCTAACCCTTCCAACTTCTAACTTCCTGCCTAGATACTACAACAATATACCAAAGCAGGGAATACACACAGAGAGTCTGGAATGACTAGGAGTGTGCAGAAAAAAAATGTCCTAGTCTACCATTTACAGCTCATCTCTTTGTAATAAAGCTGTGGGTGGGGGGAGAAGGAAAAAGGAAGAGAAAACTGGAGTTGGATTATATAGAACAAAAATGTATGTTTTATGCAAAGCAAGCTGAAGCACATCTACCATGCCTTTAAAACATACAAAAGCAGATTGCCATGAGAGACCCTTGGAAAGAACTATCTAGGCCATGACCCCATCCCTCAGAGCTTCACCCTGTCTGGCATACTCTCCCTCTCCAGCCATCTCCACCTCACCAGGTGGCTACAGGGTCACTCTTTCCCTGACTCTTCCTTCTCACAGACCTTTCCCTGTCTCTTCCCTTTCAGCACTTATCCAAATTTGTAACAGAGTATCCTATCAGTTGACATGTCATCCTGCTAGATGCATGTGTGCAAATTACAGCTCACAGACCCATTCTGAAAACAGAGCTACCAGTTGTTTTTATGAAGTTTAACTGGAACACAGCTGTGACATTCGGGTAGTCACCTTAAGTACATTCCCAAGACAACGATGGGACCATGGAGGTGTTGCAGAGATATTATGACAGGCAAAATCTAAACTATTTACTATCTAGTCTTCTACAGAAAAGTCCACCAGCTCCACAATGGATCTGTTGGTCCAGGGTCTCCTCACAAACTGACTATGTCTGATTAGTGTGCCAACACCTACCAGTGTTTTCCATAGAAAGAACTTGACACATGTGCTCACTGAACTAACTTGGGAAAACTCGGAAGGACGGTGAATGGTATGTACTCAGTACTCTGAGAACTGCACATCTGCATGCTTTCGTAATTTCACCCAGAAACCCAAGTGGTGTCCTCCTGTCCTGCATGTGGAAATGTTGGGAGAAAGCTGTCGAGCTCACTTGAGACAGTAAGGACAGAGCCAGGGACCCAATGGTGCAGCATCTGCCTCCAGAATCAGCTGCTGACTGATGTCGGGTCAGAGAACACTTCATTCACATTTTTAGTAATTCCTTAGCTGTGAGTGCAGGGAGCAGGCAGATAGCCAGGAGTGTTTCCTGGCTACTGACTGGGCACATTTCTGAGTGCTATGAATGGCCATCCTGGTTACGAGCTAACAGAGTATTGTATCAGTTGACATGTCATCCTGCTAGATGCATCACCACAGAGCTTCTGCACTAAGGAACACTGAACCTAACTCTTGCTGCCAAGAAATCACCAATGGGCATGGCCCAGCCCCGCCTCACAGGAGAAGGAGAGGTGTGGATGGCGAAGGTGAAGAAGCTGAAGTAACTTGCCAAGATCATGTCTCAGCTGAGGCAGAGGTTAGTGGCGGCCAAACTCTACAACCCCAGCTCCAGTTGAAGAACTATTTCTCAGCACTACTCTGAGTTTCAGCAGGGACTCGGTCACCTGCAAGAACGCAGAGCATGGTAGTTTCCTGACAGCATGAGTTCCTTTCACTCAGGCAACCCTGGAAGGGGTGGCGTTAATCAGAAGCCTAACCTGATCTCCAGTAACAACTGCTACACGGAAGCCCAGTGTCCACTCCTGGGGAAGCAAAACACTCCCTGGGACATCTGACTACACAGTGAAGCAAAGCCATCCCATGAAGGAACATCTGCTAGGAGCTCTGGCTGGTGAAACATAGTCCAAAGCCGGGTCCTCACACACAAGTTAATTTCAATTCAAGAGCGTAAGAGAAATGGTGGACTCTCAGTCTCTTTTCCAAGGGCCACCCAGCCGCAAGGCAGCTAGAAGCCAGCTCTGCAAAATTTTACTACACAGCCACTTCATTCTCCCACTTCTCCAGCCTGCCATCCCTGTCTCTGTATTCAAGGACTGCAGAGAAAACCATGAGCCAGGCCAAATCGTGAGCCAGGCGACCCTCCTCTCGGCAAGGGGAGAAGAGAGTCACCATGCCTGAGTATTACCTGCCTCACCACCCTTAGGAACCACTTCCTTCCAGAGTGGGGAGGCACCACTAGACATATTTCATATTAATGAAAACATCGACTGTGCAGAAATAAACTCTGCAGTGTTTACCATCATGTCAGAGAGCACGGTGGTGGGAGAAGGAAGTGAAGGAGGAGTGAGCGGTACTTTAAAATAACAACGTTACTTGAAAGCATTATCACCAGCCCCCCACCAAAGCTCAGAGAGCACAAACACATCCACAACGAGCAGCCAGAGCAACTTTGTATCTGTCAGGCTGAGTCAGAAAAAAAAATTGAGGCTTCTGTTTTACGTATCTTTGGGTTTTTATTTCATTTTGCTAGTGATCCTTTTCTTAATTGTATTTTAGCAAAAAAAAAAAAAAAAAAACAATGGCTCGGAGACAGACTGAAAATAAAAATAAAGCATGTACTTCAAGGCAAATTTTTAAAATAATTGACAAAAGCAAAAGCCTGAAATGAGGTGGAGTTCTCATACATGGGTGAACAGTTCCTCAGGCACACTGCTAGTAAAAGAGATGCAAAGTAGAAAACACACCAAGATGCCATTTGCTCCCAAATGGCCAAGCACAAGAGGCTTCTGTGTGACACCTGGTAAGGCAAGGTTGCAGGCAACACAACCGTGGAAGGCAGTTTGGCAAGATCTCTCAGGGTTACCAACGCAAAACCATGGCTAAGAGGTCAGCTCGTAAATATGCTTCTTCACTGACAAGAGTCATGGACAAGTTGATCCTGACAGTTTTGTCGGTCAAAACCAAAGATCAGGAAATGGCTAGTCGCTGGGCATGGTGGCACACGCCTTTAACCCCAGCACTCAGGAGGGAGAGGGAGGCAGATCTCTTGAGTTTGAGGCCAGCCTGCTCTACATAGTGGGTTCCAGGACAGTCAGTGCTACACAGTGAAACCCTGTCTTGAAAACAAAACAAAACAAACAAACAAAAACAAACAAAAAAACCCAACCAACCAGCAGACAAAAAGAGCTTTGTGCTTTCAGCAAACTGAAGGAAGACACTAACTCACTACCAGAGGGAGGTAATTATAAAAAGCAACATGCAGAAGGCCAGTATAGCTTGCCAAGTGCTTCCACAGGGGAGTTCCTTTGATGCCCAAGAAAGTGAGGAGGAGGAGGACAATTGGCTGTTTGCTTTTGTTGAAAGAAATAAGGAACTGGGGCTCTGAGATTTTCCAAGCAGGATATTCCAATACCAAGCCCGACACCTCACAACTACCCGGTGGAAAGCCATCTTTCTGTTTCCCTCCTAAGATCCTGCTGCTCCAACCATGTTCCCACCAGAAGCACCTGCTTCCCCAGAAAGGGGGTCACATGGACAAAATCTCTTTCCAGACCTGCCAAGTGGAATCAATATTTATTTTCACAAGCTCTTTGCATTATATACTCAGAGGAACACTGATGTATGAAAAAGGTTTGGGGTTTGGATTTTTTGAAGCCAAGCTGGCTTTGAACTCTGAATCTCTAATGTTCTGTTCTTCCACCTCCCAAGTGCTAGGGTTACAAGTGTGCACCACTACACCTGGCCACAAAGTAATTTTTTCATTGTACCAAGCTAGAGCTTTTCATTCATTCATCAAGAATTATTCATGGAAGATCTATCACCTAAACATGCTAGGTATCATGCTGACAGACAGAAAGTCACCAAAAGATAAGTCTAGCTCTATCCCTCATGGGCTAGCAAATGCATGGTTTACGGCCATTAAGATGGCTCAGTGAGAAAAGTGTTTGCAGTATATTATTGACAACATGAGTTGAAGCCCCAGATCCCACATCAGGAGAGGATCAAGACCTGAAAGGTGTTGTTCACATATAGACACAAATTCCTCAAAAGAATAATATTTTCATTTTGTAAAACAGGATGGTTTAACAACCTCAGTAGCTCATCAGAATTAACCATGACACATGACCACACAAACACCAACACACACACACACACACACACAAACATATGTGTGTGCACATACGCACAACCAATCCAGACTATATACAGTCAGAAACTCTGAGTGTAAGGTCCTTTAGCAGTTGAGTATCAAATTCCCACTGATGGAACCACTTTGCAGAATACCCTGACAACAGTTCCTGTATTGACTCCATTTTCCACTACTATAACAAAATACTCCAAGGCTGAGTCTCATAAAGAAAAGAGAGCCAGGCACAATGGTGCACACCTTTAGTCCCAGCTCCTGGGAGACAGAGGCAGGCAGATATCTAGGTTTGAGGCCATACAGGACTACAAAGCAAGTTCCAGAACAGCCAAGGCTACAAAGAGAAACCCTACCTTGAAAAGAAAGGAGGGAGGGAGAAAGGGAAGAAGGAAAGAAGGAAGGAAGGAAGGAAGGAAGGAAGGAAGGAAGGAAGGAAGGAAGGAGAAAGAAAGACAGAAAGATCTATTTAGCTTATACTCTTTAAATTATATTTTATATATGTATAATATATTTTTATATATTACACATTTTGAGTGTGTGCACACACATGAACATGTACGTGTATGTTAGCCCAAGTGCTTTAGGAAGCCTGTGGAACCAGAACACAATTTGTGGGAATTGGTTTTCTCCCTCTATCATATGAGTCCCAGGGATCCAACTCAAGTCATCAAGCTTGGCAGCAAATGCCTTCACCTGCTGAGCCATCTCTCTGGCCCCAAGCTAACAGTAGAGAGGCTGAAAGTCAAGTCAACATATGGCCGGAGCTCTGGCGAAAGCCTCATGTGCCTGGCTCACAATGACAGGAGCACATGTGGCCAGGAGCAATCAAACTGTGAGGACAGAAGCCACAGAGCCCAGGAAAGGACTAGGCTTGCTCCGTCAAGGCCCCTCTAGCAATAACTTATGGGAGAGCTCAGCAGAATCCCAGAAATACAACATCAGTCCCTCCCTAGGACCAGTCACGATGACCTACCATCTCCCACTAGGCTCCACCTCTTGAAGGTGCCACCATCTTACTGGGGAACCAAGCTCCCAACCCATGAACCCTCAAGAGACACAGTAGACCCGTTTCCAAAACACAGCATCTCATAAAGCTACAGATGGCATATATCCTAAGAGAGGATCTTAGGATGTCTACTGCAGGACTCTAGGACAAAGAAATGAAGACACAGGTACAAAGAAAGAGCAGGGACGTTCACTGCAGTCTTATTTTCAGAACAGAGTATTTTAGAAGCTATCGAACTTGCCCCTGAAGAAGATAATGAATAATGGAACCATAGCCAAGAGCACTGTCACAAAGCAATCGAAATGACTAAACTTGGTTTCTGAATCAACATTCTCTCAGCCTTAATTGGTGAGCAAAGTCAGAGAATTGCAAACGGCTTGACAGTCTTGCACACAAACATCAACAGACAGTCTAGAGAATCACAAATAAAAGGCATGTATGGCAAACGCCACCTCAACTCCAGAAACGGTTTGTTCTAGAGGAGAGGTAAAGGAAAGAGAAAGGGTGCTGAGTGTTGGTTTCTAAGCAATATGTCTGAAAAAGCAACTTAACTAAACATGGCTACAGTTTATTATCTGCTAACTCTGAAAAGCAGATATTTAGGTATGTGACATATATTAAATCTTTCTCAAATTTGTGTTGATGTTTTGTGAATTAATTTTTTTAAACTTTCTTTTAAAGGCTTCACAGTTGATACATGGTCAGTACTCAGAATCTCTGAGAGAAGGAGAAAGTAATAAAAACGTAGTTGTTTAATGTCAAGAAACAACAACTAGAGAATAGCAACCATCTGTGGCTTTTGAAGTTACATCACCACCTTAAATAATTTTACATTGATTTTTAAAAACCTCTCACACGGCAGGTAATCTGTCTAGACAATATTTTTAAGAGCTTGGAGCTATTGCCCAGGAACTCCACATTTCTCAAATCTTGGTTCTCAGAGTGTGTAGGCAGGGGGAGTAAAAAATATTAGGCATTTTAAAATGCCAGTTCCAGGGCCCCACCTGACATCTGCTTACTTAAAATCTCTCAGGGGTAAACTCCCTGAGTCTGGATTCTTAATAGGAGAACGCACAGGTGTGCTCCTTTCTTTGGTTCACAAAGAGCCAGTGAGTTATAAGTTCACATGGCTCTGAAGCAGGTGAAGGGAACGTTTTCAGCACTTGCAAAAAGCCAAACCTGGTGAACACTGGCTTCCTGCGCACAAAACCTACCCCAAAGGACAAGGAAATGCACTTTCAGAATAAGACCAGTTTCTAAAAGATCTTTAAACAGCAACTGGGTCAACAGGAAAACTCCCCATGTCCGGCCCTGCAGCTGTGTGCCCGCCAGAAGAGGTCTGACGTGATTGTCACCAAAGCCAATTTCATTCAAACAAAGCATGGACTTGAGCTCTGATGAGGCTTGAATGAGCCCGGCTAGTACAGAGACAGATCCTCCAGAATGTACTTGCCACACTCAGGACATCTCCGCTGCTGTCACTCACCTCCCTGCTGCCAGTGCTCCACCCGAGGACATGTGGACACTGTATCTTTTGACGTCCCCCCACTCCCCCTGGCTTTTTCTTTGGTCTCCCTGCTTTTCCGTCTTCATCACCCCATGCCCTGTGTTCAGACAAAAACCAACACAGGTCCTGAGTTACAAACAGTGCAGTATGATAGGTACATGAGACATTCAGCCTCACCAGGAAAGAATAAAGTGCAAGTCTAAACCACAGAGATGCAGTTTCACACCCACCAGATTGGCAAAATGCCACATCTAACAATATCAAGTGTTAGCAAGCGTGTGGAACCACTCAGCCCCCTCTGACAACCATGCTGCCTAGAATGCAAATTGGTACGACTGCTTCAGAGAGCAATGTGGCAACATATTACAGTGAAGTTGCCCATTTCCTTTGAGCAATCCCCTTCTGGACAGCTACCACAGAGAAGCTGCAAACATTTATATAGGAAGACAAGTTTAAAACTGTTTATAACATTGAAACACACTGACCAAAAACATTGTAAGCCCCCCCCATGATTATTAATAAATTGAATATATGGTAGCACATTCACTTGGAGGAATATTATACAGCAAATGAAATAAACTAGAATTATGAATATCTTGATGAATAAATCTTGTGATTATTTAATTAATGTTAGAGAACTGGTATAAACTCAGATTTACAGAGTTTGGTTAAAACACAGGAATCAGTACTTTATCTGGTTTGTCAGTATGCACATTATCTAGTAAAAGTATGAGACACATAATAAATGCCAAATTTGGAATAATGCCCACTGTGTCTGTGGGAAGGAGTGATGATGTGGGAATGCTTATGGGAGGTTTTAACTGTGTTTGTCATAGTTCATTTCTTCCCTGGGTGGGGAGTGCTGGCTGCTTGCTCTATTATTCCACATACCTTTCTGGATGCCGAACATTCACCTCCACCCTAAGAAGGAATCCCAGGACTGAGTTTATTTACTCTGTTTGTGAATTCTGAGAGTAGCAGGAGGGGGCCGGACCAATGAATGGCAAGGAAAACATCGAGAACCAATAAGTCCCCTGCCAATGATCTTTAGAAGGGATCCACAGCAAATAATCACACTCACCGCCATGGTGAACACAGGATTTATAATATCCCTTAATTAACCCATAATCCCAGAACAGCAACTGTGCAAAAAGCCTATAGCACCAGCGGGGGCAAATACAGGATGTATGTGAGGAGAGTTTGTGCTGTTCACTTGGGGACATTTTCTCTCCAAAGACTATCAAGGCCTTTTAAACTCCCTAGACAAGTATTGATATTGCCACAAATTATGGTTGGCTGTTAACAACTTGCAAGAAAGTATTTAGACCATGCACGTGAGCCAAATTGAAACTCCTCCAGTCAGCTTGCTTTGGACTAGCTTCATGGAGAGATCAGAACTCAAACCAACATGAGGTATCTTTCTGATGATGCCGCAAAGACCAGGCTCAGATACTGGTGGACAGGAGACCCACATGTAACTGGAGAAAGCTCTCTTAACTGTGAAGGCAATGGAAGTTCAAAATTATTTTTAATTTTAATCCTAACACATGAAAGTCCCACACTAGTGAAGATGAATAAGCAGGATCTACTGTACAGTTAAGTAGAACACCAGGCTTCTAACTCAGAGAAGGTATTGCAATCTTCAACTCTAGCCAAATATTGGTGTTCAAATTTGTCTTCCCTCAGGAGTCCAGGGAAGACAGAAAATTCTGCAGACTTAATTGTCAGGGTCTGACCTAAAATAAGCTCCAGCATATTAGACCTGGAAAGCCAGGAGAGCAGATTTTTTTTTCTTTAAACATTAACCCACCTCACCTCAGGCTGCACTTGTTAAACATCTAACAACTATCAGAATGGACCCTCATTCGTTACTGTAACCTTTCCCAGCTGATACAGCAAACTTCACATCCAGCCACCAGTTATCTTTGCAAATAGAATGCATGAGTCATGGAAATAAGTTATCTCTTCAGGCACATTGTGAGACTGGCTTTTCTTATTATTATTATTAAAATAAAGTTCTGATCATTTTCAAACTACTTGCTTTAGGTAAGTTGATTTATTAAAATTAAACTATCCTTATAAAAATCTTCAGTTTGGGGACTGAAAATTTGGCTCAGCAGTTGCTCTTAGAGAGGTTCTGAAAAAAAGGAAAAAAAGAGAGAGGATCTGGGTTCAGTTCCCAGCACCCCAGGGCAGCTCACAGCTACATATATCTCTGATTCCGGGATCCAACACCCTCTTCTGGCCTCTGTGGGCACCAGGCACTCACACAGTGAACACTCATGAACATAAGATCAAATCCTCAGTTTTGCTGCCAATCCTTACTGGTTTTACTTTTTCTTCACTTGAAGGCAACTTCATCTACATAAAAAGATTCAAATCTGGCACACAAATGGGCCTCAGAAAACATCCCAGGGGTGGTAAGTTCAGCAAGATGTAAAACAAAGTAGGTAGGAACTGAAGTGGCTGAGCCAAATAAGAGAGGAAAGACTTTAAGCAATACTGATCACTAAGAAATACCTCATGACCAAAAAAAAAAAAAAGTTTTACATGATGAGAAAAACTAAGGTCCCCAGAAATATAATTTACCAAAGGCCACCCACACTATACTGGCTACAGGTTAACACTGTATTGGAATGACACCCAATCCTACAGCTTCAGTTCTGATTGGTGTTGACTATGATCATGTGTTCATAAAAAATAAAACCCCAAGCAGAAAGTCTGAGAATATCACAGAAGTGGCCGGCAGTGCTCAGCAGTCTGACCACTTCCCTAATTCTAAGTTTCTGTGCACCCATCTGTGTGGCTGTCACACTATACTGAAATTGTTTCATCTTTTCCAACATCAGGCCACAAGCTAAGGAACAGCTGAGCTCCTTAGGGCTGTGGACTCATATCTTTATTTATTAAGCACCTGCAAACAGGATATGCCATCACTAACACGGCTGTTCCTTGACAGATGTCATTCAGAGGCACAAAATTTGTCACACACACACACTCTGCTGGAGACAAAACCCAAACCTCACACAGGATAAGAAAAGCACTCCACCCTTAAACTACATGTTCCACCCTGTGCCCCATCCCCCTAAAAATCTACTACTCCCTACAGGCATTCTCTTCAACATATGCACTTCAAAACATATACTATAAATGAAATGAAGAAGACATGGTTTAGGCCAGTACAAGCAAGTCCCATTGGGTTCTTCTTCTTCCTTTTTTTTTTTTTTTTTTTTTAGAAAATTCCTCAATTCAAACAGGAAACAAAAGAAAACATAACCACAAATGATATCTTCCATGTGTAGGACCATGAAACACACCGGGAGTGAAATCCACTGCTCTGAACAGCAGAGGATTATCAACAGGGGACATTTCCTTGTGCTTGGTAGTCGCTGAAGCATTTTCAACATTGCGACACACCAGCCAAACAAGCTTTACTATCCCCAGCCACACACTGCCATGTGGTCAGGAGGCTGACTTGCCCTAAGACAGCTGATCAGGCATTACTATGGGAGGCATTCACAAGAAGTGAATGGGAACCAGCTCTAAACTTTCGGACGACAAGGAAACCTCAGTGGGATGGGTAAAAGGAAGGAAGGGGATATGAAGACGGTCTGCTTAGCTCTCTATCGCAGCAAGGACTTGCTGTCAAGGCTCATTTAAGCTCTGCTGGGCTCTCCTTCAATGGAGGAAAGGGGTTGGCCTTTCAGAACTCAGAACTAGGCCTTGGTCTGCCCATCTTCCCCAAGAACATAGTATCTTCAAACGCTCTTTCAGAACACACACCAGAAAATGTTTAAAATATTCAAAATACCTACTTTTCTAAAAAGTAGCCTGGGGAGTGTTGCTCTGTGGTAGAGTACTTGCCTAGCATGTGCAAGACCATGTTTTGAGCCACTTGGTACCAAATAAATAAAGTATAAACAAACGAACAAGCATGCAAACAAAATAATCGTTGCTTGCTCTCCAACTCCTCAAACCAGCTGGGAACAAAAGGAGAAAGTGGGAAAGATCAAATAAAAGCCCCAGCGAGAGGCCTAACAACAAGCAAGACTCAGAAGAGACCTACCTGGAAACAATTCATGGTCAAGGGAGAGGTGCAGTGAGCTTTTATCTCACTGTGCAGAGAGAGACAGCAGTCTCCTCATCAACAGCCTTTGCCTCTGGGAAATGAGAATGGGAGGAGCAGAAGAGACCTGGGCAGCTTTTTACAAGGGGCGGGGTTTCCAGTTCCCATCCCATCTTCTCTATAGTGTCATTCAGCCTGCTTTGCATAAGTGACCCTATGGGCTGCTTATACTCAGGGAGGAGAAGACATAATTTCCATGGCCCCTTAAAGGACTGGAAGGTAACATCATAATGAGAAAGAAGGTACTGGCCAGAGCGGCTGGCACTCACTGAGAACTATGTTCTGGGCCCTGGACCCCAGTAGCCCGCTCAATGCAACCATTATCAACCCATTTCTAGAAACAAAAACTAAGGCAAAGAGCAACATGCTCAAGGACACAGAGCCAGTGGGTGTTCAGAGGGGGACTTGACGCCTGAATGAAGAAGAGCACACCTGTCATCTAGTGCTTAAGGCAACCTCAAGCTGGAGGTCTACCTGGACTAGCAAGACCCTGCCTTGAAAACACAAGCCACAAATAAATAAATACATAAGCGGGCTTGAACCTAGAGTCTTGCTTTAGAATACAAACATTTCTCCACTTGCCCAAGACAGTGTCTGAACAGAATGGTATTAGATTCCCTTCCTTAGGAGCAGGGGGAGGGGGATATGAACCTTAACTTGGTACTGTTTTAGGTCACCAGAAATGGTGATGATCCTGTTGACACAGTATTGGCCCATTCCTCCTCTCATGACCTCCCAGAAGCTTGTCTCCCTGGCTGAGTTTCATTGAAAACAGGTTGTGACATTCTGTCCAGGTGTGCCAAGAAGTCCTAGCTACAGAAAGGGCAGAACCAAGCCCGAGGCAGACTTCCTCTTGGGACATGCTAGTTCTCGAGTTTCCACTCGGCTTCAATACTGAGAAGTGTCACTGAATATAAAACTGGACCAGAACACCACCACAAGCAGGCATTGAGTCTCAGGAGCCTGTAGGCCTGAGGCCACCCCCACAGGCAGGGAGGAAAAACACCATTGAAGCTCCTGTGTTTTCACGGTTCCCCCCAGGAGCTGGGTCACAGCAGAGACACCAGAAAGAAATGCTTTGTCTTCTCAGGGCATCCAGCCACATTAATGCCACTGGACAAGAAGAAGCAGGAAACCTATGTCTTCAAACAGAAAGGGGAAATGTCAAGTCTGGCAGGAGCCACTGTCGTCATCTAAGGGGACCTGTGCCACCAAGCAGGCACCTATCGACATGGGAGCTCCTGCATTCGCTCTGCTGACAGGGCCTTGGCGACCAGTGCTGAAAGCTGGAGCCTGCCCCAGCAGGTCTCACCTCAACTCCACCTGAGCTACCACATGGCTCCTTAATGCCCTGTGCCATGTGTTGATCTTGCAACAGAATGTGGGACAGAAGATTTAAAGAGCTGTGTAATGGAGGAAGGGCAGCCAGATCACATTACCTAAGGCCTTTTTAATCAGGCCTCCTCAGATTCCCTTTAGAGGCTAACATTACTATCTATATTGGGGGCGGGTTGCGGGATGTATTCCCCCAAATGGCAAACAAACAAACAAAAAAACCAAAAACCCAGCAGTGCTCCAGTTTGAAGGGGCTCAGAGGGGGAGAGGATACAGTCAGTGTAGGCAGAACACACACCCTCAAATGTGTAGGTAATGTCTTACTCCAAACTGACCTCCCAAAGGCTCTCACGTGTGGGTTGCCAACTGAGTACACCAAGGGACCCAAAGGCTGGAAATGGGTCCCGAGGAAACTCAACAGGACAGGAAAGTAATGGGGAGAATCTAAATTAAAGTAACACGCCTCCCCTACCCACACCCCAACAGAACAGTGATTTGCCAGGCAGTGCCCAAGCTAAGTGGAGAGGAGGTAGGGCAGGGTGACCCCTGCAGACTTCCTGACACCCACAACTGCCTAACTCCCAGGGCCTGCAATCGTTATTGCCATACAACCTGTCCTGCAGGTGGGGAAACTGAGGCCTCCAGCACACATTACCGTGCTTCCCGATGCCGGGTTTTACCTCTCTAACCAGATTCTGCACTTGGATTTTTTTTTTTCACGGCTTTTATGTCTATCCAATTTCTCCTAGTAAGAGCACTGCTGTTGCAAAGTGAATCTTAAATACAATCGAGGCTGAACTCCAAAAGACGAGGACAGTCAGGGAGTCCAGCAAGGGTTTATTTACTGCACCAGGAGGATGTGCGTCCTCCCACTCCGGGCTCCTACCCTGGGGTCCTCCCTCGGGACATCGGTGTGCAGCCACCTCGAGCCCTTCACCCCCACCCACCGGCCTCACTGCAACTCGAGGGCGGGGGCACGGAGCCGCCTTGGGGATCCCCGGGATCTGCTCGGGGTCCCCGGCTGGGACAGAAGCAGGGGACTGCGGTCAACCAGCCCACCCTCGGGGCCGGGAACTTCTGGCCACGCGGCCCCCACGACCGCGGCGCGCGTGCAGCTCCAGCCCGGGGTTCCCTTTCTTTGCCTGGCTCGCCGCGGGCGCGACCCCCGGAGGCTCGGCGGCCACTCACCATATTACAGATGGAGGCGATGTTTCGGACAGTCATTAGTCTAAAGGTTGCAGCGATAGCGCACCGCCATCTTTACCAGGGGAAAACGGGACTGTCCATGGTGGCGCTCAGCGAGGCCGGGCGGCGGCGAGGCGGCCTGGGGCCGGCTTGCAGTGGGGTTCGGCGAGCGAGGCCAGGCGGCGGCGAGGGCGGGGCGGCGGCGCGGGGCGGGGAGTGGCGGAGCTACGCAGCTCGGGCCGCGGCCGGCGGGAGGAGGAGCCCGGAGCCGGGAGGCGCCGAACCCGGGCCACCGCTACGCTCCCACCGCCCGCCTGGACTGGATCGACCAACCCGGCTGGAAGCCGTTCTTGCGCTGCTGCCC
This sequence comes from Lophiomys imhausi, assembly GCA_907164525.1. Classification (NCBI taxonomy): domain Eukaryota; kingdom Metazoa; phylum Chordata; class Mammalia; order Rodentia; family Muridae; genus Lophiomys; species Lophiomys imhausi. The sequence continues at coordinate 29,438,614 of CAJQZJ010009649.1, forward strand.
CAGGGTTCCGCTCAGTGCCAGTTGCACTGTGAAGCCAGCGCCGAGTGAGCCCAGCAACACGGCCTCCCCAGGACTGCACCGGGCACTGGACACTGGCCGATCGGGACACCGGCGCGCTCGGTTCCTGATTTCGCTCTCCCTGTTCCTGCCGGTCTCCAGCAAGCCTTAGGCTTTAGGGGTTGGGTACTGGAGGATATGACGAGTAGGGGTGACTGTAGTCCAACTTTAAACTTTCTCTCCAGGGTTCTAGCCAGATGGTATCCACCGGAACCCGAAAAGTAAAATGAGACCAGGACATAGACGTGGCCAGAAAGCCCTGGCCAGCAGTGACCCAGCTGCCTGGGGAAAGGTTCGCAGAAAGGAAAGAATTCCGGGTCTAGGCAGATGCGGTTTGTGACATTAGCAGGTACAGAGGAAATGGTCAGGTTCGGGGCGGTACTAAAGGCTGTCCAGAAAAGATCAGAACAACTTTCTTGTCCCCGTTCCGCGGAGCTCCTGATCTCAGGAGACTGTGTGAGACTGGATACTGTTTGAGTTTTCACACCTGCAGGAGCCAAGACCACAGGCTCGGGGTGCAAATATTTACCCCGCTTGAAGGATACATTCGTGAGCACTGAAAGGAACAGTTTCAAACGTGGGGAACAATCCTGTAAACAACCCTACAATCCCATGCTTTCCACGGGAAAGCTGTGAGTGTGAAATGTGATAGATTCCTGAACCAATGTATTTTGTGGGAAGTTTGAGAAATTAGTATAATTGAAGACAGCTTTATCTAGCCAAGAGTAACATACCAGGGGAGGGACATAGGGTTATACACATACACTTGAGAACCATCCATTGGTAGTTCTAGGACCTGGGACAGAAATAGAAGACAAACGCTGCTAACTGAAGGTTTGGGGTGGGGGTCACGTGGATCCTGTATTTTTCAGTATGTAGAAGGATTAATATTCCTGCTCACAGTGAGTCGTTCTACCTACATTTTTTCATTTTTTACTGTTGTCAATTATTGTAACAAGGCGACTTTTATTATTTTTGTTTTGTTATGCACTCTAATTACTTTATTATACTTAATACTCTTTCTTCTTTGTAGCTCCCTCTTCTCCTTGGGGTTCTGCCTGTTTTTTGTTTGTTTGTTTGTTTTTGGTTTTGTTTTTTTCTCCCTCTCTCAAGTCCTCCAAGTTAAACTTGCTCAGCTGGCTAAGCCACGCCCCCTGCTAGCTCACAAGGCACAGTTAATAGTTTACACCTGTGGTCTTAACTGAAGCCCCTCACACCTGGGATTAAACAAAAACATTCTCGTAACTGTTTTTCTTAATAAAACTCTTACCACAAATTATGATGTACTTTACGATTCCTTCAACTTCTACCATGACTATGAGTTAATAGACATGGTGGGCTCCATAAGGCCAGAGAGCAGGTATCCAACCCAACTCTGTGTTACCCAAATGATACAGATGAAGGTGCATGCTAAACCTATGTTGAGGACCATTTCCAGAGAAGACAATGATAAAATATCCAGACTATGACTCAGAGCAGTGAGGCCCATAAAAGCTTAAAGATTGAGCACTATCACAATCCAAAGGCCTCAGTTTCACAAGCAGTTGGTCCAAAGTCTTAAATGTGGAAGTTTTTCTGGTGATAAACCTCATGATTTCTTCCAATGTGGGTGCACTGATTGCAAGGCCTATAGGACTTAAAACACAACTGAGGACTGAGGACATGGTTCAGTCAGTAAAGAGCTTTACTGCATGTGCATGGCTCCTTAAGTTCCTTCCCCCAGAATCCACACCCACAAATAAAGAAACATGGCGACAGGGCATAACTATCCCAGTACTGGAAAGGCAGAGAGAATACATGGGGCTTGTGTTTACTGGCCAGCTAGTCTAGCCAAATTACAAACTACAAGTTCAGGGACAGATCCTCTGTGTCTCAAAAGGTAAAGTGGATGGGCTAGAGAAATGGTTAAGAGTGTAGCATAATTCTTCCAAGTTAAATTCCCATCACCTTTATGGGGGGTGGCTCACAAACACCTGTAACTTCACGTTCATAACTTCAGCTCCAAGAGAGCCCATGGTTTCTGGGCTCCGTGGGATCTACATCCTGTGCACATACCCACCTACACACATACACATCCATAGTTAGAAATAAAGTAAATCTTTAAACAAAAAAATAAGGTTGAAGGGTGGAGAGACGGCTCAGTGGTTTAGAGCACTGGCTGCTCTTCCAAAGGATCCAGGTTCGATTCCCAGCACCCACATGGCAGTTCACAACTGTCTGTAACTCCAGTTTCAAGACTTCTGATGCCCTCACACAAACATACATACAGGCAAAACAGCAATGCACACAAAATAAAAATAAAATGAATCATTCAAAGTAATAAGTTGGAGAGGGAGACATCCAATGTCGACCTCAGGCCTTGGCACACATGAACACCACTGATCCAGTGAAAAGTGACCAGCATCTGGCTGCTGGGGGCTGTGCCAACAACAACAAAAGGATTATTTGCATGTCCTCTAACCACCTAAAACTAAGTACACAGTGTTGACAGACAAGTTGAAATCTGAATGTGGTGTGGTATACTCCAGCACTAGAGAGATGAGGCAGAAGGAATGTCACATAGCCATAGCCCACCTGGGCTACGATAGCGAACACCACGTCAGCCAGGGGGAAGTGGCAAGACCCTGTTGAAAAAAAAGTTGAAAGCCAGGCTTTCAGGGTTAGTCAGCAAATCAACTGAGCATAGCAGAGTTTATCCAACTCATGAATGATTAAATGTGTCTTACAACTCGACAAAGTTGATGTTCACAAGTCTCAGTTGCATAAGGGTTGGGTTGAAGAAGAATTGTAACCTTAGCGTCAGTCAGTGAAGAAATATTACGCACAGGTGGAAGATGATAAAATCCTGAAAATGAGTCCTAACTGCTGATGGGATTTTAGGGGAAAGTATTCTACATATAGAGGACAGCTGGTATGAGAACTACAGTGAGGGAAAAAAAATAGCCAGAAAATGGAAAGATGGCTTCTAGGTCAGCATCAACCTACGTGGTCCAGAGAGAGGCAGCCGCTCCAGGCAGTGTGCTCTTTACAGTAAAGTGTGATCCGTGGAGCAGCACTGGCATCATCTAGGATGTGCTAAGTTGTACCCATCTCAGAATAGGTCAAACTCTGCCTCCGCCAACCCCTGGAATTCACAATGTGCCTGCCCTGGAATCATTCTCTTTCTAACCTTAGCCACCCCAGGACCTACTCTGGGAATTTTCCCTCTCCCCTGCTCAGACCCTAGGCTTCAGGTGCATCTTACCTTACTCCTAGAGTCAGAAGGAGGCATCATGACCCAGCCACAGAGATGGATTTGTTCAGTAAAGTGTCAGCCCTGGGACTTCATGTGCACCTGTGAGTTTGAGTGCTGGTACTTATGTGCAGGGGCAGGGGTGGGGGGCAAGGCTCATATTGGGTGTCTTCTCCAGTTATTCTCTACGTTACCTTTTTGAGACAAGGCATCTCACTGAAACTGGCGCTCACTAATTTGGCTGGTTAGGCAGTGAGCCCCAGGGACCAGCCTTTGTGTCCCTAATGCCAGTGTTACAGATGGGTGCCAACATCCTCATCTTTGCATGTGGGTGCCAAATGCTCATCTTTGTGTGTGGGTGCTGATGATCCAAACCCAGGTCTTCAAGATTCTATTGCAAGCACTTTACCCACTGGGCAATGTTCCCCATGTACATTTGGATTGCTTTTCTTTTTTTTCTTTTTTTTTTTTTGGTTTTTCAAGACGAGGTTTCTCTGTGTAGCCCTGGCTGTCCTGAACTCACTGCATAGACCAGGCAGGGCTTGAACTCACAGAGATCCACATGCCTCTGCCTCCCGAGTACTGGGATTAAAGGTGCACACCACCACTGCCCATCTTTTTGCTTTTTAAGACAAGGTTTCACTGTGTAGACCAGGCTGGCCTCAAACTCGAGGAAGTTCTCGTACCCTCAACCTTCCAAGTGCTGGGACTACAGGTGTGAGACGCCATCAGACCTAGCTTTTAGCCCTAAGACTTCAGTGAAAAAACAGGTCCTGTCCCCGTTCCTGATTCTGAAAAACTTATGGGTCGTGAAGCTAGAGCCGACTTTTTTGTTTTGTTTTGTTTTTCGAGACAAGGTTTCTCTGCGTAGCCCTGGGTGTCCGGGACTCTCTTTGAAGACCAGGCTAGCCTTGAACTCACAGAGCTCCACCTTCCTCTGCTGGGATCAAAGGTGTGCGCTACCACACCTAGTTAGAGACGACTTCTTCCCCATGAACACAGGAGCATGGCCCTGAGGTAAGGAGGAGAGATCCTATCATTGTTATTCTACAGCTGCTTGATCTAAATCCCAAACTTTTTAGTAACCCAAACCAGCGAAGTACTTCTTTTCCCTGATCAGTTCAAGATGGGCACCTGACGCTGAAGACTGAAAGAATCCAAATTCATCAGTGTCCCCCGGCTCGTGGAACTCAGGAAGCCCATTCTGAAGCCGTATCCCTGCCTCTTCTGTGCCCTCTGACCAGAGAGCTCGAGGTCTGCCTCCTACGCTGCTCCTCCACATCCACTGCTCTCCTAAGCCTCATTAGGCATAAAGAGACAGTCCAGTCTGCTTTGCCCTCATGTTACTATTGAGGAAACTGCGCATTTTCCGTTGGAACCATCATCCCTCAACCACCAGGCAGCCAACAAACACGAGACGCTCTCACTGTGGCCTAAGAGCAGGACGGGTGACGTGGGACAAACCAAGGCAATGGGTGCTGCAGTTCTGTTCCTGTGCTGGCACCAATCATGGAGTGTTTAGGAGAGTCTCTGCCACCTTGGGGTCACTGTCAGTTTAAAGTAAGGCCAGCTTTGGAGTGAGCATCACATCAGAACTCCCCTAATGGAATAACTGCCTCTAACATCATGTGGTTTCAGATGTGTGTTTCCTGGTGCTTCAGTTTGTTTTAAGCCCTCGGGGGAGGGGGGGGGAAATCAGCCTATTGAACAGCCACTGCAGGACTTGAGCTAGATTGGAACATGATTGGGTTTTTATTTGATAATACATTGCAACTGAAAAAGCATTGTTCTGGCTGACTTGGGGGGGCAGGGGGGAGGCGGAATTGAAGGACAGTGAAGATGCTCCAGGTGACACCAGTTAGAAATCTAAAAGGGTTTGAGAGATGGAGCAAGAGTAAAGTGCTTTCTGAGTAGGTGTGAGGACCAGAGTTCGGATCCCTAGAATGCACATGAATCCACATGAGCATAGCAGCCCATCTGTAATCAGCACTCAGGAGACAGAGACAGGAGAGGGCTAGACTAACCAAATTGGTGAGCTCTAGGTTCAACTAGACTACCCTGCCTCAAAGAATCAGGTAATCAAGGAATACTCCTGATGTCAATGTTGGGCCTGCATACACACATATGCATATATGCACACACATGTATGTGCCCATTCAAATACACGTCTGTATGTGCATACACACACTGAAATAAATAAATAAATAAATAAATAAATAAATAGGCATCTGAGAGGGTCCCAGGATTGATTATATCCTGAATTTAGGGGAGTGGCAATAAAGAGAGAGGTGGACAGAATCAAAGCTGGCTTTTGTGGTTGACGGGCTAGATGACAGGGACCAGCTCGAGGTTTCTGTCTAGAATGAAGTGTGTGCCACTTTAAAAAACTGTATATATGGATGTTTTCCTTGCATATCTGTCTGTCCACCACATGCATGCCTGGTGCCCGCTGAGGTTAGAAGAGGCATAAATTCTCTAGAACTGGAGTTCCGGACACTTGTGAGCTAACATGTGGGTGCTTAGAATTGAACCCAGGTCCTCTGGAAAAACAACCCGAGCCATCTGTCCGGCTTCCCCCAACAACTTTATTTTTTAATAATGGGAAACACTAGGATTAGATTCAGGTGAAGGTGACTAGGAGACATGAGCAGAGCTCAGAGACTTGGACTTTGGGACAAGCACTATGTGCTTGAGTCATTCTTCCATTAAGCCCTTGACTATGAGAGTCTGAGGTTAAGCCAGATCCTCACTGGAGAAATTCATCGAAGAGTGATTAATGTACAGACAATAATGGAGGGCATGCAACTCTGAAAGAATTTGCCCCCAGAGATAAGGGGGTCATCAGAGAGCTCCACCATGCAAGGCAGCTTTGGAAGAGGAGAAGCCAATGGAAACTAGGAGAACCTCTGAAATAGAGAAGAGAAAGACTGGTGATGTGATAGAAACAGAGTATTAAAGATAGAGGAATTGTAAGATGTATCTAATACATCTATAAAAATCAACATATCCATTGCCAGGCTTGGTGGCACACACATTTAATCCCAGCACTCGGGAGGCAGAGGCAGGCAGATCTCTGTGAGTTCAAGGCCAGCCTGGTCTACAAAGTGAGTCCAGGACAGTCAAGGATACATAGAGAAACCCTGTCTTGAAAAACCTTTAAAAAACAAAAAAACAACATATCCTACCTCCTGGCACACGCTACCACAGCCAGCAGCTACGTAATAATGCTGGATAATAGCAATGGTAACTATGATTTCTTTCTGAACAGGCTCTAAGATACTTGTCATCCTTCCAGTTCTTTGGGAAAGAAGAACTGCATTTGGAAGGAAAGAGAACCGAAGCTCAGGGAATTTAAGAAAAATTTCCCAGAGCCTGGGTGGGAGGGTGCACACCTTTAATACAGCACTTCCGAGGCAGAGACAGGAGACTATGAGTTTGAGGATAGCCTGGTCTTCATAGTGAGTTCCTGGTCAGCCAAGACTACATAGTGAGATCTTGGGAAGAAAAAACAGAGAGAGAAGAGAAGAGAAGGGAAGAGAGGGAAGGGGAGGACAGGGAGGACCAGGGAGGGGGTGAGGGGAGGAGGGGAGAGACCAGAGTCAGGTGGGGATGGCTTAGTGGATGAGGATACCTGCTGCTGAGCCTGACCACCTGAGTTCTATCTCCAAGATCCAAGATCCATAAGGTGAAAAGAGAAACTGACTCTGTAAGTTGTCCTTTGACTCCCAAACATATACAGGAAGACAGGGGAAGAGGGGATGGGAAGACAGGGAGAGGAGAGAGAGTTTGGGTGAGTTAGGACAGAATTCATGTGTGAAATGATTGTAACACAAAAGGAGAGAAGATGACGGGCTCTGAAGGTGTTTGTTGTGAGGGAGGGAGAGTCATGCCAAAAATAATCAGAGAGCCCTGAAATGCCTTCAGTGAAGGAATTCTCCCTTGACTGCTTGCCCTGGCTCTGCCCACTTTGTCCAGCTGTTCATTCAAGCCACTATCCCTACTCCCTGCTTCCAGACCTGCAGCCCACAAGTGCCCCTACCATTCCTCTGCTTCAGTTCCACTCATTCCTCAAAACGTTCACAGGAAGTCTCCCTGGTTTAATTTTTTCCAGGAAAATTTCTGGTCAAAGATAGTTGTTTTTAAAACCTCCTTAGAAACCTAAACAGCCCAGTAGAGTGGCCAGCACCTTCACGGGACAATCTCAATGCTTCACGGGTCCTATTTTACCCAAACATAGGTAAATGTTGGATTTGCAAACATAGGTCTTACCCATAGTACTTACCATCCTACGTTCCTGAAGGCTCTTTCCTCCATGCTCTAGTCTGAATTACGTAGAATTGGAGACTCAGGTTGATGTGGGAAGGCGGGATTTGGCAGGTGAGTCTGCCAGAGAAAGTTGAAACAAACAGGCTTCCGTAGAAGTAGGCATCCTAAAGAAATTTGGACATAAAATTAGGATAACTCTCAGGTAAAAGGTTGAAGGAGGCAAGGGAATCAGTAGCCTTTCCTATTCCTTTGTTTCTCTTGTCAAGATTATCAGTGGGGAGACCATCAATGTGTTTCTCATCTGAAAGGGATTGCACCTGGCTGCATAGGTCTATAATTTCAGATACTTAGGGGGCTGAGGCATAAAGATTGCAAGTCCAACGTTTACCTGGGCTACACAGTAAATTCAAGGCCAACCTGGGCAGCTTAACAAGAACCCTGACTCAAAAGAAAAAAAAGGCTCCGAGGTAGAGGAATGGACAAGCAGGGTGTGGGATATAGCTTAGTGTCGGGGTGCTCTGCTAGCATGGGTTCACTCCCAAGCTCTACACAAAGGAAAATAAGAAGCAAGGGGCTAGTAAACAGTGAGGCTTTATGACAACATTTATTATGAGGGGTGACCAAGGAGGCAGATCAAAAGCCTCAAAACTTAGGAAAGGAGGAAGCCCTCCATTAGGATGAGGAAACTTTTATGAAATGGTCTCCTTCTTCTCATGCAGGTGGATATATATATATTCTGCAAAGGGATCTGATCTCAGTTCACAGTCGGCTCCTTCAGTTCATAGTAGGTGCTCAGTGAATATTCATTGAATGAGCATCTGACTGAAACAGGGTAAGACTGGAAGAAGACTAAACACAGCCACTAGGGCCAGGTGAGTGGTTCTGTGGCTGGATCAGACCAGAACAGGTGCTCCTTGGGACAGTCCTGGGCTGTCAACAAACCATCTGCAATGAAGGAAAAGTAATCTTTTCCTGTGTGACATCCCATGTTTCCCCAGATCTTATGAGGTCATTTCCATTTTATATCACCCCCACTGGCTGCTTGGAGGAATGCAGAAGTGGCACCTGAGACATGTTCCCTCAGAGAGGAGTCACCTACAATTTTCTTTGCCCCTGTCCTAGGAAGCCACAACTAAACTATGTGGACCACAGAAAACAACATAAAACTGACCTGAATTCTCATACTAGGTTTTATTTTTAGTGTGTGTGTGTGTGTGTGTGTGTGTGTGTGCAAAATGAAGCAGGTCAAAGGGCAACTGTGTGGAGTTGCTGCTCCCCTTCCACCTCTCCTTGGGTTCTGCACAACTTTATCTTTGTACCAAAGGCACATTTACCTTACTGAGCCATCTCATAGGCTCTTCCGCTGCCCCTTTGTCAAGCATGAGAGTTCCAACTCTTATCTCGTCTCAGGAAACAGGGCAGAAAGTCAGACTGAGGTCTATCCTTTCAGGTCATGTGAGTCTCATCCTCCCAAAACCAGCTATGCTACTCTGGGCCCTGTGAACACCCACACAAATGCTGGTCACTGATCATTGTCACAAGTGGCTGAAAAAGAGGTAGTCATTTGGGTCTTAACAGGCTCTGAGGGCTTCATTCAGTTAATAAGCCATTTAAGGGTCATGAGAGCTAGTAAGTGGGTTCAAAGGTCTCAAGAGAACTGGTTGATTCAAATGGTTTAAATAAAATTCTGTTTCAGTTGCAACCGTGTGTGTGTGTGTGTGTGTGTGTGTGTGTGTGTGTGTGTGTGTGTG
>CAJQZJ010009649.1:29450158-29475841 GCA_907164525.1 Lophiomys imhausi
AGCAATAGATAACTTCACAAGAGAGGGAGCAATAGATAACTTCACAATGATGCTGAATATGGTTTTGGTCAGCACACAGAGGCTAAGGCAGGAGGATTTTGAGTTCCAGGCCAGCTTGGACCATAGCACCCTATTTCTTTTCATGATGGTCTCTCTACAAAACCACCAATGCAGACATGAAGCCACTGGTAAGCCAAAGGACTCATCTAGCATCTCCTTGGAAGTAAGATGGACAGGCAGGGATGTAGCTGAGGGGTAAAGAGGTGCCTGGAGGCTGTGGGCTCAATCCCCAACACTGAAAGTTGGAAAAAAAAATAGAAGTTAGACAAATTAAGTCAGAAACTATAAACAGCAATGAAGAAACAACTAACTTTAAAAAATCAAATAAAGGGGACTGGAGAGATGGGTCAGTGGTTAAGAGCACTGGCTTGTCTTCCAGGGGACCTGAGTTGGATTCCTAGCACACACATGGTGGCTCACACATGTCTGTAATTCCAGTCCTAGGGGACTTGACACCCTCCTCTGGCTTCTGTAAGCACCAGGCACACAAGTGGTGCACACACATACATGCAGACAAAACACCCATACACATAAAATAAAAATACATTTAAATTTATAACAAATAAATAATCAACTAGAATAACTGAATATGACATCAAGATTCACCTAATTTAACCAAGTTAGAACCAAAAGCAAGTAAGTATTCAGAACCTCTGCAGACTTTTCTTGTCCGAAGTTTATCCTGAAACCCAGAGCTTGGATTCCTTTTTAAAATATACTCAGCTAACCATGAAGAAGACTGGTCCGTCTGTATACTGTAATTGTATAGCCATGCTTTCTCTCTCTAGATAATTAGCAGTCAGCTCAACACTGAAATCCAATCCCAGCAGGACATACTATCTGCCTATCACTCTTCAGAAAGGCAAGAGTGATCTGTCTAAATTCCCACTGTTTTCTCCGCCAGCAAGTCAAGGCTTAGAGCGGTGGTCACCCACCTTCCCTAATGCTGCGGCCCTTTCATGCAGTTTCTCATGTTGTGGTGACCCTCAGCCATAAAAATTATTTTCATTGCTACTTTGTAACTGTAATTTTGATACTTCTATGAATTGTAATGTAAATGTCTGATATTCAGGATGTCTGATATGTCACCCGTTGTGAAAGGGTCGTTTGACTCGTGGGTTGAGAACCGCCAGCTTAGTCTTACAATACAGTTTTTGTAAATGCTCTGCTGCCTTTACATTTGATGAGTACTAACCTTGTAGCAGGGCAACCTCCTCACAGAAGGACCACACCACCGGCCCACAGTCCTCAGCGTGTGCACTTTGAGGGACCAGTTTGCACCTGTCCATTCTGTCCTGAGATGTCAGGTGACAGTGGCTCCCATCCGCCAAAGCCTGGCCTCCAGTTCCTAACCACAGCACATTTAACTTGTCCCTACAAGGTCCATGGTTTGAGTCTCTGATAATGACTTTGACAAACTGGCTGTAACCCGATTTTCACTCATCTCTAATCTAATCATACTCTGTTGGTTTTTGGTATTGAAGTATTTATGTCCCCTCAATCTAAAGGTTTTAAGTGATGCCCATAGTCAGAGCTAGTTTAACTGTTGCTCTCTTAAAATCCATTTGCATCAATGCCAATACAGAAATATAATGACTTCACATGAAACTTTAGATGATCACAGCTAAGAATGGTGGTGCACACCTGTAATCCCAGTGCTTGAGGAAAGGAAGCTAGAGGATCCGGTAGCTTACTGCCAGCCTGGACCACATAATGAGTTTGAGGCTAGCTTAGGCAACCTGATACACTAACTCAGAAGAAAATTTAAAATGAAAAGAAAAAAACATCCAAAACTCAGATTATCTGGAGCAAGGAGGATACATCAGCCAATAAAGTGTTTGTCCTGCAAGCATGAGGTTCTCAGTCCAATCTCCAGAACCCATTTTTAAAAAAGCACACCATGGTGGCAAATCCCTGTAATCCTAGGACTAGGGAATCAGAGACATGAAAGCCTTGGGACTCACTGACCAGCCAGCCTAGCCTACTCACTGAGTCCCAGGCCAATACACAGTTTTTTTATTTTGGCCAGTGCCTGAGGAATGACACCAGGTGACTTATGTCTTCCACATCTTCTTTCTCACATGCATTGGCATACATGTGTGCACACATGCACAAACACACACATACACAATAAAGAAACAAAAAAAAATCACATTATCAGTGTCTAAAAGCTTTAGCCATTCAGGATCCACATTCCTGACTGTGGCCTCCTTCAATTGGGACATTCCTCCCTCACTCATGGGAGTCTTCTATGCAGCCCTCCTCTCCTTTCATGCCACCTTCCTGGTAACAGTGGCATTTGAGTTTCCAAACCAGGATGTGAGCCAGTTTCTGCCTGGACACAACAATGCCAAGGCATTGGCAGCAAATGAAGACTCTCAAACTGGACAGTTGCATGTAATTGTGCCCCCTGCAAGGCCCTGGTGGAGTAACCAATGCTTTTGCTGCTGTGCCCTTTCTGTGTGCTGGATACTAGCAGGACTTCGGCATGAACGGGGACTGCACCCATTGGACAGTATCAGGATTTCTGCATTCCCATGAACCTGATTCTACATCCTTCTTCCGAAGCACATGCTGAGAAAATCACTGGGAGATGTGATCTAGCTTTCTCTGATCAGCAAGAAACACAACTCACAAGGAGATCTGAACATCTGAATCTTTATTATTTTTTTAAGCATCACATTTCCCTGAGTCACTGCATTCAACAATGCTATTTAAAACGCAATAACTAAAGACAAACGAAACTATAAAAATGGAACAATCTTTTACAGAAAACTGACTAAATACATGTTTTGTTCAAAATGTCAAGCATCAGAAGACTTAAATAAAATATGGAAAGTGTGTTCCCTAGGGGAGATGAGCAATTCAGAACTAGAGCGGATGACAACAGTGCTAATTCACATTTCAGACACAAATGGAAGAACTGTGTTACCTGGTGAGATGGCATAAGCCAAAAAAGAAATGGGGGAGACCCTCTGGGGCCAGAGAGAGAGAGCAGTGCAGGATGTGAGGATGTAGATATTGCCACACTGTGTCCCTGATGATCCATGGGGGAAATCAGTTCTCTGTCATGTAGACCTGCATTATACAGGATCTGATGTGTGTGTGTGTGTGGGGGGGGGGGATACCCTTAGAGTTCTAAGAAAACGAATCAAGACTCATCCCTGTCAGGATTCCAGAATAGCCCTGTTCTTTTCTGCTGGGCTCTGACAGAGGATCTCAGCCATCTGCCGTGCCTTCTTGATTTTCTGGTAAACCTATTTGGAATAACTGCAGAGGGTCCCCCAACCCCTTGTCCTTTACTCCCAGTGTCTGATGGGATTGCCTCCTGAAGCTGTGCATGCTACAGCCATTTTAGAAACTCCTAGAGAGTCAGCAATACAGACGATTCCAGAGCTCTGCTCCCAAAGACTCTAACCCAGTAAGTCCTGGGAGTGCTTGGGGGGTGGGAAGGAAAGAATTGATGTACCATACAGGCTCCAGGGACTTGAGGTATAGGTGGCCTGTGGCTATACTATCCAGAAACACTATGTTAGAAAGCTGATATCAGCAAAAGAACTTGAAGGACACGTCTGCCACTGAAACATTTAATACATTAAAAAAAAAAATCTGAGTTCGCAATACATAATACAGAATTGATCTCACTATAATTGAAAGGTTTTTTTCTGCTAAATTTCATAATGGGCAAGAAAAAAGAATTAGTGCATTCGTGCCTATATGAACTGTTTTTCATGGGACCAAACAGTCTGATGGAAAGCTCTTCCCTCCATAGAAGCCCAGTTACTAATGCAAAAGGATTGATGAATCTTGAAAGGGGAAAAAATGGCTAAGGATTCTGGTAGAGACTTGCCTAGCATATACAAAGTTATGGGTTTGATCGACAGCACTGCAAAATAAATAAATGACTATTTCACAACTACTGTTTACATAAAAATATATAAGGAATAAACACAGATGGATATAAAAGCCCTTTAGTTAAAAGATGAAAAGGGAAGTCAGACATGGTCGTTCACATCTGTAATCCCGGCACTTGAGAGAGATGGAGACAGGGAGATTGTGAGTTCAAGGTTATCCTTTGCTACATGGTGAGTTTGAAGCTAGCTTGGGCTACCTGAAACTCTGTCTCAAAAACAAAAGCAGTGTAACACAAGAGTGATGAAGGCTGACTACGGGGATTAGACAGACATTTGAGCCCACTGATGAGTCCTAGAGAATGTGGACCAATGTGTCACAAAGAACCTCGTGACAGGAGTTACCAAGAAGCAGACATCTTCTTGTCCCAAAATTCAATCACATTCTCATTAAGTCAGGAAATAGGAAACATGAGCAACAAAGAAATAGCAGAGGAAAGTATAAAACAAATCTGGCAGGGCGTGGTGGCGCACGCCTTTAATCCCGGCACTCGGGAGGCAGAGGCAGGAGGATCTCTGTGAGTTCAAGGCCAGCCTGGTCTACAAAGTGAGCTCAGGACAGCCAGAGCTACACAGAGAAACCCTGTCTCGGGAAAGAAAAAAAAAAACAACAACAAATCTGGATCACTGGTCATTTTGCAGGACCATCCAATTTCCATAAGAGATTAAGGACTGAGTGAGGACAGACAGGTGCTCTAAGAGACTTAAGGGCATACCAGATGTTACATGTAAGTCTTGTTCAGACTCTGGTTCTCTCTCTCTCTCTCTCTCTCTCTCTCTCTCTCTCTCTCTCTGTTGTTGTTGTTGTTGTTCTGAGGCAGGATCTCACTATGTATAGCCTTGGCTGGTCTGGAAATCCCAATGTAGAACAGACTGGCTCAAACTCATAGAGATTCACCTGCCCCTACCTCTCAAGTACTGGGATTAAAGGCATGCTCCACCATACCTAGCTTCTAGTTTAGATTTTAACTAAAAGAAAGTGATTGTAAAAGACAAATTTGAATCCCCAAGTAGATGTGGTTGGTGTTCTTCAGGTCCCAGCCATTCTGATGAACTACTGGCAGGTGATGGTGACTGGGGAGGGGTGTGTCCACTGGTAGGGTTCCCATGCCCTACACACATGGACAACACTAATTGGTCTTAGTGAGTTATTTTTTAAAAAGACATGAAGTTGGAAGAACTTCTTGAGTGGGGTATGAGGGAAATTAGAGGGTATAAATGGGGGTAAATACAGTAATATTTTATTGTTTACATGTATGAAACTCTCAAGAATTAAGAGAAAATTAAAGACAACTGAGACAATAAAAGTCAAGAATTTTGCAAAAACTGGAGTGAAGATGAAATCTGTTTCATCTGGTGGGTACCAGATGAAATGGAATTGGCAAAATATTGGTAATTGCTGAAGCTTGCTATGTTCTTCTTAGAGCTATGCCTGCATTTTCCAGGATTAAAAGCTCTTTTAATTGTACTATTGTGTAGCTCTGTTCTCCATCCATGTCAGGTTAATGAGGTCAGAAGAACCAAGGAGGAAGTCGTTCCTCGGGATTAAATATCCCCTTTCAGGAACTCAGCATAACCCTCCTTCAGACAGTCATTTACTTTTTTCTAGAGCCCTTTTTTTTTTTTTTCTCTCAAAGCCTCATCTTAGTGACTTTTCTATTGCTGGAACAAAACACCATGACAAATGTGACTTATGAAAGAAAGCATTTAATTTGGGGGCTCACAGTTCAGAGGGTTAGAATCCACGGCCATCACGATCGGCAGCTTGACAGCAAGCACACAGACATGGCCCTGGAGAACAACCACAAAGCAGAGTCAACTGGAGTGCTGTGGGCTTTTGGAGCCTCAGAACCTCAGGGCCCTCAGTGACACACCTCCTCCAACAAGGTCCCACCTCCTAATTCTTTCCAAACAGTTTAACCAACTGGGGACCACGCATTCAAACATATGAGTCTAGGGGGGCCAATCTCATTCAAGCCACCACAGTCCCCCAGAAGTACCAATACTTTTCCTCTGCTGCTTACCATTCCTTCCTTCCTTCCTCCCTCCCTCCCTTTCTTTCTCTTTCTTTCTTCCTTCCTTCCTTCCTTCCTTCCTTCCTTCCTTCCTTCCTTCCTTCCTTCCTTTCTTTCTTTCTTTCTTTCTTTCTTTCTTTCTTTCTTTCTTTCTTTCTTTTTCTGGCTGTCCTGGACTCACTCTGTAGACCAGACTGACCTCTAACTCACAGAGATCTGCCTGCCTCTGCCTCCTGTGTGCTGAGACTAAAGGTGTTCACTACTGCTGCCTGGCACATCTTACCATTTCTTCAAGAGCTCACCATACCAGAGTAAATGGAACTCCATTGCAGTTTGGGGGAGGGGCATATAAACACCCTAAAACCCACTACTTTACTATTAAGTGATCATAAACATGTTTCCAGGTACATGATTGGAAAACAATTCTTCATATTCGGGAGCTCTTCTGTTGTAAAATGCATTTTTACAAGTGACCATATGTGAGAGTGGTGATGCTGCCTTTTGCTATGCCTTACTTCTAGAGTAAAATGACAGCCGGGTTACAACAGTCACAGTTTGATTTGTTCTGGGTCAACTTAAAGGAAGTGGTATCAAATTCATAATAATTTCAATTTCTCCACAAAGCTCAGTAAGTAAAAGCTTTTATAGCCACACCTGGTGGCCTCAGTTGGGTCCCTGAACCTCAAAGTGGAAGAAGAGAACCAACTCCCAAAAGTTGCCCCTCTGACCTCTACAAGTACACTGTAGCATTCTCTTCTCTCCATAAAATCAGTTTCCCTTATCTAAGTAATTAATCAGAATGCATTTGTTAAACCTGGAGGTCAATGCTATAAATTACTAACTAGAGGCCACCTGGCTTTCATCACCTATAAAGCTAAACTTGGCTCAGATCGGTGAGGTTAATAAACACCACACATAATTCTCACGGCCATCATTCTTGCAAATGTCCAGCTTCACCCCAGAGCTTAGGCCCTTTTTTAGTAATTCTAAAAGTAGTATTTGCAAATTTATGTTTTAAAGGTATTAGAGACTTGACAGATGCTTTTATGGCATTTCCTGTGTAATGCTAAGTGCTGCTTAAGTCAAGATTTAGGGACACTTAGGAGTGTTTTTTGTTTTTAAATAGTGTTCTTACATGTGTCCAAATTATGCTCAGTATCTGAGAACAGAGCAACTGGTGTGTTAAACATACAGAGTCCCAGGTTCCCCCAGAGAGCATTAAAAATCATTCTCTGGGACTGGAGAAATGGCTCAGCACTTAAGAATACTGGCTGCTCTTCCAGAATATCCAAGGTTCCATCCATCATCCATATGGTAATCTGCACCTTCTTTTGTCCTCCTTGATTACCAGTCACACGCATGGTACCCAGACATACATGTAAGCAAAATGCCCACCCACAAAAAAATAAAAAAAAATAAATCTATCTTTTGTTTTTAATTACTCTCTTGTAATATGGGGTGAACTCTGTACCTCTAGCAAGCAGACTAGGGGATTTATTTCATGCACTAAAGTTGGACAGCCAAACCTTCAAGAACATAGAAATTCTCTCAAGTTTATGAGAAAAACAGAAATAATAACACCAGAAATAAACAATCAGTCAGACCCTATAAACGGCAAACTTTAGAGCACTGGCTGCTCTTCCAGAAAACCCAAGGTTCCATCCATCATCCGTATGATAATCTGACACCTTCTTGTGGCTTCCCTGGCCACCGGGCACACTCATAGTACACAGACATAGTACACAAACTTTATAAACTTTAGGAGAGTAGCCTGGTCTCTAGAGTTAAAAACCAATCTGTCATGGTAGCCCATGCCTGCCTGTACTCCCTGGGAACAAGAAGATCAGGTCAAGGCTAGCAGTGGCTACATACAAGAATTCAAGGTCAGCCAGGACTGCAGGATCCAGCAAATTGACTACACAAAGCCTGATGAAAGGCTAAACAGAATGCTGTTCCTTATACGGCAAGTATTGTTCAGCCATAAAATAAACTGACATATGGTGCACGATACAACATGGACAAAGCAGGAAAATAAGTTTCAAATGAAGAAAGGCCATTGTGTGGCCATGTTGTGGTGAAAACCTTTAATCCCAGCACTGTGGAGGCAGAGACAGGCAGATCTTTGTGAGTTTGAGGCCAGCCTGATCTACAGAGTGACTTCTGGGACAGCCAGGGCTACACAAAGAGAAACCCTGTCTCAACAAAACAAGCAAGCAAAAAGCCCAGGTGAGTGATTCCATTCCTATGAAAAATCTAGAAAAGCCCTGTTTCCCAAGGGCTATGGATTTTTTAAAATGTATTGTTTATTTTTGTGTATGAACTTACAGGTGTCCAAAGATTGCCTGGAGCTGGAGTTAGAGGAAGTCATAAGCCACCAGAAGTGGGTGCCAGGAACCTAACTCTGATCCCTGCAAGGAGCAAGTGGTCTTAACTGCTGAGCCATCACTCCAACCCCAAGCGGCTTCTTTTTCCAATAAACCACTGACTGTGCAAATGATCCGGGAATAGACAACGGTGATGATTATAAAACCTTGAGGAATATTACAGACACTGATTTGTACTTCTTAAAAGGGTGGCTTATAACACTTGCGATCAATCTTAAAAAGTTGTGTAAAAAGTCTAAGGCGCCGGGCACGGTGGCTCACGCCTTTAATCCCAGCAATCAGGAGGCAGAGGCAGGTGGATCTCTGTGAGTTCAAGGCCAACCTGGTCTACAAAGTGAGTCCAGGACAGGCAAGGATACAAAGAGAAACCCTGTCTCGAAAAACCAAAAAAAAACAAACAAACAAAAAAGGTCAAAGGCATTACAATGTAGGCCACTGGTTCTCTAGACTAAAAGAGGCTTTAAAGAAACACAAGGGAGCATAATGAATAGACCTTGTTTGAGTCCTTATTGAAAGGAATACGATGCAAAGTAGCATTGTATGACAACAGAGAATCTGGGTGTGAACTTGCAGCCATTGTTTGTTTTAGCCATCACATTGGCATTGTCCTCAGGCATAATCGCTTCTTTCCTTTTGAAATAAATACTGAAATATTTAGGGGTGAAATAAATGAGGCTTGAGATTTAAGATACTTGGGACCATGGCCGAAACGATGCTCTGTAGAATAAGTATGCAAAGCACGTGGTCTGGAGTGAATGGTTGGTCATTAGCTGAGAATAGAAAGGTCCTTGAACTTTTAACGAAAGTTTGGGAATTTTCTTTCTTCCCATCTCCCCCCCCCCCACACACACACACACAGGGTTCCTCTGTGCTACAGTCCTGGCAACTGACTCTGTAGGACTAGGCTGGCCTTGGGCTCACAGAGATCCACCTGTCTCTGCCACACCCGGCAATTTTTTTTCCTCAAGGCAGGGTTTCTCTTTGTGTATTCTTGGATGTCCTGGACTCACTTTGTAGACCAGGCTGTCCTTGAATTCACAAAAATTCCCCTGCCTCTGCCTACTGAGTGCTGGGATTAAAGGCATGCACCACTATGCCCGGCTTCTTTCAAATTTTTAACAAATACATTTTATTGTTTCAAAAACTTTGCAAATCAGTTTACAGCGTAGAAATTTTCATTAAAATGGGGTAAGCATACATCCAGGCATGGTGGTGAAGGGGTCATAGTCCCTTCTTCTCAGGAGGCTGAGGCAGGATGATGCTAAATTCTAGTCTTGCCTGAGCAATTTAATGAGACACTGTTTCAAAGTAATAAAAGTGGTTTTGGGAGGGGTGGAACGAGGGCCTCAGGAAGATCAGGCCCTACGTTCAATGCTCAGGACCACCAAGAACAAAACAAAACAAATGAACAAATAGACTGGTAGTAGAGTGCCTGTAATCCCAGCACTAATTGCTGACCTTAACAAGTTTGAAGCGGACCTGAGCTACACAGCAAGTTAGAAAGCAGGCTGGGCACCTTGGAGAGACCCTGTCTCAAAATAAAAAGAAGAGCTGAGGAGGTAGGTCTGTGGCAAATCACAGTCGAGACCGAGAGAACCACCTCGCCTCTCCCCCAACCCCACTACTGGGTGATTACTCTCCACAGAAAATGAACACGGAGAAAGGCGATCCTTCCAGGGCTAACCTTGAAGTGAAGTAGTTGAGCAAAACAAAAGCTAAGTCGGAACACACGGAGCACCGGCGTAGCTTTAGGAAAAGAATGCTTTTGACCTAGGGCAACCGCGAAGGCCTCAGGACCGCTCCTTAGACCAGATCCCGCACCGGGTCGCCACAAACACCGCAGTGGGTGGAGAGCCAGCAGCTACAAGCCAATGGCCCGGCCCTATCGGCCGGGTCCAAAACGTCCAGGCGATGGGCTTCCCGTGTCAGCCCCGCCCACAGTCTTTCTGGGGATTGGCTGCGCTCTTTTTCCTGTCCTGCCCCATCCGACCGTCCCGCTGATTGGCTGAGGGTTTCTGGCCAGCCCTCCCCCTCCCCACTCCCCGGTTTCTGAATTGGAGCAGCGCGCACAGCCTCGGTCTTTCTCTCCCGGTCTTGGCGGTGAGTGTCCTCTCGGGCGGGTGTCGGGATGGCCCCGTGTCCCCTCGAGCTTTGCCCGCCCCGAGCTCAGCTGCTCCCGGCGGCCAGAACGCAGGGGTAGAGCAGTCCTCGGCGGCCCGGGAGGCGGGCGGCCGTGCCCAGCCCGGGGCCGCTCGAGACACAAGGCCCTCTGCGCTGTGCGGCCCCGTGGCCCTGACCACCGCCCTTTTCCTCCGCAGGCCGACCCACCGGAGGCTCCGATCCCCGCTTCCCAGCTGTGCGGCTGCCTCGGACCCAAGCGCAGGCAGGTACGTCCCGGTATTGATGGAAGGAAGGTCCAGGCCACGTGGCCGAAACGACCGAGATGTCTGGCCCGTCTTTGTTGAGCTGCGTAGGTCCTCCGAATCTCCCTTTCCTGTGCCCTTTTAAGGTTTCGCGGTACTTTAAGAGGCTAACACAGAAGGGTAAAGGAACTCTCCATAAAACCCAGAGAGGAGGAGACTGTACCTCTCCTCTTTGGATCCTGTCTGGAGTCACAGATGAAACGAGCCTTCACTTAAAACTTCGAGCATGTTCTTTTTAGGTACCGGCGATTATTAGTGATTTAGAACAATACGTGAACTGGCCTACTTATTTTAAACCGATCGACGGAAACTCCAGAAGACCAGAATACATTTACTTTTCTAGAAATGAAGTTTTAGATCAGCTGAAAAGACTATACTTATTTTCCACTTAATCTGAAACATTTTTATTTTTTTATAGGTTGAAAAGTACAAGAAACGAGTGAGTTGGATGCCTCCAAGGTGAAGTAGTCCTTCATGTAGTAACCAGGCTTTCCTGGGTCCCACCTGATTAGTCGCTGTTAATTGAGATAGGTGCGGAAGTCCCATTTTACAAGCTAAGAATGGGAGGCCGTGTGAGGCTATCCCAATAGCCTTGTAGTAATTGACTGTATTGAAGGTAGTCTCCCAAAATCTGTCAACATAGTAGGGTCATGTCCTCTCCCCCAACCCCTTTCTCTGTATGTCTGGCTCTCCTGGAATAAGCTTCCTGCTTCCGGAGTTCTAGCATTAGAGGCATGTACCACCATGCCTGGCTATGAGATGTTAGGGAATTTTAATGTACAGGCAAAGGGGATTTAAAGGGCATTCATGCTAGATCATTGGGGGTGGTGCTTGTAGGCCTCTGCATGCTGGAACAGGTTCTTTGCTAGTACCTAGTCATGTGTTAGCAATCAAGAGATTATTAACTTGTACATTGTTGCTCATCCCTGATTTTCCATAATCCTAAATAAAGGCTTTTCCTATGTCATTTCCATAATGTGTCTTTAATCTTGTGTGTTTGCCTGTGACCTTACACTGGCGCGTGTGGGGGGGGGGTCAGAGGACAGGAGGGGGCAGTCTGTTCTTCTACCATGTGGATCCATCCCTTGGATCAAACTCAGGCTGTCATACTTGGTGCCAGACACCTTTAGTGATGAAGCTTCTATGGGGTGCCTAATGAACCCATGATTTCCAGTCTGTTAGACAGGTGCCGTGTGTGTGTGTGTGTGTGTAGACATGCTCTATCACACCCAACTTTAATGATTCTAGGGATCTCACGTGTCCTTAGGCTGCATGGCACTTTCACCTGTGCCTTTAACTTTTCAAATAAGGCCTCATTTTAAAAGGATACAGAGTTGGGTGAGTATGGAAGGAAACTGAATCAAGTTACAATGTATAAAATTATCGGAGGAAATTTTTAGTAACTTTTACAATTGTGGCCTAAATATCAACTGTTTCTATTTACATAGTAACCTTAGTGTTTAATAAAAATAGTTCTGTGACCGAAGTTGACAAAATTCTTGAGCTGTTTCTCTGACCATTGGCCACATTGTCCGGTGTTCAGTAGGGAACAATAAAGTATAGGTTTCTGTAGGGTAGCTGGCAGTGCTGTTAATAAAGACTATCCTGTAACTGCCTTGGCTATTTTTTATTAGAAATAGACAATCCATAAATACAATGGATTTATTATTGTATTTATAGTTATAAGAAAACATTTTTTGGACTGAAAGGGAGAGCTGTTGGGGGGAAAAAAAATACCTTAAACTAAAAAAAAAAGGGGGAAGAGGATGGGGGGTTGGGGGGGGAGTAGGGAGGGGATTGTGATTGAGATGTAACTTGAAGAAATAAAAAATTATTAAAAAAAATTACACAGTTTTCCCAAAAAAAAAAAAATAGACAATCCAACAAGTTGGGTGTGGGAGGAAGAAGATGGAGGGAGGTAGGTAAGTCAGGGACCTGGAGTGCAGGGGACGGTGGCAGTGTTTTCAGGTCTCCAAACAGGAGGCTGTTGGTTAAATGACTCAGACAACTAGGGGCAGGGTTCGATAAAGGTGGGAAGATATGTCTGCCAGTCACCTCACCGGTTGGGGAGATTCTGGGTGCAGGTAATTGGTCAAGCCCAGGCCCCAACTCCACCCCTTCTGCATGAATCTGCCCCGCCATACTTCGGACCCTCTACTGACACCAAAAGAATGAAATGACTGGGGCCTGAGCTTGCTGTTGGAATTCAGGGTACAGTAGAGTGCTAGTTCCTTAGGCCCATTTCATGCTGATCTGACAGTCCTGTGTCCCACCCTCAACCAGTCCAAGCAGGTCTGGATTTTACCTGTGCTTGAGGGAAGATGGGTCGCCTAGACCTTATCAATTCATTTCTCTTTGAAGCCTTCTTAGCTCTATACTTACATCGTGTTCTATATAGTTCTACAAGGGAGCGTTCATTAATCTTGTAGGCGGGGAGAATATGGACAAGTACAACTAAGTATTAAATCATCAAAATAGCGCGCAACTGATGGTTATTCACAGTTTTCAAGAAAGTACTCAGTAAGACAAGTCCCATGATGCCTGCTGTCTCTGGAAATCTGTGGTCTTCCTCTTACTGGTCCGGTTGCTCTTGTTTTACATGCACCCCAGATTACTCCTGCAAAGCTGCCCCTGTGAGGCCTCTCCTGCCCATCCTCTACTAATCTCCCTAATGCAAATCTGATCATGTCTCTGAAATCCGTCTTGAGTCTCTCAAATGTCAAATGCTGCGATTCCTTGTTACTTATAGGTTCCAGCAGACACTTTATTCCACTATAACAGACAACAGGTAAATGTGCCAAATATTAATGCACACTGTCGAAATTTCACAAACAAATCACACTCAGGCATGAACATAACCAGCAACCAGAGAAACCTGGAGTGTTTCTCCCTCAGATACTTAACCACTGTCCTCTACGCTGGGGTCCATACCCTGCCTTCACCTGGTGGAGTACTAGCTTTGTGTTCACACAGGGTGAGGCACATCAACATGCATTTGTTTCTGGTTTCTTTAACTCACTATTGTGAGGTTCACCCATATTTTTTGTACTTTTTTTTCATGAGGATGCGTTGCATTCAGTTGTATGAATGCAGTAAATTGTATCCAGATATATGTTGACAATAATTGGATTCATTTACATTTTGAAGCTACTAAAACATTGTTTCTGTGGCCATGTGATGACATTTTGCAGCATGATACATGGCGAGTGTATCAGGTATCAAGAGATCATATGCCAACAAACAGAAGTCTTGAATCAAGGTTATGGCCATGTTCAGACTTGCTGCATTTATTTAATATTTTCCAAAGTACTTGTGTTAATTTATACTCTCATCCACAACATATGGGAGTTGAAGTTCAACTTCCCATCAACACTTTTTTTTTTCATTTGGTGGGTGATAATTGAGTTGCCTATGCTTTTAATTTGCATCTCGGCAATAATTAAATTGAGCATTTTCATTTTGTTTGCTTATTTATTTTGAGACAATGTCTGATATAACCCTGGCCATTCTGGAATTCATCATGTAGCTGAGGATGGCTTCTTTTTTTTTTTTTTTTTTTTTTATCATTTTCTTATGGGGGAAGGGAAGGTTGTGCCAGCTGAGGATGGCTTCTTTTTTTTTTTTTTTTTTTTTAACATTTACTTATGGGGGAAGGGAAGGTTGTGCCATAGTAGACACGTAGAGGTCAGAGGACAACCCCAGGGAGTAGGCTGTTTCCTTCTATCCTGTGGGTTCCGGGGATGGATTCAGGTCATCAGGCTTGGCTGCAAGGGTGTTTTCTGCTGAGCCATCTACCCACATGCTAGGCTGATCTTGGTCTGTTGATCCTTCTCTGTACAGACATTCACTACCGTCCATACTAAGAACTTCAGATTGAGAATACCAAAAAGAGCCAATGAGACTGCTCAATGGATAAGGCACTTGGTGCGAAGCTTGACAACCTGAGTATGATCCTGTGGACCCACCTGGTAGAAGAGGAGAAACCACACAGGTAAATTGATTTCAGACTCCTGGTCTCCAGGCCTCCAAAACTGTAAAATAATATACACATATTACGTCAAGATACATACGTGTTACAGCAGCCATGGGAATTAATACAGTCTGTGTCATCAGCCACCCTTGTATGACACATCTCGAATCAGTGTGGTTCTAGAGTCTTCCGATTGCCGAGGAAGCTTATGTGGCAGATCTCATGAACTCTGTCTTTTGGTGTAGCCACACATGTGTCCAAAATAAACTTATCAAGGCCACTTATCACAAGAGTGTTTTGTGAAGGCCAGTCACGCCTGCTAAAGACATCCACTATAGCAGAACCCGAGAACTACAGTCCCTGAGGGCTTCCCTTTCAAATGTTACCCATTGCTTCTCACTAGTCAAGACCACATGTAAATAGCCTTATTTTTTTCACAAAATCTGACACCAAAGAAGGATGTTTCCGTTCAATTCACCTTTCTCTTAGAACACCAGCAACATCAAGTCAGATGCGACTCACACTTCTCTTGATAACTTGTGTCACTTAAGAAATACTGACTCAGCTGGGCACGGTGGCACACGCCTTTAATCCCAGCACTCCGGAGGCAGAGGCAGGTGGATCTCTGAGTTCAAGGCCAGCCTGGTCTATAGAGCAAGTTCTAGAACAGCCAGGGTGACTTGGAGATAAAGACAAGCCATTCTTCTTCCTACACACCCCAATCTACTGCTGCTGCTCATTAAACCTCACTGGACATTCAGAAAAGGAAAGAAAAAGCAGTTGTATGTCTCTGCTTTATTTACGTCCACATGCATTCCAGGCAGGCCTGCATCAAAGGTGTTGGGGTGATGGAGACAGCTTTTATCTTGGCTTCAAAAGGCTCTACACAGTAGTCTTTACAGAAGAGCTCTGCAGATTGCAGCTCCAGGCTCTACCTGTCTGCACACGCGTGAGGGTGTAAGAGCAGCTAGCAGTGGTTAGCAAGGTGTACGTGCTGCTTCCTTTGCAAATGGTAGGAGGAGCTGGGGTTGGGAGGTTGGTGGTGTGCACTCCAACCCAGCACACTCAAAATCCCAGCACTCTGGTGGCTGAGAAAGAAAGATTGCTGGAGACACGGGGCCAGCCTGGGCTTCACAATGAATTCAAGGCCAGCTTAGGATACACAGTGAGGTCCTATCTCTAAAAAAAAAACTCCAATAAATCTACAAAGAAATTAACTTTAAAGATGCAAGTAGGGGCTGGAGAAATGACTTAGCAGTTAAATACTTTATAGCCACCTCTAACACCTCTATAGTTTCAGAGGATCTGATGTTCTCTGTAGCCTTCACAGGTGCCTATGCCCGCGCGTGCACACACACACACACACACACACACACACACAATTAAAAATAAACTAAAACTTTAAAAATGTAAGTACACGTGTGGTGCTTTGAACAGGGATGGTCCTGTAGGCTCATATATTGGAATGCTTAGTCATTAGGGAGTGGCACTACTTGAGAGGGATTAGGAGATGTGGCCATCTTGGAGTAACTGCGGCCTTGTTGGAGGAAATTTTTGATTGTGTGTAAGCTTTGGGGTCCTGTGGATCTGGATATAGAACTCTCAGTCCCTTCTCCAGCAGCATGTCTATGTGCTGCCATACTCCCCCCAAAATGATGATAATTGACTAAACCTCTGAACTGTAAGCCAGCCCCAATTAAATACTTTCTTTTATGAGAGTTGCTGTGGTCATGGTGTCTCTTCAGAGCAACAGAACGCTGACTAAGACAACATTATAATGTTATTAAAAAAAAAAGCAACCACGACTGAACAAATTTTATTTTATTAGTATTTATTAAAATAAAAGATTCTGCCGGGCGGTGGTGGCGCACGCCTTTAATCCCAGCACTTGGGAGGCAGAGGCAGGCGGATATCTGTGAGTTCGAGGCCAGCCTGGTCTACAAAGTGAGTCCAGGACAGCCAGAGACACACAGAGAAACCCTGTCTCAAAAAACAAAAAAAAATAAAAGATTCTATATTATGTTCCTGAAACTCTGAATCTAGCTGGGAAAGGAAGCTTGCAGATACTTAATGGCTGTGTGTGTGTGTGTGTGTGCGCGCACTTTCTTGTTTTCTTGTCTTAAAATATATGTAATCCTGGCACTTTGGAGGCAGAAGAAGGAGGAGCAGAAGTTCAAGGACATTTTAGCTATATAAGGAGTTTGAGGCTAGCCTGGGTTTCATGAAACCCTGTCTCAAACACATAAACAGATAATATCTAACATAGAATATATCCTTTTTACCATGCATAAGCACACAATTCTGTGGTATAACACACATGCATAATGTCATGCAACTACTACTCGTTTCCAGGTTTTCAACCTGCCAAATTAAAAGTTCTGCACCTATTACACAAAATGCCCCAAATCCCTTTAACCCAACCAGTCTACTTCCTGTCCCCAAGGATTTGACTACGCTTACTCCAACAGGTGGGATAATACATTTTGTTCTTCTTCGCCTTATTTTACTCAGCCAAGGTTTACCCATATTGTGGCATGTGTCAGAATTCTCTTCTTTTTTAAGGATAGATAATATCCCACTGTATATTGTACATGTTGAGGTTCAGGAATAGCTGCACACTGACTACTCAAACATCAGGTTCAGAGTGATGGAAGTTTTTTGAATGCTGAACAAAGACTGACCAGTCAGTGACCCGCTCTGGATTCGGAAACCAAGACTGTGACCCTGAGCTATTCTCAGAGTTAGTTTTGAAAGGGGAAAATCATAACAAAACAGGAAGAGTAAATTCTATCCCAGGTCCAGTGTATCTAACCAAGTAAGAAGAGTCCATTCTATTCCAGGTGCATTGTGCCTAGGTAGTTAGACAAAGCATTTTAAGCTGATTGACTGGGAGTTAGGGTAGGAGGAACTTGGGGGCTTCCAAGTTCCCCCCCATTCTGGGAGAAAGGAAAATAGAAAGGTATTATTGTTTTAAGTAGAACATATATCAATAATTCAAGCAGAACATTTAACAAGTATTGAATTGTAAGTAAAAAGTCATTTTTATGTCAGGCAGGTGAACCTGAACTCAATTTCACCTCATGATCAAAATGGAGACTAAAGGCAAGATGGTTACAGGTATGTTAAAAACTAAACTAGGCCTCAGCGGTGGACACCACATTCGTCTACCCACTTATTGCCAGGTATTGGGGTGTCTTACTTTGGGCTATTGAACAGTGCTGTGATGAATGTTGTTTATCTGCACTTGCACAATACAGACTTGTTCATTGTATTATGTATATTTATTATATATTGTAAGTTACACAAACCTTTAATCTAGAATTTCTATAATATAGGCAATTGGTTGGGTTTTTTTAAATTGGTTGGTTTTTGTGTTTTTGTTTGTTTCCTTGCTTTTCACTGAGATAGGGTGTTACTCTTGGTGTCATAGAACTTACTGTGTAGACTAGGCTGGCCTTGAACTCAAAGAGTTCTACCTGCCTCTGCCTCTCAAGTGCTGGGATTAGAAAGATGTACACCACCACACCTGGAAGAAAATAGCTTTAAGATGCCTTTAAGTGCCAGGCATGGTGGAGCACGCCTTTAATCCCAGCACTTGGGAGGCAGAGGCAGGAGGATCTCTGTGAGTTCAAGGTCAGTCTAGTCTATAAAGTGAGTCCAGGACAGCCAGGGCTGTTACACAGTGAAACTTTGCCTATAAATAAGTAAATAAATAAATAAATAAAATCTTTTTTGGCTGAGTGTCGTGGCCCACACCTTTCATCCCAGCACTTGGGAGGTAGAGGCAAGCTGATCTCTGTGAGTTTAAGGCTAGTCTGGTCTATAGAATGTGTTCCAGTACAGTCAGGGCTGTTACACAGAGAAACCCTGTCTTGAAAAACCTAAAAAAAAAAAAAACTAAAAAAAAAGACTTCTTTAAAATATTGGTTATGCCTTTAATCCCAGCACTCAGGAGGCAGAGGCAGGTGGATCTCTGTGAGTTTGAGGCCAGCCTGGTCGACAAAGTGAGTCCAAGACAGCCAGGACTCTGTTACACAGAGAAACCCTGTCTAACAAAACAAAACAAAATGTTACTGGTTATAAAACCTGGTCATACCTTTGAATTACCTGGTTTTAAATTTTCACACTGTCCATGCCACACTCCAGATGAACTGTGTCAGAGCCCTTGGAAGTGGGACTCAAGCAACACTGTGAGTTGTAAACCTTACCAAGTGATTCAGATGTGCAGCCAAGTTTGAGAACTACTGCCCTGGAAAATTGACTAATGAACACTTGTTATGGTCGAAATGTAAAATGTTCCCCACAGACCCATTTGCTGAACTCTTGGTCCCCAGCTGTTGGTGCTATTCTATAGCTAGTTCTGAATATGTTAGGTGGTGGAGGCTAGATAAAGCAAGTCACTGTGACTAGTCCCTGGGGGGAACTTGTTCCTACCTATCCCTCTTTCCCCCTCCCTTCCCTTCCTCCCCTCTCTCTCCACTTCCCCTCATCTCTCACTCTCTCTGCTTCCTGTCAGCCAGGAGGTAAAGAGACTCCTCCATCATGAGTTCCAGTTGCCAGAATGTCCAAGTGCATGGAATTAAGCAAGCACAGGCTGAGCCCTCTGAATCTGTGAGCTAAATAAGTATTCCCTCCTTTCAGTTGTCCACTTGCGTATTTTGGTCACTGAAAAGCTGAAGTAACATGATACTGTCTCACCTAATGCTCTTGTTATCTCTCCCTCCCCATTCCATGGTATACCGAGGACTCCCAGACCTTCCAATCCAATTGAGTCAAATCAAACTGACTTTCCTACTTTTAAGACCCTCCAGCCAAAGTACTTAGCACCTTTAAGATCCAAGAAGTTGATATGGTGGTACATGCCTGTAATCCCAGCAGTGGGGAGGCTGAAGCAGGAAGATCATGAGTCCAAGATCAGCCTAGGATACACAGTAAGACAATTTCTAGCAAAACCCACCACCAACAACAAAGAAGAACCGAGCAGCAAGTCTCTGAGCAGCCTGGCACTCCTTATGAAGGAAACAACAGCTCTACCAGAGTGTGATGGATCCTGTGTCTCGAAACATGCAGAACAAACTTCAGTAATGGGACTCTAGACATTCTAATTTTGGCATTAAAAATTATTTCTAACACAATTAGTATTTACTGCTGCTTCCGAATATGTATTCAGAACACTTCCTGCCATACAGCAAATGCTATCTCAGTACTAGCTTTCAGATTCATTGATGAGAGTCTTTGAGAATGGAATTGATTACATGGGGCATTGCTTCTTGGCCTTTGACTAGATCTGGTGTAAATCTCTGAAGATCATGCTCTTCAGCACAGTGAGACTGTCTTAGTCAGGGTTTCCATTGCAGTGAAGAGACACCATGACCACGGCAGCTCTTATAAGGGAAATCATTCAGTTCGTGCTGGCTTACAGTTTCAGAGGTTTAGTCCATTATTGTCATAGCGGGAAGCATGGCAGTAGGCTAGCAGACATGGTGCTGGAGAAGGAGCTGATCTACATTCAGATCAGCAGGCAGCAGGAAGTGAACTGGCTTGAGCTTCTGAGTTTTCAAAACTTGCCCTCTTAGTGACACACTTCCACCAACAGGGCCACATCCATCCGAACAAGGCCTACACCTCCTAATAGTGCCACCCACTATGGGCCAAGCATTCAGACACATGAATCCACTGGGGCCATTCCTATTCAAGCCACCAGAGACTGCGGATGGTACAAGGGATGAAGGGAGAGAGAGATACTGAATGGCTAGATTCATGTGAAGTTCTGAAGCCCAAGACTAAATATTTTATAAGTCTGTTTAACTTATAATTACAAAAATGCATATGAAATTGGTGTGTTAGTACATGATTGCTAAATATAAAATATAGAGATGTTTATATAAAGTCACAAGAAGGGGTGGGTAGCTTGATGAGAGGTTTGCATAGTGTGTAGTAGGGCCTGGGTCTGAACCACAACACTGTGGAGAGAAAACATCCCCATGTAAAAATAAGTGAATTTGAATACAAAAGAATAAATGAGAAAGAAAGGCTGTTATTAGTTTTTAGAGTCAATTATGCAGCAATTAGAGAATTTCAGTGGTTTCATAAAATTTTACTACAGTGAATTAAAATACATAAACACACATATTTTTCTGCTGTATTATTCCAAGCTTTAAAAGAGAGTAAAACAAACCTTAAATTAATGGAAAATTACTAGGGAATGATTGTTTTGATGAATGTATGTTTGTTTGTTTTTAGCCAGATTCCTGGCTGGCCTGGAACCCACAGAAATCTGCCTGTCCCTGCTGAGATTAAAGGCATGTGCCACATGCCCAGCAGAAACAAGTTTTATAACATAGTTCGAAAAAAGTAATTTTCTATCCACGTTGGGGAATTCAATAGAAAGATATTGGAGGATCTGAGTAGGTACCTTATGATTTTAATTATCTGTAAATGGAAACAAAATAACCAATAAAAACAAAGGGGGGGTGAGGAGGTGGTTCAGTTGGTAGAGGCTCTTGCCTCTGTTCCTGAAACCTGAGTGTGACCCTCAGTGCTCACATGGGGAAAGGAGAAAATTGACCCCATCTTCATCCCTGATCTCTGCAGATGTCTGCACATGCACAAACACACAAACACTAAACATAATTTTATTTATTTATTTAGTTAGTTTTTGTTTTTTTTGAGACAGGGTTTCTCTGTGTAGCAGGTCTGGCTGTCCTGGACTCGCTTTGTAGACCAGGCTGGACGCGAACTCACAAAAATCCACCTGCCTCTGCCTCCTGAGTGCTGGGATTAAAGGCGTGCACCATCACGCCTGGCGACAATTCTTAAAGAGTACATGATGTTTGAAAAGTCAAGATAAATTCTGGGAGATGCCTTATGAGGCTCAGGACACTTACCGCACATGCGTGAGGACCTGAGTTCTAATAACCAGCAACCAAACCAGGAAGAGATGCATGCACCCATAACCCCAGGGCTGGTAGGGGAGTGGCAACAGAAGGACAGCTGGTGGCTAGCCTTACCAAAACATAACACAAAATTGTGAGCACCAGGTACACTGAGAGCCTCCTCTTCCAAGAGACTAAGAGCAGTGTATCTGAAGACCTCCTCTTACATTCACTACACTAACCTACCACCCACCACACACCCACCACACATACAGGCAAAGCACACTCATATGCCCCAAAACAAAACCCAAAACAACCCACAAACAAACAAACAAAACCCCCCAAATATCCTTGAAGAGTCTTCTAACTTCCTAACTGACCTTCTCTCTAACCAGAACTTCTGCCTGCTCTCTTGCTGTCCTGGAAACCCATCCTCCAGCGTAGTAGGGCAAGATCCTTTTAGAGATCTTAATGGGACCATGACAAGTCTCATGAGGTCACCCTCCAAATTACTTTCTCCAAATCCCTAGGCAGGTCTATGAGGCCCCATGTGACCATTTACCTCCCCAGAGCCAGCATCACTCTTTTGCCCCACTGTTCTCTCTGCCTGCCGTATTCATCCTCAACCCACTTCACATGACTAGATCCTTTTTATCCTTTAGATCTCAGCTTAAATGGTTCTTCCTTCTAGAAGTCATATGCAAGCAATGCATTTAGACAAAGATGTTCAATGTTTTCCTGTATGGTGGCCACCGACACTTAATATTCATTCAGTACACATTCTCAGAACTCAAGGAGACAAGCGCTTATTATTATTATTATCATACTTATCTTTGGCAAGTTCACTGAATCCCAAGAATTTAGATAAAAACTCCAGTAGGCAGCAGGAAGGTGGCTTAACAGGGCTGTCACTGGATTTTCTGCTCTGCTGTCTGCAGGACAGCTTGCTAGTGACCTCCATCACATGATCCACTGGTTTTCTTTTTTTTTGGTTTTTTTCGAGACAGGGTTTCTCTGTGTATCCCTGACTGTCCTGGACTCACTTTGTAGACCAGGCTGGCCTTGAACTCACAAAGATCCGCCTGCCTCTGCCTCCCGAGTGCTGGGATTAAAGGCGTGCGCCACCACCGCCCGGCTAACGGCGATCCACTGGTTTTCAATCTAGCACATTGCAAGGTGCTATTTCTTTGAGGACTATCCCTTCTTGACACATAATAATATGGTGTTTTGCCTGATGTCTGTGTCTAGCACCTAGAACACGTGTTGCCTACACTAAGGAGTCTGTGAACAGTGCCTTTGTTCTAGACAGACCTTCAGTGAATTGGCTGAGGTCTCTCCACAGAAGAGAGAAACCTGCTTTAAATGTAAGTGTTGTCTACCTATTTAAATGTTCATTTCAGCCCAAAATTGTCCTTACAGGAACATACAGAATGCTTGAGCCACTTCCTGAGTACCCCCCAAACCCAGTCAAATGGATACATAAAATACCTTCACCTTTTATGTTGCAGACCTCATGATCTTGATAGTAAATCAGGAGGTACAAAGTTGTTGGGAGGGAATAATGAAACTATTCTCCTTGACTGCTGTTAAGATTGCTACACTCAAGTATTATTTTATAAAGTTGCAAGAAAGTAGCCAGATGTCAAACTTAACTATTGTGCAGTCGTCGGTCCATCTATGTAGCATTCAAGTTGAGTAGGGAGAAGGCTGCTCTTCCAGAGGACCCAGGTTTAATTCCCAGTTCTCACATGGCAGCTAACCACTGTAACCTCAGTCTCAGTGGATTTGACACCCTCTTCTGGCTGTCCTGGGCACCTAGCACACACACTGCACACAAACATACATGCAGGCAACACACACACACAAATTTAAAAATAATTAAAGAGAGGAAACTATCTCAAAGTAAACTAACTGGGCTTTTTGTTTGTTTACTTGCTTCTATTATGTACCTGGATCACCTAACTTTCAACAACAATGAATCAATTTTACAATGCACATATGAACATTACAAAGCACACTGAACATTTATTCTTTTGTGTTGTTAGGAATAGAATCCAGGCATTTGAGCTCTTTCCCCAGCCTTCTTATTTTTGGAGACAAAAGCCTAACTAGGTTGCATGGGCTGCCCTTGAACTGACTCTTTATAGGCAGGTTTTGTACTTGGCTTCCTCCTGCCTTGGCCTGTCACTCAGCACAGACTTCAGGCTCCCACTGCCACACAATGGTTTCAGCCCTTGATCTAACTCTTCTTTGTTTTTTTATTTGAGACCCAATCTCACTCTGTAGGCCAGACTGGCCTTGAATTCTTAGCAATCCTCCCTCATCATTCTTAACTTTTGAAAACAATCCTTAGACTAGTTACTGTGAAGCTGAAGAGAAAAGTAGAGTCTGCACCGGAGCTAGGAAATGTGTTTCTCCTAGGGACGCAGCTCAGCAATCTGCGCCTCACAGAATTCTAAGCACAGCTGAATTGAAGTGAATACATTTGAGGTGATTGGAAACAGGGCTGACTGTCCCAAAAATGGAGCTGCAAATAAGAAAGGTGTGAGAATGAAGGTCACTGTGCAGACTTGAGAGTTGGGGGTATTGGTATGAATGTCCTAATTTAAAGCATTCTAGATATGCAATGTCTATGTATGCAAGGATTCATTTATGTACATCTGTGTCCTAGCTATGTCCATGAGGGAGGCAACAAATGGATGCATGGATACCGGACTAGTGCAAATATTGAGTGCATCCCACGCCCAGGTCTTGGTTGTTTCTTCTTCTTCTTCTTCTTCTTCTTATTATTATTATTATTATTATTATTTGTTTTTGTTTTTTTGTTTTTGTTTTTGTTATTTTAGGGCAAGGACCAAGATTCCCTTGGTGTGGTAGTTGATGTGCAGAAAAAAAAATACAGGATGAACCTTGAAGTACCAGAAAATATGTGCTGAACCCCCAAAACAAAGGCAAGAAAGTCAACAGAATGTCATAAGCACCTAGGAATCAACTTTAAAGAATTCTGAAAGGCCAAAGCTGGAAGAATTTAAGCAAATCCATCAAAGGACAGAATTACACAACAACGAGTATATATACCTCCAGGAACCCATCCTGATAGAGACTGAAGAACAGATCTCCCCATAGAGATGGAAATAGAAAGGGAAGAGCCTGAGACCCGTGAGCTGGGTAATAAACTTTGGTCAAACAGTGTACCTTGAGCTTCTTCTGAAGCACACCCACCTACATCATGAAAGCTGACTGTTGGGACTGGAGAGCCAGCCTAGAGGTCTAAAGAACTGGCTGCTCTTGAGGAGGCCCTGGGCTTGCTTCCTGGCACCCACATGATAGCTCACAATGGTCTGTCACTCCAGCCCCAGGAATCTAATGAGTTCTGGCCTCTAGGGGCACTGCATGCATGTGGTATACTTACACACACACACACACACACACACACACACGCGCGCGCGCGCGCGCGCGCACACATGCACGCACACGCACACACATGTATATATGAAACATGTATATTTCAAAATGTTTTCAAAAGTTGGATTTTAAATATTAAAAGTGCTTTTTATGTCCATCTTTAGTGATTCTGGAACTATTTCCCACAGCTTGCAAAGCCATGCAAAGAGAAGAAACAGTAACCCCAGCACCCCATGTCCTCCTCTGTCTAAAAGAACACTTGGGACACTAGAGCACTTCCCATTCTCCCAGGAGACATTCTTAACATTCCAATGACAGCATTCCCTCTTCAGGGTCCTCTCTGATCTTAGAATTTGACATTGTGACATTGCTTAAATACATATCATTAACATACACAGCTGCGTCCTTTTAAAATGGTTTTTCAATGTAGATTCAATGAGATTAACCGTGTCTTACATGTCAGACTATATCTTCCAGTCCAGGAGTCTTTTTCTGTTATGCTCCATCTTACTGCAAGAGTTCATTTCTTACCCTCCTTTGACAATATCCATATTAGAATGAATAAACCTACCTCTAAGGATGTGCCCAGGCTATATGTATACACTAATATATATGCCCAGGCTATATGTATACACTAATA
>CAJQZJ010009649.1:29479774-29502274 GCA_907164525.1 Lophiomys imhausi
CATGGTGGGATACTGTTGACCCACTTGGTTCTCATGACTCAGTCAGCTGGATGTCATCATTGTCGTCATCGTCATTGTCATTTTAAAATACAACTGTGGTGATATAACTGAGAAAGGCCCCTATGGTCTCAAATGTTTGAATGCTTGCTCCAAAGATGATAGAATTGTTTGAGAAGGTTTAGGAAGTGTGGCCTTGTTGGAGGAGGTGTGTCACTGGGAGTGGGCTTTGAGGTTTCAAAATGCCATTTCCAGTCAGTTTGTCAGTTTGTTCTCTCTCTCTCTCTCTCTCTCTCTCTCTCTCTCTCTCTCTTCCTCCCTCCCTCCCTCCCTCTCCTCTTTCTCTCTCTCTAATTTGAAGATCAGTATGTAAGCTCTTAGCTAGTGCTTCAGTACCATGCCTACTGCCATATTCCTTGATATGATATTTGTGAACTAACACGCTGAAACTGTAAGGAAGCCCCAAATAAATTTTCTTTATAAGCTTCTTGGGTTCTGGTATCTTCTCACAGCAATAGAAAAGTAACAAAGACAACAACCCGCAGCCACTTGCCCAGGGATGTTACCACCCACAGTGAGACAGGCCCTCCCACATCAATCATCAATTAAGAAAATGCCTCACAGAGTTGTTTACAGAACAATTTGATGGAGGCATTTCTCTTTTTCCAGATGTTGACAAAAACTAACCAGTATAACAGCCTTACATTTCAGAGTGACAGCTCTAGAAACAGATGCCAAAGAAATTTCAAGGTCAGGGAAGGAAGTTCCTTCAAATATATGGAGATGAAGTTCTTTGTCCAAGATGAAGTCTATATAAATGGTGTAATTTACTACTGGAGTCTGTGAGAAGAGTCTGGGATTTTAGTGTGAGGTAACCCATAGGGATCACCTTCTGATTATCATATGACTACCTGAATGTAGCTTGGCTGCCTTGAGTCCAGAGAGTGCATTTTGATGGTAGTGTAGGTGGTTAGCAGTACCTGGTAAGAGTCCTACCTATCGGAGTCAATGTGTGTTCTTCAAAACAGAATGGATACCAACTTGAGTGTCTGGCACTCAAGAAAGAGTAGAAGAAGAAACAGCTGGCAGAGACAGTCAGTGAAGAGCACACATTGTGAACATGCTTCAAGTATAACAGCTCTTTATAACTTTTTGTTTCCAATGCTGGGGACCAAACCCAGGGCTAGCGTATACAGGTTAAATGAGTGCTCAGCCATGGAGCCACATCCTTGGCACAATTCCTGCATACAACAAGCTGTTGTTGTGTGCCACTATTTGCTCTTGCTATCGTATGCACAGCAGGAGTCTTGAACTCACTATGTAGCTGAGGTCAGTCTCAATTTTGCAGCAATCTCCTATCTGAATTTCCCCAGCTCTTGGGAGTACAAGAATGTGCTACCACCTTTGGCTTCCAAAACCTACTTTAAAAAGCTATGTTCTGCTGGGTGTGGTGGTATATGCCTATAATCCCAGCACTTGGTTAGTGAAGGCAAAAGGGATTAGGAGTTCAAGGCCAGCCTGGGATACCTAAGACCCTGTCTCAAAAAAAAGTCTTGATTTTTTTCGGGGGGGGGGGCAGGGGGAGGGGGGATGATTCAAGATAGGGGTTCCTGTAGAGACAGACAGCCATGGCTAACGGGCTATTCTGTAACTTGAACTGCAGATCAAGCTGGTCTCCAAATCAGAGAGCTCTGCCTGCCTCTGCCTCCTGAGTGCCACCATTGCTTGGCTAGACTTAAGAGACAATGGTCATGCTTATGGCCATTAGAGTGTAGTATTTTTTCCTACCTGAGTTCTTTTTGTCTCACTTGTTCCAAGGATTAAGAAAAGTAGAGGGGATGGAAATTTAGTAATCAGATTCTTTGAAAAAGAAGTGAATTCTTAGATGAAAAGGCTTGCTAAATTTTGTATAGGAAGATTAGAGGTCAGGGCTAGAAGTGGGCCATGCCAATTTCAGTGTCTTTTTTTATTGAAAAAATTTTATTATGTGAATTTCACATCATGCACCCTGTTCCCTCTCATCTCCCACCTCCCTTCAGAGCCACCCTCCACCCTTGCAATCTGTCCCAGCATAAAAAATAAAATGTCATTGTGGAAGCTGCAGTGTGTCTCAGTATGTCCCACAATATTCCTTCACTTTTGTTCACACTTTTGGTTGCAAATGTTCATTAAAATGACTCCTTGGTCTGGTAGGAGGCCTCTGATACACATATGACATAGCAGCCACATCTACAATGCCTCTAGAGGCAGGGTGTTTTTTTTTTGTTTTGTTTTTTTTTTTTTAAGAGACCAATATACCAGATAGGCAGGCTTCCATGGCTGTGACTGGAAGAGCTAAGATCAGAGATCCATTGGCCATAAGTTTGTGTAATCTTTTGTCCTTGGAGAAAGGTCAAACAAACTGACTCAGGAATACTGGGAGTATGAATACTGTGAAATATTTTACAACCCAAGTAGGGAAGAGCTAAGCACACCCACTGACAAAGTCAGCCAGTGCCTTAGATAGCCAATGATCAGAGTGCAAAAGGGTATTTTCTACATGGTTCTGGTGGTTGAGCAGGTTAGTATGAATTCATCACTTGTGTTATGACTTCAAAAAAAAAAAAATCACAAGGGTGCTTACATTGGATGGAAATTTCTTCTGGTTCAGCTGTGACTTCTTCCAAAGACTTTAGCAGTGCTTTCATGGGTTTCTGTGTCGATCTTAAAAGGTACAGGAACAGGTGATTGGGGTGTTTTTGTAAACAGTGTTTCACTGTGTAGCCCTGCCTGTCCTGGAACTCACTTTGTAGACCAGGCTGGCCTTGAACTCACAAAGATCCACCTGCCTCTGACTCCTGAGTCCTGGGATTAAAGGAGTGAGTGCACCACCTAATGGTTTGTTTGTTTGTTTTTCTTTTTAAGCCAATGTCAGCTCCTGCCGCTGCAGAAGTGCTCAGAAAACCTCCAGATGTCTCTGTGTCCACATGCTCGTGGCCTGGGCCATTCTATTCGCTCCAAGCCAGGAATATTCCTACTGCTCGGAGCCTGTTGTGGCATTGGGGACCAGCCCTGGCGGATCGGTCCTGCGGAGACAAAGCGCAACCGTCAGCTTGCCAGGGATAACCTGATCCTCCGTTCTGGCCTCCAGGAGCTCAGGGAGGGCAAAGCCCATAAAAACACGGGACCGTCCTAATGCCCTTACCTGCGGGACATTCGCTGCCAAGCCTGTGACCCAAGGCCCGGAGTGAGCCACACCTTGATTTGGCAGCGAGTAGCGGAGCAGGGCGGTAGACAGGCAGCCAATACAAAGTAGAGCTCAGAGAGCAGCTAGCCAGTCCCAGAGAAGACTCGGGGCGGGGTCTGCGCACGTTGCAGCTCGTTCCCCCGCCTAGCCATTGGCTGCCGGGTATATTCATCCCGCCTGGCCCCTTCCGGCTCTGGATTTAGAGGGAGAAGTCGGGGAGCAGGTGTGGTTCCCTTATCTAGATGACAGACTTCCAGACCTGATCTATCCGCTTCCCACCAAGGGTGCTGGTAGATCTGGCGATCTCCGCGTGTCTTCGCGATTGCTGTCCGAACCTTTGCGCCTCGGGGAGGCTTTGAGTCCCGGCTTCCTGGCTTCCCGAGCGGCCGCTTCTTAGGCCACAAAGCTCTGGGTTCTATCCCCAACATCACATAAACTAGTAGTAGTGGTGCAGGCTACCCGTTGGGGTGGACGGAGGCAGGGAGACCCTGGGTTCAAGGATATCTTTGAGACCAACTTGTGATGCATGACGCCCAGCCTCAAAAGTGTGTGTGTGTGTGTCCCTGTGTCTGTCCGTCTGTCTGTGTATGTCTGTGTGTCTGAGGAGATGGTTCAGTGACAGGCATGGCAGCCTACCCATAATCCTGGTGCTTAGGAGGCAGAGACAGGTTCCTCAGGGCAAACTGGCAGGCTAGTGAGCTCTGAGTTCTAATGAGGGATGCAGTCTCTTGTCTTTTTCTTTGTAAGCCTAGTTTTAATGGCTAAGCCATCTCTCTAGCTTCCCACCGTCCAACCTCCATCTCAATATATATGGTGAATAATTAGTTATCAAAGAAGACACCAACTATCAACCTCTGGCTTCTATGTACACGTGCATATGTGAGACCCCCATCACGTGAATATGTATGCACACCACACACACACAAGCCAATAAATAAATAAATGGAGTAAGACCAGAGATGAGCGACGAGAGACCACGTGATTATGAAATAAAGGACAGAAATGCCCTTTCTGTAGAAGTGACCACAATGTGTTTGGATGTCATTCCATTACATAGTCAGCACGTGGAAGCATTGCAGGTCAGCCTGAGAGTAAACAATGAGAGAGAAGTCCAGCACATTGACCCTGGACTGTGAACCTGGTAGCCTAGTGGCCAGACATGAATACATGAACCTTTTTAAGGATGTAAAACTATCACTCAAGAGTTATTATGGGAAAATGGAGAGATGGCTCAGTGGTTAAGAGCGCTGGTTGCTCTTAACCTGGGCTCATTTCCCAGCACCCAGATGGTGGCTCACAACCATCAGTAACTCTAGTTCAGATATCTAATGCCCTCTACTGGGTTCCTCAGGCACCAGGCACTTACATACAGCCATATATACATGAAGGCAAAACACACAAGATAAATGTATGTTTATCTTAACACATAAGATAAATGTATGTTAAGAGGTATCATGTCCGAGGGTCAATGGAACCCCCATGAAATTGAGGAAGGGATGACAAAATGGAAACTGAAAGTAAGTCTATGAAGCAAAGGAGAGGAGCCTGGGAATCTCCTTCTCAGTAGAGGGAAGAGCAACACAAAGCATGCTCCAGGAAGGAGCTCTGTGTGTTCATGGAAGTGTAGAAAGCTGCTGGACCTTCTGCACAAACAGTCAAGGGCTAGGGTGACTGAGATTTGACGTCATGTAAGGATATCAAGTAGGCTTCAGGGACAGGTGCTGCTGGAGATGCTGGGTTGCCAGACTGTGCTCAACATGGTTGAACGTATTTAAAAATCTTCAGAAACAAAACTGGCCATGGCAGAACACCCTCTTGAGAAGCTAAGGCAGTAGGATTCATGCAAGTTTGGGCCAGCTTAGTTTACCCAAGGAGCCCCTGGCCAGCCAGGGCTACATACTGAGGCTCTGCTTCAAACAAAACAACAACATGCCCTTAAATGATGTTCAGTAATAGCATGTGGCACAGCATGCAGATCGACAAGACATTAGTATTTACATAACCAGCATCTGTTCAGGCACGTATGTTAGATAATAGGAGGTCATCTTTAGTGCATAGTTTTTACACTCTCTTTGTGCAGATTATCTGGAGCTGGGCCTGGTGTCAGCCCAGCCTTTAGAAGACTGATTTGGGAGAATGGAGAGTTACAGGCCATTCTGAGCTCCTTGATGAAAATTTGTCTCAGTCAACAACAAGAATAAGTCAAATGTAGTGCACATGCCTGTAACCATCCTGAGACCTGATAGGTGGAAGCAGGAGCTGGATCAAACTTATCTTCCACCATCATGAGTTACATACAGGTCAGCCTGTGCGACAAGAGACTTGGTCTCAAAACAAAATAAAAGCAAAAAAACCAATGCTGGTTATTTATCCCATTTATTCCACTAATTACTCTTCCCAGCAGGATGATTGAACTCATTTTAAAGAACCCATGTATTGCTAAGATTTTGGGAAAGCTATTTGACTACTCAGTTTGTGAACACATTAGGGATTCTAAGCTCACACAATCAGTGAAGCAGCTGGTCCTGGATTCACCTTTTTAATATTTATTTATTTATTTATTTTATGTTGAACACACACATACACACACAGAAGAGGGAATCAGGTCCCATTATAGATGGTTGTGAGCCATGTGGTTGCTGGGAATAGAGCTCAGGACCTCTGGAAGAACAGCCATTGCTCTTAGCCACGGAGCCATCTCTCCAGTCCTCCTGGCTCTGCCTTTATATTTGCACACTCATATGTAAAAACATGGGCTTAGGAATGCTGCAATGGCAAGAAAGTAGACTCAAGATGGAAGGCAGACAGCATGTAAATTTCCATTCTTATACCATCTGTATTGGTATACACCATTACTTTTCTGTTGGTGTGATCAAACACCATGACCAAGACAACTTACAGAAGAAAGAGTTTATCTGGGGAATATAGATCCAGAAGGTTAGGGTCCATGATAGTGGATTGGGTGTAGCAGGTGGCAGGCTGTCATGATGGCTGGAATAATCGCTGAAAGCTCACACCTAGAACCACAAAGAGGAAACAGAATCCACAAAGAGGGCAGTCAAAATAGCATGAGAATTTTGAAATCTTGAAGCCTGTCCCACCACAGTGACACACTTCTTCCAGTAAGGTCACACTTCCTAAGCCTTCCCACTGGAAACGAAATATTTAAGTGCCTGGAATTTGTGGAGGACATCTCACTCAAATCACCACACCATGGGAAGGTTCCCCTAGAATTAAGAATTGTATGAGGGTAGTCAAGTTAAAAGTTGTCTGTTGACCAGATGGATTTATGTCTCACAGCTTTCTCTCTTACAGTATTCAATTATATTGAAATTAAACCTTGTTTATGGTTTTGAAGATTTTTGTTAAAATTGTTACAGACTATCTGTTATGCCTAGTGTCCAATGTGCTCAGTGGTATTATGAATTATATTTGGCTGGTCAGTTAGACTAATCAGCATAAAATAGCTGTTTGATTAGAAATGAACCATTTTTGTTGTTGCTTTGAGAAGGGAGCTTACAATGTAGTTGAAGATGACATTGAACTGGTCTGACTTTTTTCCACTAAATGCTTGGATTATAGACATGCACCATCACACCTGGCCGGACTGCTTAATTCTGTTAAAGAAAGTTGAGTGACAAGAGAGATCTGATTCTCCTATAATGTGATTTAATGAGGCTGCCTGAGTCGAGAGCTGTTCTACATCAAACAAGGAACCCTGGGGTTCTACCACAGATTTTGCTGTTATATCCAGGGCAAGATGGAACCTGTTAGGCAATGCTTTTTCCCTGTTTTCATGGAGGAGCAGAATAAAGGAACACCACGAATGACCTTGACCTCTTCTGTAACTGCAAATGCATCTTTATTGCTGTGGTTTCATGAGAAATGAAAATCATCTAATGGAGGGGATGGGGATCTGACAAGTTAATACGAAGCTAAATGTTTACAATCTAGACTAGCTTCTCTTTAAAATTCCAGCTTCCAAATTTGAATAAGAAGAAGATAAGTATATCTTTCAAGTAATGAAACTAAGAGGGAAGCAAAAAGATGTCTTCTAACTTGGGGTCAGCCTGTTTGGGAAAACATTCTATTTTCAGTAAGATCAGTAAGAGCATCTGAAATACAGTATTACATTTTAAATCAAATGAGGCTGACTTGTTGGAAAATAATGTCATAGTGAATTTCTGTGCCTATGGGGATGTACATGGGAAGTTAGGAAGGTAGTCTCCAATCTCAGCACTTGGAGGCAGAGGCAGGCAGATCTCTGTAAGTTTGAGGCCATCCTGGTCTACTTAGTGAGTTCCAAGTCAGCCAGCATTACATAGAGATCCCCTGTATCAGAAAGAAAGTAAGTTAGCTGAGAAGCCTGTGGCAATGTGCTTTAGGATGGCTTGATCCCTCTGAGATCTCTTCAGCACTCTCAATCCTGAAGTGGGTAGTGATAGCTCATGACTACAGTCTCAGGTCTTGGAGGCTGCAGCAGGAGGATCACTATGAGTTCTGAGCTAGCCTGAGCTCTAGAGTAATTTCCAGCCCAGCCTGGGCTATAGAGTGAGACCTACCTCAACAAAGCAACAACAACATGGCACTCCTCCCTTGAGAAGATGGTACTGACCCTCAGGTATGTACCATTCTTTCTTGGTGTCCCTCTCAACCTGTGGGCTGTTGTGGTGTTCGTTTGTTTGTTCGTTTTTTAGACAGGGTCTCTACACAGCCCTGGCTGTCTTGTAACTCACTATTTAGACCAGGCTGGCCTTGAACTCCCAGAGATCTGCCTGCCTCTACCTCCCAATGTTGGGATTAAAGGTGTGTGCCACCACACCCAGCCCTTGTTCTTAAAACTTCCTTACATATGTGTTTTAATGTACTTCAACTCTGCACAAACAAAAAGCTAAAGTTCCCTTACTTCTGATGCTGAGGATTTTAGGTACAGGAAGTAAGAAATGCTCTTAAGTTGAGCCATTTTTACAGGGCGTGATTGGTTCTGGAAAGACACCAACATTTGCTAAGCCCTGGGGGGAGCATCTATCTCACTGCTCTTTGTGGTGGAGAGATGTGGGTGAGGACCCAGGGGTTCTGTGCCTGAAAGTGACTGATTGCCTGAGGGATGACAATGCCTGCCATGCTCTGGAGATAGCTAACTCAGTCTCTCTGGAAGGGCTTTAGTACTTTTCCTCATTTGTGTGCATGCCTGTGTGAACGCATGCCATGTTTGTGTCCTCAGAGGTCAGAATAGGGATCAGATGCCCTGGAGCTGGAGTTAACAGTGAGCTGCCTGACCTGTGCGGTAAGCACCCTTTGTGGAGCCTGACTATATCCATCTTGAAAACAGATTCCATTTGTATTAAGTTTGACCCAGAGCTGACCTCCAGTTCCAGAAAAACAACAAATTGTACCCAACCTTGCATTCTAGGGGTGTTCCCTCATCATCACCAGACAGCTCACTCTGAGAAAGCACCCAAAAAGTCTAAACAAACTTTCTGATGGTCAAGCTGACCTCAGCTGGTTAGTCAGTAACAACGAGCCAATCAGAAATGGACATGACTAGTTACCAAATGCCATCCAACATATGGTAAAACAAAACAAAACAAACAAACAAACAAAAACAAAAACAGTTTCTTTGTCTAAGCCCCTATATAAATCCTGTATTTTTGGAGTTTGGAGCTCTCAACTGGAACCATTTTGTTGGTGATCCTTGAGAGTCCAAGCTCTGAGCTTGAATAAACAACCCTCATGCATTTACATAGGAGTTGGCTCCTGAGTTGTCTTTGGGGTCTCGAGAATCGGGCAGAACACCTTAAACGCCACCCCAACCTTCTCTCCAGCCTCCAAAGTTCCTCTTCATTTTTTGTTTGTTTGTTTGTTTTGTTTTTTATTGTTGTTATTGTTTGGTTTTTGGTTTTATTTGGTAGCCCTCCCTGGCTTGTAATTTTCTGTGTACACCAAATTGTCCTCAAAATTCCTGAGATCCATCTGCCTCTGCCTTCAAACTGATAGGATTAAAGCACTCCCGGGCTCTAACACAATCTCTACATAAAGACTGTAACCCACTTGTGAGAATGCTGCTCCTGACCAGATCACCCAAAGGATACCATCAGCTGAGAGACCATTTTCACCTTGAGAATGGTAGAGCTCAAGCAGAACCATTCTAAGTGACTGAAAGGCAAATTGATGAGGAGAGTTCCAGCCTTATGTCACACTTAGCAAGTTTACTTGTTTTTTGAAAGACAGTTTAGGTCAGAATCAAGAGAGACAGGATCAAGAACTTTAAAATATTGAGTTGTAGCCTGGTGGTGGTAGCACAGGCCTCTAATCCCAGCACTCGGGAGGCAGAGGCAGGAGGATCTCTGTGAGTTCAAGGCCAGCCTGGTCTACAGAGTTCCAGGACAGTTAGGGCTACACAGAGACACCCTATTTTGAAAACCAAAAAAAAAAAAAAAAAAATTGAGTTGGAGAGCTGGAGGGATGGCTCAGTGGCTAAGAGCACTTTCTGCTCCTGTAGGGGACATAGGTTCTGTTCCCAGTGCCTACATGGTGGCTCAAACTGT
Organism: Lophiomys imhausi; assembly: GCA_907164525.1. Classification (NCBI taxonomy): domain Eukaryota; kingdom Metazoa; phylum Chordata; class Mammalia; order Rodentia; family Muridae; genus Lophiomys; species Lophiomys imhausi. Next base: position 29,489,546 of record CAJQZJ010009649.1, read on the forward strand.
CCATAGCTCTGGTTCCAGGGGATCCAGCCAAGCACATGATACACATACATATAGCAATACACTCACACACACACACAAGATAAAACAAATACATCTAAGGAAGAGTATTTGAAAATTGGAGATGGTAAGTGGGTAGTGCCACTTTCTGCAAATGTGTGGAATTCAAGAATGGTTTCCATTCTTGACAAGTCTGCCTCTGCAGCCTTTCAGTGTCTTCCCTGGGGTAGGTGGAGACCTCCCCTGGGGAATCTGAAGAAGGAACAGAGCAGGAGGCAGCCTCTTTCCCATCTCTGAGACTGCTAACCTGTAAGAGCTAGTGTGAGCTGTCCTCTGCATCAGAGAGCCTTCTCATATACCTGCTTGATGCCCCTCCCTGGCCACAATGTTGTTAGCATTCCTTATTTGGACCCTGGGATGAGATTTATAAAAAATGAAGATGGGGAAGCTGGAGAGATTGCTCAGTGGTTAAGAACACTGGCTCCTCTTCCAGGGGACCCGGGTTCAGTTCCCGGCGCCCACATGGCAGCTAACCTAGGGTTTACCTTAGACCTGAGACAAGTCCTCCTCGTCTGTAACTCCAGTTCCAAGAGATCTGCAGAGACATATATACAGGCAGAATATAGATCCACAAAAATAAAAATAAATAAATCATTAAAAAAAAAGAATGAAGATGGGGGCTATAGAGAGGGCTTGATGGTTCAGAGCACTTGTTGCTCTTACAGAGAACCTGGGTTTGCTTGCCAGCACCCACATGGTGGCTCACAACCATCTATAATTTCATTCCCAGGCCCTCTGATGCCCTCTATTGACCTTCAAGAGGACCAACAATGCACATAGTATATATACAGCACACATATGCAAGCAAAGCTTGCACACACATAAAATATCAAATTAAATGGAGAGAAACTTGAAGCATTTCCTCTAACTCAGGGACAAGACAAGGATGCCCACTCTCTCCATATCTCTTCAATATAGTTCTTGCTAGAGCAATAAGACAACTAAAGGAGATCAAGGGGATACAAATTGGAAACGAAGAAGTCAAATAATCCCTATTTGCAGATGATATGATAGTATACATAAGCGACCCCAAAAATTCCACCAGAGAATCTTACAGCTGATAAACACCTTCAGCAAGGTGGCTGGATACAAAATTAATTCAAAAAAAAATCAGAAGCCCTTCTTTATACAAAAAACAAATGAGCTGAGAAAGAAATAAGGGAAACAACCCCCTTCACAATAGCCACAAACAATATAAAATACCTGGGGGTAATGCTAACCAAGCAAGTAAAGGACCTGTACAAAAAGAACTTCAAGCCCTTGAAGAAAGAAATGGAAGAGGCCTTTAGAAGATGGAAAGATCTCCCATGCTCATGGATAGGTAGGATCAACATAATAAAAATGGCTATTCTACCAAAAGCAATATATAGTTCAATGCAATTCCTATCAAAATAAATACAATTCTTTATAGACCTGGAAAAAGCTATTCTCAACTTCATATGGAACAACAACAACAAAAAAAAAGCCCAGAATAGCTAAATCAATCCTGTACAATAAAAAAAGCATCTGGAGGTATTACTATCCCAGATTTTAAGCTGTACTACAGAGCAATAGTTGTAAAAACAGCATGGTATTAGTATAGAAACAGACCAGTAGATCAATGGAATCGAATTGAAGACCCAGAAATGGACCCACACACTTATGGCCACCTAAATTTTGACAAAGAAGCCAAAACCGCACAATGGAAAAAGGACAGCATCTTCAACAAATGGTGCTGGTCCAACTGGATGTCCACTTGTAAAAGAATGAAATTAGACCCATACTTATCACCTTGTACAAAACTTAAGACCAAGTGGATCAAAGACCTTAACATAAGGCCGGTCACACTAAATCTACTAGAAGAGAAAGTGGGAAAACCCCTCCAAATCATTGGCACAGGTGACAACTTCCTGAACAGAACACCAACAGCTCAGGCTCTAAGACCAACAATCAATAAATGGGACCTCATGAAACTGAAAAGTTTCTGTAAGGCAAAAGACACTGTCATTCGATCAAAACGGCAGCCTACAGATTGGGAAAAAATCTTCACCAACCCCACATCTGACAGAGGGCTAATATCCAAAATTTACAAAGAATTCAAGAAATTAAATGCCAAGAAACCAAATAATCCAATTAAAAAATGGGGAAAAGAGCTAAACAGAGAATTCACAAAGGAGGAATCCCTAAAGGCTGAGAGACACTTGAAGAAATGCTCAACATCCTTAATCATCAGAGAAATGCAACTCAAGATGACTCTGAGATTCCATCTCACACCTGGGAGAATGGCTAAGATCAAAAGCTCATATGACAGCACATGCTGGCAAGGGTGTGGAGAAAGGGGAACCCTCTTCCATTGCTGGTGGGAGTACAGGCTTGTGTAACCACTATGGAGGTCAGTCTGGCGATATCTTAAAAAACTTGGAATAGCTCTGCCTCAGGACCCAGCCATACCACTTCTGGGTGTACATCCAAATGACTCCTCACCGAATGAATCACAAGGAAGTTTCCTCATCTATGTTCATAGCAGCCTTATTTGTAATAGCTAGAAACTGGAAACAAACCAGATGTCCCTCAATGGAAGAATGGATTAAAAAACTGTGGTACATCTACACAATGGAATACTACTAAGCTATCAGGAACAATGAAATTATGGAATTTGCAGCCAAATGGATGGAACTAGAGAAGCTCATCCTGAGTGAGCTAACCCAGACTCAGAAGGATGCCCATGGCATCTATTCACTTATAGTCAGATTTTAGCTGTATAGTACAGGATATCTATACTACAACCAACGCACCAAAGGGAACATGGACATAGACTCTTTTTTTTTTTTGTTTGTTTGTTTGTGTGGTTTTTTTTTTAGTTTTCTCTCCATGGCAATGAGGGAGTACCACTTCTCACTGGTGATACTGCCTTGTAGGCCCCTAGTGTATGAGGAGGCTTTTGGCCCTCATATGACTGCTGAACTGGGGGGGGGGACTGTTATGTAGGGACACTCCACTCCAGAGGAGTGGGATGGAAGAGTTAGGGGGTAGAGGGTGGGAGGGAGGGGCTGGGAAGGGGGGAAAGAGGACAATATGATGGAGATGTAACCTGAAGCAACAAATAAATAAATTTAAAAAAATAAAATTTTAAAAAGAATGAAGGTGACCTATTGTACAGTTCCTCAGGTCAAAACACTTGTGTTCACTAACACACATGGGAAATCATTCTTTTCTGTATGCTGGAATTCAGATGAAATTAGAAAAACAAACATCTGTCTTTTGCTTTTGCTTACATTCTCACATACTTTTTGTTTGTTTGTTTTTGTTTTTCAAGACAGGGTTTCTCTGTGTAGCCCTGGCTGTCCTGGAACTCACAGAGATTCTCCTGCCTCTGCCTTCCAAGTGCTGGGACTAAAGGCATGCGCCACCACACCTGGCTACATTCTCACATACTTTTATGTTACCATTATTATATTATATTAATTTTTTAGTTTTTTTGAGACAGGGTTTCTCTGTAGTCTTGGCTGACCTGGACTCACTCTGTAGATGAATCTGGCCTCAAACTCAGAGATCTGCCTGCCACTGTCTCCTGAGTGCTGGAATTAAAGGTATGTGCTACCATGCCTAGCAATTACAAACAGCTGTTAACCTCCATGGGAGTGCTGGGATTTGAATCTGGGTCTTTTGGAAGAGCTACCAGTGCTCTTAACCGCTGAGTCATCTTTCCAGCCCTTATTTTTTATTTTTTGAGACAGGTTCTCACTGTGTAGCCTTAGCTGACTTGGAATTCACTATGTATGTAGTGTTATGGAGTTTGTGACCCCTGGGAAAAGACCATAGATTGAATCCAATTATAATTAAGATATATATTGATTAGCTGCTAGCAAGACAAATAATCTCTGGGCCAAATTTGAGATTGCCAAGGAGGAGGGGTATGGGGAAGGAAGGGGAAATCCACATAATGACATTCAATATCTATGGAAGGAGGTAAAAACTTTTCTGTTCTGCAACTCAAGTGGTTAAGGCAACTCAGAACAATCCTTAGGGAGCTGAGAGATGGCTTAGTGGTTAAGAGCACTGGCTCTTCTTCCAAAAGTCCCAGGTTCAAATCCCAACACAGTTTGAAACTGTAATGGCCAGGTTTGGTGGCGCATGCCTTTAATCTCAGCACTTGGGAGGCAGAGGCAGGTAGATCTCTGTGAGTTTAAGGCCAGCCTGGTCTACAGAGTGAGCTCCAGGATAGTCAGCAGAAACTCTGTCTCAAAAAAACAAACCAAACAAAAAACAAGGTATCTTCTTAAGCAATTTACAGAAACAAAAAAGCAATTTGTTAAATCATAACAAGTAGTAGTCATGGCTGTACATTTTTGGGTGGGTGGGAGGTTCACTGAGTCAGGGTTACTGGGAAATTATTTTCCAGGGACTGGAGTGAGAGACAGATAGCTGGTGGGAACCAAGATGGATGCTTAGCATAAAATGGAGCTTCTTAGCCATAGCAGTAAACCAGACTGGCCTTGACCTTCCAGAGCCAGAGATTTGCCTGTCTCTGCCTCCTGAATGTTGGGATTAAAGGCAGGCACATCATGCCAGATTTGCAGGTCATTGTAATGCATTTCCTTATGCCCTTAATCAGAAAGCAGTGACGGAGTCCCACCTCTCAGAAAGCCCATGTTTGATGACCCTGCTTTCATAGTAAGATAGCACCAAGTATTGGGGGACACAGAAATGAGGCATCAGTCCAGCTTGTGACAGGTCTAAGAAGAAGGCCACCTTCCCCAGTGGCTGGGTTCTAGAAGAACACCAACAACTGGGAGAAGCAGGGGTGGAGTTCCAGGTGGGCTCTGGGGAGGAAGGACAGTTCTTCAGAAAGAAAGTCAAGTGATGTCAAGAAGAGGAACATCATTCAGACATTATTTGTGGTCAGGACTCAGCATCCCTTTAAAACTGGGTCTGAAGAAATCCTCATTGTGTGTGTGTGTGGGGGGGGGGGTTGTTCATTAACTAAAACTTCTTGTAACACACCAGGGTAGAAATGGTGGGTGTTTGTTCTGCAAGTATTTTTCTGCTGCTTTAGAGGAGGCGACTTGTGGTTTCTTCGTAAGTTTTCAGCCTCACAAAGCGCGCACCTGTTTAGACAGGTTGAGGAAAAAGCCTGATTGGCATTAATCTCAAACTATGGCTGGAAAGGTGTTTTTCTTTGGTGGCTTTGAAGTAAAGATCAGAGGTGCCTTCTTTGTCACCCACAAAACTTTGATGTGTTTGTGGAGCTACTGTTCACAGCCAGGGGGTAAAGCCAACATGCACCATCATTTCATGATGAGATGGGAGATTTGTTGGGGAGAACACAATTTGTTAATGCTTAGTTGTGACTTTGAAATGCCGATGGGCTTCCTGCACTAGCTAGCTCAGCATCAGGATCATTGACGTCATTTAGTAAAAGACTGCAAATGCGAACATCCCCCTGCCAGTAAAAGCACTTGACTGACCCTGGAGTGGGAGCAGGGTAAGCCTGGGCTTAGAAATGTGTGGGCCCAGCTCTGAATCCCGTCTTTGGCACTGACTGGCTGTGTGCCCTCAAGCTCATTTCGCCGTTTCAAGGCTCTTCGTAAACAAGGGCTTAATACTATTCTCACTCCTTATTCGATACCCAGCCCTGCTGACCACTGGCCCCTCCCTAGGCCCACTGCAACACGATTGGTAACCACAGAGAGTAGCTTCCTGCGCCCCCCTGAGCTCTCGCTGCAGAGTCCTATTTCGTTGGAAGGGCATGCTCAGCTTCTCAGGCTTTGAAGATGTGTCACCCAAACTGGGGGGCAGAGTAGCCCTTGGGGACTTCCTTCTTCTCACGTAGTTCCCCCCCCCCCCCGAGTTCTGAAGACCTAAATCCTACAGTGAGTCTTCAGCCTCTGGCACTTAGGGCTGTTTGCCTGGCTGACGCCTCCCAATAAAACTAAAGTGAATTTCATTTCTTTGGAATCATGTTTATCCACGTGGTGAAAGGAGATAAGTGACTCCCACAGGCTGCCTTCTCACCTGGGCATGTGCGTTATGCCACATGTATGTTATGGCACATTTGTGAGTATGTGAGTATTGTGAGTATACAGGCACACAATAAATTTTTAAAAATGTAAAAATAAATCAAAAAGTAGGCCTTGGAATGGTATCAAAGTAATGGCTGATCAAAACAAATGAGCGCGGTTGAGACAGCCTTACATAACAGATTATGGCCTGCTGCCAAACCTGATGACCTAACTCTGTCTGATCCTCAGGATCCACATGGTAGGAGAGAACCAACCTCTTGAAAGCTGTCCATGGCATGTGCACACACAAACATGACACATACATCGAATCAAAACACATGAAGGCTTATGTCATGGTTCGTCATAATTGACGGACTAACTTTAAGACCTCACCTCCCATGCCCTCTGTTCCACCTGTGGTGCACACCCAGAATTGGAGTCCGCACTCGGCTTACCGAGCAGGTCTGACAACTTTTCAACTGGTCTAGACCTTGGTCAACGAGATTTGCCCACAGAGATGGCATAGCAATCTCAAATTGCCATCAAATCTCTAGGTGCCTGCTCTTTGTCTCGCTACTGGTATGAGCTAGGGCTGGTTGATGAATGACCATGTAAATAGCCCTCATCTCTAAAGGGTTGCTGATTTTGCTGGCAGAGTAATGTAGGTCACTGCTGGGACGAACAGTGTCAACTGTATGCATGGCTGGTGTGGTTGACACTGGGGACTATTCTCTCTCAGCTCCTTTCCTTTCTTTTCTTTCATTCTTTTCTCTTTCTTTTTTTTTTTTTTTTTTAGTTTTTTTTTTTTTGATCAATACCCTGCTTTTGAAGACATGATTTTATATGTGTGTGTGTGTGTGTGTGTGTGTGTGTGTTGGCTCCTCTGGAACTGGAATTATAGGCAGCTCTGAGTCACTCTCCTTGGGTGCTGGGAACTGAACTTCGGTCTTCTGCAAGAGCGGCTTGGGCTCTTAAGTGGTGAGGCATATCTTAATGTTCTTTCTGTGTTTACACACCATTATCTGTGACTTTGAACTTGGACAAATGCCGAGTTCATGAACTTAGACAAATCTGTTAGCTCAGTAACCAGATTGCCTGGGTTTTGTTAGACATTTAAAGAATGTATCTGAGCAGATAAAGATTCGTGGATGGTGCCTGAAGGGGGACTGAAAGGGGTGTTAGTGCGCCACCCAATGGAGCATGCGAAGAAGGAAGATGGCAAGTAATAAATACATTTGTGGAAGCAAAAGAAAGCAAGCATTTAAATGCTTAAGGTGGAGGCTTCCTAACTGGTTTGGTTAAACTTTATCTTGCTATTAGCATTGATCTGGGCTTGGCTTATTTCAGCAGGTGTCTTAGTTAGGGTTACTGTTGCAGCCATGAAACGCTATGACCAAAACAAGTTGGGGAGGGAAGGGTTAGGTTTATTCATCATAGGCCTCCACCTCACAGTTCATCATCAAAGGAAGTCAGAACAGGAACTCAAGCAGGGCAGGGACATGGAGGCAGGCACTGGTGTCTAGAGATCATGGAGGAGTGCCACTTACTGGCTTGCTCAAAACTTGCTCAGCGTGCTCTATAGAACAAAGAACCACCATCCCAGGGATGGCACCACCCACAATGGGCTGGGCCCTCCCACATCAATCACTAGTTAAGAAAATGCCCTATAGGGTTGCCTATAACCCATTACGGAGTAATTTCTTTTTCCTTTTTTTCTTTTCTTTTCTTTCTTTTTTTGGGGGGGAGGGGTTTTTTGTTTGTTTTGTTTTGTTTCGTTTTGGTTTTGTTGTTGTTGGTGGTGGTTTTGGTTTGTTTTTTTTGAGACAGGGTTTCTCAGTGTACTAAGCCCTGACTGTCCTGGACTTGCTTTGTAGACCAGGCTGGCCTCGAACTCACAGAGATCTGCCTTCCTCTGCTTCCCAAGTGCTGGGATTAAAGGCGTGCGCTGTCAGAAGGAATTCTTAATTAGGGGTTTCTCCATTCAGATGACTTTAGCTTGGGTCAAGCTGACATAAAACAGGAATCCTAGGCCCCAGAACTCCTTCAGGATCGAGGCTTCCCAGTTAATATTGCCAGAGGCTCCACGCTGATGATTCTCACTGGATCTGGACGGGCTCAGCTAAAACTACAGGCCTCTACTGTTTATCTATGGAATGGGGAGGGGCAGCAGGTGTGTCTGCTAATGGGGCTTATAACACTAAATCTATGGCCTGAATTACATCGAAGGCGCTTGGAGCAGGGTCCAGAGCATCATTAGCATTCAGTAAATGTTGAGATTTTATTATGACTGCAGCGTAAGAACTCTTTTTCTTGACTTATGTGATGGTTAGTTTCGATTGGCAACTCCGCACAATCTCGAATCACCAGGGAAGGAAGTTTCAATGAGGAAATGTGTAGATTGGGTTGGTCTGCCTGGGACGGATTTTCTTAATTGGGCTAACTGAGGTTGGAAAACCGATCTAAACATGGGTAGCATCATTTAATGGGCTGGAGCTGGACAGAATGAAAAGGAGTGTGAGCCGGGAACTAGTTTCCTAGATTAATCGGCTGTGCTCTGCTTTTGACGGTGGGTGTAATGTGTTAGCAGTTGCTTCAAGTTCCAGCCACTCTGACTTCCCTGAAACGATGGACTGTAACTTGGAATTATGAGCCAAATAAGCTTTTTCTCTCTCAAGTTGCTTTTTTGTCAAGGTGTTTTATCCGAGTAACATGGGGATGAGGGGGTGGGGGACCCAATTAAGACAATGTATGATATCAAACCCTTAGAAAATTACCATCCATGGATTCCACTTTAAAACTGATTTGGTGATATCACCTCTATGCTGAATCAAGTTGTTCCTTTCCTAGGAAGCAGTAACGGTTGCTTTCTAGAGGTTGGGGAAGAGCTAACAGCCAAGGATTTGGGGAACAAGATCATATAGGTTTAATATCTCACTAAATATCATCCTTTGGGGCTAGTGATCTGCCTTGGTGGGTAAGGGCGCTTGCTGCCAAGCCTGACAACCTGAGTTTAATCCCCCAGTAGATTGAGAATCAACTTGCAAATATTGCCCTCTGACCTTTACACCTCACCCTCCCACCTCAGAATGGACACATAAATGTAAACAACTTTAAAGAAAGACTGCCATCACTGGTTTGCTCATTTAAGATGCATCCATCTTTGTTAACTTTTTTTTTCCATTTTAGCAATGAATAATTTGGCAAAATATTGCTTTAATATTTTTTATTTACTTATTTTTGTGGTACTAGAGGTTGAACTCAGGGAGAACCTCACACCCTCCCGGCAAGCACTCTACCTACTGAGCTACATCCGCAGCCCCCGAATGTGAGCTGGATAATAAGGTACATGAAAAGTCTCTGACTTTGAATCCAACTAGGACAACATGAACATGAAAAGGCTACTCCTGTGGTATTTACTAGGGGAGATTACTCAAATGTCAGTGTGGGGAAATGCCTTTTTCTGGTAGTGTGAGCTCACTTCCACTCCTCTGTGAAACAACGCCTGCCATTTACTAAGGAGCTTCCCAAGTCAAAATTTCCTTAATAGGATTTCCCTGTGAAACCCCTGGATGGGTTCCTAATTCTCATCAGGGCTCTGATCTACATACAATGTTCCTTGACTCTAAGTTTTAAGAACTTGACATTTGTTCTGACCTCCCTTGTTTTATGGGTGACTATTAATTTTCTTTACTCTGCGTTGATATTGTCTTCAAGTACGTAGTGTATTCTAGTGAGACCATAAGTTAGTACATCGGTGATACATACTTACACTAAGGGCTTCATTGAGTCATTATTCATTTTTACTTAGGTCTTTTTACTGTGTTTGTTTGAGAGGCAGGGGAAAGGGAGAGAGAGAGAAAGAGAAATTGTTTACATAGCCCTGGCTGTCCTTGAACTAACTGAGATCCTCTTGCCTCTGCCTCCTGAGTGTTAGGGTTAAAGGTATGAGCCACCATGCTTGGCCATTTTCGCTTTACATTTATGTGGTAGAGCAAATAACTAGACTTTTGTACTACGCCTGCATATATTGGCATTTATAAAACTGTAGTTATTTAACAGGAAGAAAGCTAAAGAGTTATTCTTTAAAACAATATATATTCTAAGGGAAGAATTTTCGACAAAGACATAGGGAATCCACATTAGAGGCGAGTTTTTCTATCTTTTCTTTGAGACAGTCTCCCGTGTCACCAAGGCTGACCTTATCTCCATGTGCCCAAGCTAACCTTGAACTTGAAGCAATCCTCCTGGCTCAGGTGATGGAATTACAAACATGTACCACCATCCCAGGCCTAGAGGTAGCTTTTGAATTTGGGGCACAGTAGAAAATGTGTTCAATTATTTTTTTCTTTACTTTGTGTGCACATGTGTATATGTGTGTACATGAGTATGTGTGTGGAGGCCAGAGGATAACTTGCCTGCTAGTTTTCTCCTTCCACCATATGGGTCTCCAGGATCAAACTCAGTCTGCCCTATTGGGATATGCCTTTACCTACTGAGCTATCTAGACACCCACTTCCTTGTACTTTAAATCTCCCACAGTCATCAAATACCCTCTTCTTAGGGCTCTCAGGGAAGGGTAGAGAGACAGCCTTCTATATATTCTGAGTTTCTAGAGACGCAAGGCTCTCCTTAGCAGATTTTCTCTTTTCATTGGCTCCTGTGAAGAATATACATGTAGCCCAGAGGTGTCTCTTCTGGTCTTTCCTTCTATAAAGTCATCTTTAAAATACTGGTTGATTGCAGGGCATGGTGGTGCAGGTCATGGTGGTGCACACACCTTTGTCCCAGCACTTGGGAGGCAGAGGGAGGCAGATTTCTGTGAGTTCAAGGCCAGCCTGGTCTACAGAGTTCCAGGACAGTTCTGTTACACAGAGAAACCCTGTCTCAAAACCAAACCAAACCAAACTAAAAAATACTGATTGATTGGTTATGGTGCTGGCTATCAAATTAACCCATTATGAATGCTAGGTAAGAGTTCTACTAATGAGCTACAACCGCAGCAGTGCACAGTTTGTGTGTGTGTGTGTGTGTGTGTGTGTGTATGAATAAATTTTCCTGCCAGGTTCCCCAGAAAACCTTGTAGTGAGATTGAGATGATACTGAACATATAGATTAACACAGAGAATAGAAACACACAGAGCCAGGTGTGGTGGCACACGCCTTTAATCCCAGCACTGGGGAGACAGAGTCAGGCAGATCTCTGTGAGTTTGAAGCCAACCTAGTCTACAAAGAGAGTCTAGGACAGCCAGGGCTCTGTTACACAGAGAAACCCTGTCTTGAAAAACAAACAAACAAACAAAAAAATCTGAACATGATGCCTTTTTTGGAAGGCAGATATTTTAATTTAAAAAAGACATATTTATTTTATTTACATGTATGAGTATTTTTGTTTGCTTGTTTGTATGTGTACTGTGTGAGTGCCTGGTGCTCCTGGAGGCCAGGTTAGGGAATGAAAATTACAGAAAATTGTGAGCTACCATGTGGGTACCGGGACACTGCTCATAACTGCTAAGCCATCTCTCCTGCTTCAGAAGGAGAGATTTTTAAAAATTCTTTCAATATTTATAGGTTGTGATGTATTTCATCCTATGTTTTATTGTCAAGAATTTAAACCACCTTCCTGCTTGGGGGGAAATTCTTTATTTTATGACTCTTGGCTCAAAGTAGAGCCTGTGTTCTATTATGATGACGGTAATGATCAAGCATGTGGTTATCTCTGCCAGCCTGAGTGTATTTGACATGGGAATGTTCTGTAGCTCAGCTAATGAGATTTTCTCTTGTAGAATTTTAAGAGTGGAACATAATAACAGAGATTCAAAGATATTATAGATTCTTATGTTTTGTTTCATTTTTTGTGTCTAGTGATGTTATAAGAAATAGCATTATGGGGGGGTGGAGGGATGGCTAAGCAGTTAAGAGCACTGGCTGCTCTTCCAAAGGACCCAGGTTCAAATCCCAGCACCCACATAGCAGCTCCCAGCTGTTTGTAACTCCAGTTCTATAAAATCTGACACATTCCCACCAACATGCAGGCAGAACACCAGTGCAAATGAAAATAAATAAATCTTTTAAAAAAAGAAAGAGCATTATGAATTGCCTGTAGAGGCATTGCAGATGTGGCTGCTGTGCCACATATGCATCAGTAGGTAGCAGAGAGGAAAGAGGCTGTCTATATTTAGTGTTCTGTTCTATGAACATCTGAATGAATAGTACCCTAACATTCTCTGAGAAGAGCAAGCTGGAGGGCAACATCAGTTTGGTGCCACAGGGCCCAGATAGGGAGCTAGACTGTGATTGACCACCAGTACAGCATCAGGCAAGTACTAGAGGAGCTCCCAGGATAGGAAACAAGCCAGAGACTAGAAGAACCTTGCCTGGTCCTGGATTTGGGGGTTGTGGGAAAGCAGGCCCTGAGGGAGTGAGTATGGGAGAGCCAGTCCTGCCTTTTGTCTGCTTTGTGGTGGTGTTGGCAAAGGAGAGATCCCTTTCCCTCCCTTTTGCCCTCACCACTGGTGTCGTACAAGAGATCTTGCCCTGATGGGGTCACAAGAACAGCAGAACTATTCCTGCCCCTCCCATGCTGCAGCACTCTGGAGAGCAGGCCCTACACCTTACTTGAGTAGCACAGTAGAACTGGCCTTGGTTGTGGTGTTGCAGTTCCAGAACCAGGGCTTTGAGTTGGCCCACTCC
>CAJQZJ010009649.1:29504774-29548650 GCA_907164525.1 Lophiomys imhausi
GTATGTATGTGTGTATGCTTATGTGTATTTGTGTATCTGTATGTAAGTGTATGCATGTGTGTGAACATATATGTGAGCATGCATATGAGCATATATTTTCAAATATGTGTATATGCATATATCCCTAATTGTGTGTATGTGTATGTATGTGTTTGTTTGTATGGAGTGTGTATGTGTGTGAGTATGGCTATGTGTGATTGTGATTTGTGACTGAATATGTGAGAAGGTGTGTAAGAACAAGGGTGTGAGAGTATGTTTGAGTGTGTGTACGCACATACATGTTTATGTCTGTGTTCATGTTTGTGTGTTGTTAATAGACTAAGGCTTTATCTCTGCTTTTATTTTTCAGAATTAACTTGATAAAGAATTTTTTCATGATCCGGGCATGGTGGCACTTGTCTTTAATCTCAGCACTCAGGAGGCAGTGGCAGACAGATCTCTGTGAGTAAAAGAATTAATTCAGAGACTGAGTTAGGAGGACCACTACTTTCCAGGCCTACCTGGGTAGCTTAACAAGACTATGTTTCACAATTGAAAATTGGCTAAGGATGTGATTTACTATAGAGTACTAGACAAAAACAACACACAGTGACATCACACAGTTTTTTGGTTTTTTTTTGTTTTTGTTTTTGAAGCAGGGCCTCATTACATTTGCCAAGCTGGTCTCAAAGCCACTGCTCTCCTGGCTCAGCTTCTCTAGCCTCTGGGGTTACAGGCTCTGCCACCGTGACCAGCTCACAGAGATGTTAGCCTTATCCCTGTGATTCTCAGCTACCCACAATACCTTTCAACAGGCAGAGATCCTCATAGGGAGCCGTGGAGTGCTCTCTCTGGCTTTAGGCCTCAGGATACCTCCCTGGGACGGCTCCCATTGGGTGGTGACTACTCCGAGCGGTGTTGATGTCTCCCTGGAAAGGACTCTGGAGTTCTCTGTGGTCCCCTAACTCCAGAGAGTGTGTCACTGCGAGACTCACCCAGTGAGTCACCTTTCTCCTTTCAGGACTTTGCTTTGCCTATGTTAGATCACTGTTCTCCCTTCTCTGGCTGCAAAGAGCTTTGGTGTTCAAAATGGATGTGAATGGCAGGGTGGAAGGAAGAGAGTAGAAAGTACAGGCTTTCAAGAAAGAAAAGCACCAAGGTTCGGATTCAGACAAACTGAAATACTGTTCCAGTGTGAGCATTGAGAGCCTGAGACCACAGGGAAACAGTGACACAAGGCATTTGCCAGATTACCTTACACTTTCCCCAATATACAAATCGTAACTGGAATTAATTTTTAACTACTAGGTTTTTTTATTTTACTTTTTTCTTTGAATGTGTTCAATGCTCAAGTCAGCAGTGAGCCTAGCTTGTATCTAGTTTAAACTTAGATCAGAACCTCCTTTATTTGCTCGGGTCACTGATTTCTTATCTCTGCCTAGCTGGGTTTTTTCTCTCTCTGACACTCAGGACTTGCTGTGGTTTGGGGGCAGGGCGGTGCACCTTGAAGGGACTGATAACTGACTGGCTTTTCTTTAACTGGGTGACACTTTTTCCTTTTATCTTATGCCAAGCTCAGACATCGCTCAGCATTGGGGTTTAGGGAGCAGCTGAGCTGCAGAGCACTCACTTGGCATGCAAAAGCATGGTTGGGTAATGGTAGGAATGGTGGTTCCTCATAGCCAATGGGGTTTGGTTCCAGGACCCTGTGGCTAGCAGAATTTTCCTTATAGAAAATTGGGGAAATATTGGTGTATAACCCTGTACATCCTCAAGTATATGTTCAGTCTTCTCTAGATTACTTATAAAAGCTCATACAACAACTGGTTAGACTGGAGCCAGGGAACTCTGTAAATCTGCTGATGTCTGAGTGATCCTTGTCCCAGGGCTCTAGACCCCTGTTTTAGGGTATAGACCCTTGTCCTGACCACTGTGGGTTTTTACACAGGTTCTGGGATTTGAACCCAGGTCCTCATGCATGCACAGCAAAGGTTTCCCCAGCCATCACCCCAGCCCTTAGTGTGAATTCTTAGTAACTATGCAGCCACCTTATCCATCTGGCCCTGTTCCCTACTGACTTTGTACAAGTGAATTTTTGTTTTGCAGGTTACTGGTTCAACTTGATTTTTTTAATCTCAGAGGCAGCTGAATTTTGTCCTAATGATAAATATGCCAGATATGCAAGTATGTATTGTTTATGTATGGAAATGTTACATTTTACTTGTTATGCACACTCTTTGACCTTTTGACTTTCAAAGAATGTGGCATCATAGTTTCAGACTGTGTAATCAGATAACTGCTTAAGAAGACAAACTGTAAGGGAGGACAGCCATGATTAACACCAATGAAAAAGAGTCCATTCTTCCAATAGAAACAGGATGTTGTTCAGATATTTACTACACCCCAGTATTTGTTACTTTTTTTTTGGGGGGTTGGTTTTTTGAGACAAGATTTCTCTGTGTAACAACCCTGACTGTCCTGGACTTGCTTTGTAGATGAGACTGGCCTCGAACTCATCTGCCTGCCTCTGCTTCCCATGTGCTGGGATTAAAGGCATGTGCCACCATGCCAGGTGTTCAGTTACTTTTCTATTGTGACAAAACACCATAACCAAGGTGACTTCTAATATTTTAATTGGGCTTACACTTCAGATGATTAGAGTCTATAATGGTGGGGTGAGGGCATGGCAGCAGCTGCCTAGAGAAGCAGCCAAGAATTCTCTATTCCTGTCTTTGTGATAGCAGCCAGAAATGGATACATCAAAGAAGTGCCCAAGCTGTAGCCACTGTATAGTCACCTTGTCCACACAAATGATGCAGATGCCAGGTGTGGTTCGATGCGGTGTTAATCAAACAGCATCTGGTTAGTAGTGAAGCACCATGTGTGGTACGATCCCATTTAATAGTTACAATCCGAAATGTTAACTCTAAGAAGCATTTCAGGATGGTTTTTTCTGTTTGTTTGAGACAGACCCTCACTATATAACTCAATCTGGCCTTGAACTTGGTACTTTTTAGTCTCCACCTATCAGGTATTCAGATTACAGGCGTGAGCCTAAATAGTCAGCTCAGAATGTGTACGTTTAAATGAGTTCCATCATATGACGCGACGTAAGCGTGCAAATGTAACAGGCTAAAACTAACATCCCTCCACTCCTGAACCTGGAGTTTACAACTTAGACATAGTTGCCCACTCATGACCAAGCTAGGGAGCCTCCAGATGGAGACACTTGGCTGACACCAGTGGAATGTGAGCAGAACTAACATACCATGTCTAGGATAGGACTTCTAGAAAAGGGTAAGTGTGCTTTTGTGTTTTCCTGTGTCTCTGGTTAGCTGGGGGCAGAAAACTGTGTGGAAACTCAGACTGTAGAAACTGTGTCTCAGAAGGGACTCAGGTCTCACAGAGACAATGGGGAAGGCACAGTCACTGGCTAGGCAACACTGTTACTCGAACAGCCGCTTGAGTGCGATATGAACTTCTGCTGTGTCATGTCATAAAAACTGGGATGTCACAGCCCCTAATGTCACTGTCTTAGAGTTTCCATTGCTATGAAGAGACACCATGACTAAGGCAACTCTTATAAAGGAAAACATTTAATTGGGGCTGGCTTACAGGTTCAGAGGTTCAATCCATTATCATTATGGTGGGAAGCATGGCGGTGTGCAGGCAGACATGGTGCTGGAGGAGCCAGAGTTCTACATCTTGATCCACAGGCAGCAGAAGGAGACTGCCTACTACATCCATTGCAGCTTAAGCATAAGAGACCTCAAAACCCGCCCCCACAGTGACATACTTCCTCCAACAAGACCACACCTCCTAATAGTGCCACGCCCTATAGGGCCAAGCACTCAAACATATGAGTCTATGAGGGCCAAACCTATTCAAAACACAAGTTTCCCTATCTAACACCAATGATGACCACTTTGATTTCCTTTTCATAGCTGTATGATTTAGTTAAATAATAAAATAACATCTGTAGGAGTCAGAGATGTAGTTCTTACAAGGAACATCTTTATTGCTATAGAATTATTCAAACCTCCAAGGCCTACAGAAATTTGCAGAACTCCACAGAGGAGAGGGCAAAGGCTGGTCAACTGACAACTACCTCAGAACATTTCATTTTGTGCTGGAATAAGACCAGTGTAGACCATCACCTGAGCAGCCCTGTATTATTACTGTGCTAGAGAAATAGATCTGGGGACCAGTTGCTAAGAATTTTGCTTTTTCTTGAACTGAGTGGTATTTTATGTACAATAATTATGTATAAGCATGGGATGGCAGATTGCAAAATACTCATAAGGGCATAAAGATACTGAATGAAAGTCCTGCCCACCCTTCACCATAATACTTTATATAAATAAAGGAAGCTGAATTGAATAGCACATGGCCTACCAGAAATCACAGGTTTTTAGAAAAGCTGAGCAGTTCTCTGAGGGCTTAATTTCCAGTGAGCTGAGGTGATACACCGAATCCATCAGCTCATAATGAATTGTAGTAGCCCAATCCAGAGGCAGTTAGAGGCCAGCTGAATGAACCATGAGGCTTGATAAGAACTCAGAAGCATGCAGATCAGCCCTGGGGAGAGGTTTGGTAGCCCGTAGAGAGGTATACACTTGCGACATCAATGATCAGGAAGCCAAGGCAGAAGAACCATGAATTTAAGGCCAGCCTGAACTACCTAGCAAGTTCCAAGGCAGCTATAGAAGGAGGCTGTTTCTGGAATTAAAAAAGAATAAAAAGGAAAAGAAAACAAAAAAAATAAGACAAGCAAACAGACAGAAATCCTAGAAGATGGGGGTGGGAGACTTATAATTATTTGCAAAATCAAGGTAGCTTAATTGCTTGGAATGACCTAAAGGTGAAATGGCAGACATTCTTGGTTTCTCGGAGCTCATGCTCTCTGAGTGTCTGTGTGATAACTGGACCAGAACTCTGTGCACAAAGGCTTTATTTCAAACCAACCATTCATACTGAGCCTGACTGTGTCCACACAAACCCAAATATCTCTGTAAGGACTATATATAAAGCCAGATGAAACCAAGATTTCTGACATCTCCAAAAGTCCGAGTTCTTGTACTTGTCTCCAAGTATGCTGAAGTAGATGTCAGTTTAGTTGACAAATCTCAGATAAGTACCGGAATTTTTATTTTTAGACTAGCTATTTTTAGTACAAAATTCTACCAGTGTTCAGGAATAGATGATGGGGCAACTTTTTCAAATTCTTGACCCTGGGAAGGGCACACATACTCTGAGAGTTCTTTGGAGAGCTGTATATTCTCCCAGACATCCATGGTACCATTTTCCTTGGGCCTTGAAACCTAGTCACTCCTATCAGCAGTTCTGAGCTATAGCTTCACCAGACAAGCAGAGTGGTATGAAAGCCAGGGAGAAGTTGGCGTGGGCTCAAGGCCAGCTCAGAGTACATGAGAACATCTGACAGCCAGAAGACCTCTTACCGCATGCTAACATCTGAAACCACATCTTAACATGTCGTGATACCAGCATCTGCTTGGCTCTGGTGAGGGCCTCAAGTGGGCGGCGTGTCTAACATGGCAGCTTGTGGAGAAGACATAACATGATGAGACAGGAAGCAAAGCACCCAGGAGGGTCTCAGACCTCACCGTCTTTTAAGTAACTACCCACTCTCACAGGAACAAATTAACCCTGCAAGGTCATCATTAATCCCTCTCGGGTATGGGGTCTGCATGACCTTTTCACCTTTCACTGCACTCTGCCTTTAAGAGCTCCGTCACCCCTCAACATCACCCTACTAGCAACAAAGGTTCCAACCCAGAAACCTCTGGGTGCACCCCAATCAGACCACATCAACAGCTCTTCAGCTCCTTTCTTCTCTGCGGAGTCATGGGGAGAGTCTGCTGATACCTTAATCTCGAACTCCCATTGTGGACAATGGGAAAAGCAGCTTCATGTGGTTCGTGATCTACCAGTTGTGAGGCATTTTACCATAGCAGCCTGATGACCCTGAGCCCCAGCGAGTTCAAACAGCCGTGCCTACAGCTGGAGTCATGGCTTCCTTAGAGCCCTCTCTCAGACTCGGATTTGTGGTCTACCTGACTGACTCCTCCAGAGTCTGGCAGACTTTACTCAGGATCCACGATCCTTGTATTCGTTACTTTTCTCTCTAGATGTGACAGAGTAGAAACAATGTAAGGAATGATTTGTTGTGGCATCTGTGCAGGGGATACAATATATCCCACAGAAGAAGGCATGGGGGGTGTATGAGGACTTGGAATGGCTGGATCCATATAGACAGGAGTCAGGTAGCAGAGACTGGAACGGACCCTCCCCCAAGACCTCCACCACATGACCTACTTCCCACTTTCTCCAGTTGGAACTCATCTCCAAAAGATCCCACAACCTCTCAAAAAGGTACTGACCGTCTTGAGATCAGGTGTGCAAACAAACTTGAGCTGATGGGGAACATTTCACATTCAAACTGAAACTTCTCCTATTTCAGTTAAAGGCAACTCTGTCTGGGGCCAGGCATGGTAGTATACAACTTTAGTCCCAGCACTGGGGAGGCAGAGGCAGAGGCAGGCAGATCTCTGTGAGTTTGAGGTCTATATCATGAGACTGCCTCAGACACACACACACACACATACACAGCAACTCCTGGACCCCTGATCCCCTCATACCCACATCTGCTTCACATCCACAAAAATCCTACTGAAGCTACTCCAGAACACAGGTGGCCTGAGACTGCTTTCACCATCTTCACAGTTCTACCTTGGTTGGGCCACCATCACCATTCCCCATAGGGGTCCCTGGTATGTGTGGAATTTGTACCCTTGCTTCCTGCAGTCTATCATAGCACATCCCTCAGAGGGAGTCTGGTGATGTTACTCAGCTGCTCTGATCCAGCAGGAGCGCTTCACCCCACACAATGTGCTGCTCTGTTCCCTCTGTGTGTTCTCTTCTCTACCTGTAAAATCCTTCTGACCCCAGAGGTTCAACTCCTCTCTCCCCTCTCCCAACACTCTTCCTCTTGCCCTGATGCTCCTGCCTGCCTCTGAGGCCCCAGGCTCACCCCTGCTACCTGGTAACCTACCCCTTGCCACTGGTACCTCTTCTGATTGCCCTTCTTAAAGTCCACTCTGTGCCTCCTGAATTCTTGGGAAATTTTCAGATGGATATGTTCATGCTCTTCATTGTAGAGGGGACTGGTATGGAGGTGCATAAAGGTCTGTCAAGACCATCTGTGCTGTTTGCTGATTTTTATTGTTGTGGTGGTAGTCCTTAGGCCTTACATTCTTTCTAGCAAATTCTGTATCACTGAGACACACCCTCAGTCTCTTTTAAATTTAATTGTGACTTGAACAGTCTCACTTAACTATCCAACATACCTTAAGCTGCCTCTTCAATAACTGGGATCACCGGCGTGTGCCACCATGTCTGGCTGTGTCTTCATTGTTAGGTTGAATTATGTCTAGGAGATTCATCACGTACAATTTGGAGAGTGACTGTGAAAGCGTTTCCAGAGGTGGTTGACAGATAAGCCACAACTGTGGGGGGCAAGCGCACTCTGGGTGTGGGCAGCACGTTCAATAGCCGAGGAGGTCCTGGATATACCCAAAGTAGTTGTTAAGTTCTACTTGTGTTTGGAGCACTTTATGTTTGGTTCTCTTAATGAGGGAGCAAATATCTCATTCCACCACGCAGAGTACCCCAGAAGTTGTTTGAAGAATACTGCAAATAAGATACATTTACACTGTGTCATCACATTGAGAAGTTACTCAGTTAAGTGGCACATTCCTGAGCAACTACTTACATTTTCTCTTTTAACTCCATTCCTGGAGAATTATCTTCTTTACTTGGAAAACATCACTTCTTTTTTAAACCCTGATTATAAGCCTTTCTGAGAACTGTCAGAAACCTATGCAGCACAAATACATACAGTGGTGGTTTCTCTTCACATCCAAAATAAAGACAATGCCAAAAAGATTATTTAACTTACCAAACAAAGAAAGAACAGGACACACTTAGCTTTGTTCATGGAATAACCTGACAGATTCAAAAAGGTTAGTGTTTCTAGATTAATGGTCCTGAAGTGGCTTTTAAATTGTATAATTCTTCAAGTCCAGATAGAATCTTATAACACATTGTGGGTTTGGAGGAGAAATGCCTCTAGGCTGGAGAGATGGTTCAGCAGTTAAGCACATGTATGGTTTTTGCACAAGACCCATATTGGGTTGCCCACAACCAAGTGTAACTCCAATTCCAGGGGATCGGACCCCTGCACTCATGTGCATATGCACACACACACACACACACACACACACACACAAATTAACAGTTAAAATACAATCTTTAAAAGGAAGGGATGTTTCAAAAGACAGGGATGAATTTATTCACAGAGAAGTTTCAACGAGCTGACAGAAGATGAGGCATGCATTTGAGGTGACCATGCAGAGGCACACTTGTGCAGACTCACAAAATCACACTCAGGTATACAAGTGATCAGAGCCCACACACTCACTTAGATCTTCTCACAGGCCCTGCAGCAATGTGGGTCCCATTCAGACTAAGAGGGATGTCTTTGCTCATGGACATGAACACAGCACAGATGGAAATGATACTGAAGACACAACGTAAGAACCTTCCACTCAAATGGCGTAGAATGGAATTTTAGGTCTACTGAATAAGATATAAATGCTGGAGAAGGATGTCACCTCCAGGACATCATAGGGCTGTAACAAAATATGTTACTCTTCATTGTTATCTTGACCGGATTTACAGTCTCCTAGTATACATATCTTTGGGTGTGTCTAAAGGTGTTTCTAGAGAGGTTTAACTGGGAAAGGAAAACCCATCCTGGGTGTAAGTGGCAATCCCATGGGGTCTGGGTGAATTAAAAGGAGAAAAGAGTTAAGCTCCAACATCCCCTTCTCTCTGCTTCCTGACTATGGGTGTCATGTGACCAGCAGCCTCTGGCTCCTGTCATGCCTTCCCCACCATGATGGACCATAGCCTTAGACTGAAAGCCAAAACAAACTCTTCCTTTCACCAGATATTTTGTTACAGTGGCCAGAAAAAGTAACTAATGTATACAAGGCTGGGAGGAGACTAATTAAAGGGGCCAGCCCATACCAGCAAAGTGTTTGTCCACATGAACATCTGATATCCTCCCTTCAAAACTGTTTCCGTGTGTACTTTCTCACCATTGCCAACTGCCTGGGCCAGTCTCTCCTCTAGCCTTTTATCAGCAGTAGAAATGTCCTCTCTTGCTGTGTCCTAACCTATCGGGTGCAGTGGGGCCAGGCCATCATTTTCTAATCCCACGAGGGACAGAAGGCCCAACAGTGCAGAGCTTAGTTGGAGCCTACTGTGGATGTGGGGCTTTTTTTTTTTTTTTTTTTTTTTTGCCTCATACCCATTTCTACACAGGAGACTTGTCTTTGGCCACGTGGCTAAGACATGGCAGCAATGCAGTCTAAAATCGCTCTGTTTTCCCTAGAAGGTCAGATCTTTTTTTTTTTTTTAACTGCACCATAATTCAATGGTAGAGTTTCTGGCTCAATGCTTAAATATTCTCACAAACTTTAGACCTTTAAAATGGTGGCAAGAACCTGTGACAGAAGTTGCCTTTAGGAACCCTGATTCTGAGGTTTCCTCTTTTTGTGTCTTTCCCCTTCCCACCCTCTATTCTTCTCTGATCCTATCTTTATCTTTTCCTTCTCTCCGTTCAAGGCAAAGCGTTAGCCCTGCCCCTTGCTATTCAACCAGCTAAATCTTTGATGTGCACAATAGAATTTTTATCTAGCTTATCAGCACGAGGCCTCACACAGGTTTCCTGGGCTCTTACTTTGGCCCTTGACCAGCCTCCAGGTAGTGATATCATTGGGGAGGCTCTACACCTAGGCAGAGGAGGTTTGTATGTGCAAATATCTAATGTGCCTGGCCACTGAAGACACCAGCCCCAGCTGTCCCCTCACCTCCTGTGCTTCCGTGGTCTTTGCCAAACTTGGGTAGCAGGCCTGGCTTCCCATTCTCCTTACTATCCCACAAAGAGATGTTGAAGCTCACCAACATGGAGACATGTCCAGGCTTTCCTGCCTAGCATAACTGCAGCCATTTTTGTCTTCAGTCTCCATCTTAATCATAAGGTGAAACTAAGTTCAAGTTCTCAGGCTCTGCTGGCCTGACATAAGAATAGCTTTTGTTGAATGTTCTGCTTGAATTAATGGTATACACTCTGCTTATAGAAAACCACAATATCCTGCCATGTTCCTCTCCCTAGAATGATGAGGGATTGGAAAGCTCCTAAGTCCCCTCCTGTTCCAGATCCCAGCCAACCAGCTTAAAATGCTTTGTTTAGCTGCCTAGGCATGATGTGCCTTGTATAGAATTGGTGCTTCTTGGTAGTTTGAACACAATGTACCTGGAATAGAGTTGATTGCTTTGATTTTTTTTCCTGCTTGATTATGATTGTTTTTTCCTTTAAAAACTCTCTATGAGAATGGCTTGGGAACACAGTCCTGGTTCCCAAATCCAGGATTGGGGTCCCTGACCAGTCAGTCTTGGTTAAGTGTTCAATAAACTTCCATCAGTCAGAGTCTGATGTTCGAGTGGTGAGTGTGTGGCTATTCCTGAACCCATAATAGAGAAAGAGCGAGAGGGTCTGGATGGATGTCCGGTGTGGACCCTCCACCTGAGTATTGTGTACAGGGATTGGAAATGGAAAACATGCTTTGACTTTTTTTTTCGAAGCCTTATGTTTTCCAACAGAACATGAATGTGACGTGGGGCTCTTTTGCAGAAGTGTGAGCCTAACAACGAGGAGAGAGTGAAGGTCATTGCAGGCTGCAGGGCAGTAGAATGGACTTGGTTCCACCAGGGGATGGTAGTGACAGTGCCACTGGCCTCTGTCATGCTCCAGTGCTGGTGTGTTTGCATAAGATTCCAGACACCCTGAGACACCTCAACCATAAAACAGATGGACTGAGGTTCTGGAAGGCCCGCCCAGCCACTGTACAAGGATAACAGGAGCCATAATCGGGAGGGCTGTACTAACAGATCTGGAGCCACATGCCTTTGTGTGTGAAGTGTGCCTGCTCTTCATGGCCACATTCCCATGGCTGTGACTCAGGGCCATTAGCTTCTGCCTCGCGGCAGCTCCTCAGAAAAGCCTTTTCTGATGGTTTCTGGAACCAACTCTAGGAAGGCTGGGTCTTCCTCGCTCAGCAAGGCTCACCCTACTGCCACATATGTATGTAGTCACATGGCCTGCTCACAGTATTTTCCCACCTCCCCAGGAGCCTTTGTGTTCCTTGTCCTTATAACACCAATATTCAGCCCACCTCCTGGGGTGTGGCAGCTGTTTAAGAAAGATGGCCTGTTCTGAAAGTGAGGCATTTGGGCAGGTGGAGAAAGAGTCTGATTGAGTCATGTTCAAGGGCAAGGAGCTACACACTTGGGGTTGAATCATGCTACCAGCCTGGAGGAACTCTGGGCTCTGGGGCCTCAGTTTCCTCACATGTTCCACGAAAGTATGATTACAACCATCTGCTCATGCTTTAGAGCACTGAACCATCTGGAGCATTGACAATTAAAGAGTTTCAGCAGAGCCTGCCACTTAACTTAGGAAGGCATCCATACACAAGAGCCTGTAAGTGCTCAGACTTGAGGCTTGGGCTGCCAACAGGCACAGTGTAACAGTGGCATCCCTAAGTCAGGCATGGTGGCACACACCTTTAATCTCAGCACTTGGAAGGCGGAGGTAGTCAGATCTCTGTGAGTTCAAGGCCAGCCTGGTCTACAGAGTGATTCCAAGACAGCCAAGGTTCTGTTACACAGAGAAATCCCGTCTCAGAAAAAAACAACAAATAAACAAACAAACAAACAAACAAACAAATAATAAATAAATAAATAAATAAATAAATAAATGGGTGAATGAATAAATAAAATAAAACAGTGGCCTCCCCGATAGTTTTGATAACACCAGTCCTGTCTGTCTCCTGAAGACTAGAGGACATCATCCCCAGTGTATTCACATGTGGCTGCTTGCTGTGTTACAGCGTGAGTAGGGGAAGATAGGTTGATGTTTCTTGGTACTTCCAAATCTCTGAATTGCTCTCAAGATGAACCACCTCACTAAAAAGAATGGCTAACCTCCACCCCACTAATGGCTTTGTATCTTCTGACTTTATCAGGTCAGAACCTGCTGATGAGGTAGAGAGGATGTCTTTCTCTAGACAGGACCTGGGATCCCAGAGAAGTTGCATGGGTTAGCAAAAACACCAGAGAGCAGCACTGTGTGAGGGAGTTACTGTGCAACTTAAGACGGTGATGATGAAATCATTACTCTATGTAACAACATGTTCTGGACGTCTGTATCCTTTGTCCATTGTGAAAGAATTCACGGTAAGAATTCAAGTGTGGAAACATTCTAATTTGCGTGTATCAATAGACAAATGGCAATGAAAATATGACATAGCTCCATGCTACTGAGTGCTGGGCAGTCGTCCAGCAGAAAGAATTTCTGTGACTTTGATCAACACGCAGAGCCTAGGGGACATTGTGCTCAGCAAAATCAGCTAGGGCCAAGAAGACAAATACACACACATGGGATCTAAAAGAATCAAATGCCTAGCAGCAGAGGGGAGCTGTCGGGTCATGGGGGCTGGTGATGGTGGGGATCAGACGGTTCAGTCTGAGTGAGACCGAGGAGGAGGTTTTAAAGAAGGAGCACACAGCACAGGGAGAGTAGGCAATCACCTCTCACTGTACACTTCAAAATGACAGAAAGTAGATTTTATGTTCTTACAAAGAAGCATCAAGTACGAAGAGTAAGAAGCAGGAGTGTTGGTGCGCTTACCATTCCAACACATGTCCTTGTGGCATGGCAGTATGTCTGATATGCACAGACAATTATCTTTGACTTAAAATGAAACCATAGAAATGGTTTTAGAAGTACACTTTCAGCAGCCTTTCCAGTTTTTTATTTGGAGGAGGGAGTAGTGGTGGGACAGAGTGTCACTTTGCAGCCTAGGCTGTGAATCAACAAGGGAGAGCCCTAGAAGCCTTTGCAGGTATAGAATTTCCCCTACCCTAACTTTTTTTCTAGTTGTATTTTTATTTTGAGCTCACTTGTAGTCAAGCTATCCTTAAGCTCATGATGGTCTCTCTGCCTCCGCCTCCTATATGCTGGGATTACTGGTTTAAGCCACCCTACATGGACATTTTTCAATCCTGAGGGCTAACATTTTAAGGAGAGAGAGAGAGAGAGAAAGTTACACACAGAGAGACAGAGAGAGAGAGAGAGAGAGAGAGAGAGAGAGAGAGGAGAGGAAACCTGTAGCCCAAGCTTTTGCTGGGCAAAAGAATTTATAAAACAGCACAGTGGGTGGTGGCAGGGGTTGGCAGTTGTCTGGCAGTCAGGGTTCCTATCTTGTCATGTCTTGGACTCACCACCCTCTGGTGAACAACTGTCAGCATTTAGCTGTTCTTTGGAGGAGATTTGGAGGCACCCTTATTGATATGATAAGTAGGCCTTATTAAGAGTCAAGTATGGGCCGGGCGGTGGTGGCGCACGCCTTTAATCCCAGCACTTGGGAGGCAGAGGCAGGTGGATCTTTGTGAGTTCGAGGCCAGCCTGGTCTACAAAGCGAGTCCAGGACAGCCAGAGATATTCAGAGAAACCCTGTCTCGAAAAACCAAAAAAAAAAAAAAAAAAAAAAAGAGTCAAGTATGAATTGTGTGCAAGACTAAGCCTCTTAATTTGGAGGAAAAAAATTTTTACCCCTGCCAGCTTAGGAACTATTTGACATTGAAGTCACCATTCAGGATGCTTCCAATGTGGGCATCTGAGAATTTGGAAATCTGATGAGGAGGAAAAAAAAAAAAAGAAAGAAAGAAGGAAAAATAAGACCAGGAGGTGTCCGGGAGGGAGTAACTCCATTATCTTCAGTGGGGAGCTCTCAAATGTGTGCTGACAATCTTGTTGTCTCATTTGATGCCCCAGACGTTCTTGACTTCTGCCCTGTGTCAGGAGCCTTTTGGGGCCCTACATCTCTGTGACACATGACGTTTATCCAGTCAGCATGAACGTAGTGAACATCCATTATGTACCTAGCATTGTTCTAGGTGTACTGAGTGTGGCTGTGTGGCCAAGCGGAAGACAAAAGCTTACATTCTAATAAAACGTAAAGTGACAACATGTACTAATGCAAAGTTAGGTAGAGTATGTGCAAAGTGCCAAGTGCTAGGGGAATCATAACTGACTGGAACAGGATAGGGGATATTGGAGGTGCACGTGTGTGTGTGTGTACGTGTGTGTGTGCGTGTGCGTGTGTGTGTGTGTGTGTGTGTGTGTGTGTGTGTGTGTGTGTGTAACTGCCACTCCCCTGACCCTCCCTTTGTGGAAAAAAAAAAAAGAAAAAGAAAAGAAAAAAAAAGAGAAAGATATGCCCCAGTCTTGACCCCTGGAACCTGTGCAGGTGACCTTATTTGGAAATAGGGTCCTGGAAGACCCAATCAAAGTTCTGAAAATGAGATCATCTTGAATCATCCAAGTGTATCTATATCCAATGACAAGTGTCCTTCAGAGAGAAAGAGCAGAGGGAAATTTGAAACATATGGATCCAGGTAAAAAGTTGGGCAGGAATTGGAGTCCCACAGCTTCAAGCCAAGAGAAGCTTACCTAATTTGTGTATTACTTAAGTCATCAGCCTAGAAACATATAATTGTGAAACTCTAGAAGAAGAGTTCAAAGTCTCCAACCCTCACAAGTTTATAACAAAAGAGAAATGCTAAATTCCCTGATTCCCAAATGCATGTATGTGCTGAAATACCATATTATAACCGATGCATACGTACAGTTATTACAAATGTTATTATAATACAATTTTAACTTAGTTTTAGATGTGTTATGGCTTAAGTCATTGTTAGATTTTTGTTTGTTTTTATGAGACTGGGTATACCAGACTGGCCTCAAACTCAGTAGAGATCCACCTGTTTCTGCTTCCTGAGTGCTGTGATTAAAGGCATGTACCATCACCCTTGGAGATCTATATCTATGTCTGTCTATCTGTCTATATGTTGGATTGGCTTGTACATTATGCACTAATGCAATGATGACTGTCTGCACACTGGAGAGCTGAGAACCTGGCAGCTGCTCCATTCATGAAGCTGGGTACTTCAAGCAGCTGCAGTCCGTGGCTGGAGTTTTGGAGGAGTCCTGGTCTTTAGCTCATGTCGGGAGGCTGAACAGGCTAGATTCTGATGTAACTGAAGCACATCAGTGACAGCAGTGGCAGGATGGGCACACTCACCAGGAACCATCAAAGGCAGGAGGTGGGGGCGGGGGGTTAGATTTTAAAATTACTCAAAGTGTGAAGTATTTATTCCCAAGTAATACAGGTGGCTCTGTAGCTGAGCCCCTGTCTGTGCTAAAATTTTCCAGGAGCTGCATCCTACTCCTCCTGCTACAAATATGTGTTTGGTGGCTCTTGTCAAACTGTGGCTACTCACCCTCTGTTGTAGGTGACACATTTGATGATCTTTGGCTGTAATGGTAGCTCCGGTGGCTTTGTGTGGACCCAGGAGAAGAGGGCTGGGCAGCTGTCACTGGAGGAAGAGGGCAGGTGACATGTGCCTTGTTGTTTGCATTTTATTAACTTATCTATTTACATATTTTTTGTTGCTGTTGCTGTTAGAGTCTCTCTGTGTATCCCTGGCTGGCCTGGAACTCACAGAGATCTGCCTGCCTCTGTGGCGGCTTTCATTTACCTTACTGAGTGGAATGTCCACGATGCTTCACTTGTGACCCGCTCCCATACTGGGGCCACTCAGGCGGCTTGTGGTGTTGCCCAATTTCTCCAGAAGCCAAAGTGGAGACACAGTCACCTTAGCTACAATGACTGTGCCTTGATAATGTAGGTAAATATTTTTCTGGAAGTTTCTGTGAGGGTGTTCTGGGCTGAGATTAATCAGTAGACTTTTGATAAGGTACTCTGTGCTCCCTAATGTGGGCCTCACCCAATCACTTGAAAGCCTTTGTAAAAGAAAAGACTGGTCCCTTCAAACAAGATGGAATTCTCTATTGGATGGCCTTCAAACTTGAACTGCATGTTCTGTTTCTTCCTGACCCTCCAGATGGTTAGCGGGCCCACCAGGCAGACTGGGAATATCCAGCCTCTGCAGTTGTGTGAGCCAATTCCTTAACATCTCTCAATCTTTCCCTCCCACACATATAAGAGAATGTATTCTAAGACTCCCAGTCGAGGCATGAAATATTGGAGGGTACTGAACATTATGTACACATGCATACTTCAGTATCCACAGTGAATTCCTTCCAGGACCCTCATGGGCACCCAACACTGGAGATTCTACATCCTTTATATAAAATGATGCCATTTACACCCATCCTATTCACATCTCCTGGTCATGTTTAAATCACCTCTATTTACACAGAAGTCTGGGTAAATAGTTGTTATACTATATTATTTAGGAAATAACAAGAAAAAGTCTATACATATTTAGTGCAGACAAAATTTCCCTCCACCCCCCAAATATTTTAAATGTCCAGGTAGTTGAATCTATGGATGTGGGACTTGTGAAAGTAAAGTGCTAACTGAAAAAAAAATGCCCAATGCTTTTACATATGTGTGTATGTGTATGTATATGATAAAATTTATATGTAAGACACAGTAAGATATTAACATAACAACTAAACAGCATAATTATAGTAAACTATAGTAAAAGTTTTATGAATATGGTCTGTCTTTAAAATATCTTTTTATAGCATGGTCATATTTTTTCCTG
This sequence comes from Lophiomys imhausi, assembly GCA_907164525.1. Classification (NCBI taxonomy): domain Eukaryota; kingdom Metazoa; phylum Chordata; class Mammalia; order Rodentia; family Muridae; genus Lophiomys; species Lophiomys imhausi. Next base: position 29,521,539 of record CAJQZJ010009649.1, read on the forward strand.
ATGATTTAATACCTGCATTATGAGGTTGAATGAGGCAAATGATGGAGACATTGTGAGTAGCAGTAGGCTAGTACATAAAAGTTACTTAAATTCAGCACTGTGACAATTGCTCTGATAACAAGATGGCTAATCCTAGATGACTAACAGGTGGATAGCACATACCACATGGATACACTGGACTGTGAGGTAATCCATGTCCTGGGCTAGATAGAAAACAATGGCATGAAATTTGAGGCACCCTACAATTTGAAACTTAAGAATTACTTATTTTTAGTATTCATTTAGTATTTTTTGTGTCACAGTTGACTTGTGGGTAACTCAATCTTCGGAAAGAGTAATCAAATCATGGATAAGAAGGTCTGCTATATGTATATTTTGTTTCTCTGGAAAAAATCTTGACAATTACAATGATATAAACTAATTTTATGTATTTTTAAGGCTTGGTATTATGGCAATTTGTAAGTGAGACTGAAATAGACAAAGTAATATAAACCTTCACATTCCAAACACTTAGGCTTCGAAGATAATTAACCTATGACCTTGAGTTTTTATGATATGTGTCTACCCACTTAATTACCTCTTGTATTATTTTTAAGACAACCCTCTACATTCCACCATTTCATCTAGACACATTTCAGAGAGCATCCCTAGATGATAATGACTTTAAGACATAACCACGAGACCATTAGCACACTTTAAAAAATAAAACCAGTTCCCCAATATCATCAAAGTCTCAGTCCTACCCAATTTTTGAGTACTTATCTTTTGAAAATTGATTATTTTATGAGCCCTTTAAAAATTAACACAAACATGGTACATAGTCTTTGGAAAATGCAGGAAAGCACATAGAACAGACCTTAGAGTCAGCCACAATTGCTGGGGCTGTTGCCAGCCTATATGGTGACATTTCATAAATAGAAAAAAAAAAGACTCATTTCAGGAAGGCAGCCTGTGCCAAGATGCCTGCCAGCACTCATGTCTCTGGTGGATACCAGTGTGCTGGGCACAAACTGAGCATTGTGTGCTCAAGCCCCTGAGGGCTCCCTCTGTGTTTACATTTGTGGAGAAAAACCTTCCAGATTTTCTATGGATATATACATAAGTTTTGCATAATTGTTTTCATATGGTGCACTCAGTTTTGCAAGCAGCTTTTTTTTTCCACTTAATAGCAGACCGTAAACACTTTCCCATGCTGTGAAATTTGCTTCTCAAACATGACATTCTCTGGCTACATAGAGTACAATGTGTGACCATCCTGTATAGGATCAGCAATGGCCAATTGTTTAGATCTACACCCCTTTGAATTCATTGCTTGTCTTTGGAAGACAGAACACAGACAAGAACAGTATTTCCTTCATGGTAGAAACATGACACGCAGGGGAACTTCTACACACGCATTTGTGTGATTACAAAGGCTGTAAATTGGTTCCCTGTGGTTGATTTGGAAAGATACGTAAGGTATGGTTCTATTTAGTTCAACTCATGCCTTGGGGGGCAGGAAGAGCTGCCCCTTGACATATTTAGACTCTTGGGTTTTTCATTGTAAACAAGAACTTTTAGCTAAGAGCTGTGAGGCAAAAAAGAGTGGAACATAGTTACAGGGACAGTTATTCCCAGAGCTATGCAAGCAAGAGAAATAGGTTTTGGAAACCAACCTCAAACAACCAACAGGTTTGATTGTTTAACACAACAGTAGAGTGTGTGTGTGTGTGTGTGTGTGTGTGTGTGTGTGTGTGTGTGTGTGTGTGTAGTTGCCCCGAGGACTGGCTTTATTGAGTATTAGGACACAAGCATGACCATTTCTAGATATAAAAACTACATAACGGCCTGGTCAGAAACACCATCGCAGACTCAGGAGTTGGTTAATGGATTCTTGGAAAATTGCCAGCACACAATCTCCATCTTTTGAGAACCAGTATAAACATTGAGGTCAATTGCAAAGCACCCATTTGCTCAAACCCACAGCCCACAGGCGGCCCAGAACTTGAGCGGGTGTTTTCTGTGCCACCCTTTATCATCTGTACTGAGTCCACAGGACTAAATGACTCAGTTTAATGGAGTCGTTGGGACAGGGTGAGGTCACAGGGCAGACGTTAACCAGGAATTCCTAACTTCAGAGGCCACACTGAAGGGCAATGGAACTCCCATGCTGTAAAGCCTCACTGAATGAGAAGGCCGCTTCCATGCGAGCCTGGGGGGCACCTAAAAAAGAATGGAAATTACACTTTCCTATCAATGCATAAATTAAGGCTTAAAAGTCGGTAAGAAGCCCATCATTGGTAGAGGGTTTTTCTCAGGGTAAGAGGATGTATGGAACATTGCGTCCCCTTTAAAGGTGACTTGTACACTAAACAGGCCCAGGGAAGTAGCCCTGAATCCCTAGGCTGCCATGAGCCACCTCTCATCACTGCCCCAAACAGCACTTTTTCTATCAATTCCACCCAAAATTTCACCAGTGACACTATTGGGTGGCATGTGAGTTTCCTAGGATTGTGGTCACACAACATGGTGGCATCAAACAACAGAAACTTCCCTTGGATCTAGAGGGTAGAAATGTGAGATCAAGGTATTGGCTGGTCCCTCCAAGTACTGTAGGTGAGAAACTTTTCCTCCCACCTATTTTTCTCTGAAATACTGAGACTGAATAAGGGAAAAGAGTTAGTTCAACTGAAAACAGACTCATTATGGTGAAAGGCAATGGGGCTGGCAACAAGGAGGGGCTGTGTGGGAGAAGTCCCTAGAAAGACTTTTTTGTGTGCTTTGTTTTTGGAAGGGGGGGGGGATAAGTAGCCCAGGCTAACCCTGAATTCACTTCATAGTCCAATACCCTCCTATCTAAGGACCTCAGTACTTGAGTAATAGGCAGAACCTGACTTTTTTGCAATAGCCAGGCTATGGACAGACTTCAGAGCAGCCAGACTGCCCGCTTCTGTTTCCCAGCTCCCCAAGGTGCCTCACCCCAGCACAGTACTCTGGGAAAGTTCCAAGGCCCACTGCACACATTCGACTCTTGGCTCTCACCATCGAGCTGGCTATTGCCAGGTGGAATCTAGTCGGCCCACACTGAACATGGCTGCACTCAGCCCAGCTTCAATATTTGGACAGGCTCAAGGCATGTGTGCAGAGGCAGCAAGCGAATTGAGAGGGCTTCAGCTCTGGGTGAGACTGAAGGGGTTTGACATGTTATTGAATCCCGGTGCAGAAGGTGAACTCTGCACCACCGCGCATCCCGGGAATGCGGATGTAGAACTCTCAGCGCATATCTGAAGCTGACAGAGGTTGACAGTCCCCATCTGGGAACAATAACCCAAGCTGCACTCCCAGCCTGGGCAGGGGCTATTTTCCCTCACCTCCCACCCCCTCCCCCGACTCTAACACGGTGAACACAAGAAGGGAGCTTCGCCTCTCTTGCAGTCTCCTGAATCCTGGGGACCGCTGAGTGGGGCAGTCTCTCGGATGCTTGCCATTCCAGGAGCAGCGGGCTGCGACATGGTCCATTTCTCCCCTGGGAGGCCTGAGTGGAACGCCATGGGGGAGGAAATTTGGGATGCCAACTAATCACCCAGCCGGCTGCGGGTCTTCTCGCTTCAGGGAAGCCAGGGTAGCGGGGTGTTTGTGTCACGGTGAATATTTCGGGCTTTCTTTGTTCGCTTGGAGAGGGGCTTCCACAGTGAAGTTCAAAGACCGGTTCACAAGCCGTGTCTCCTAATCCTCTCTCTGATCTGGATTTTGTCCGGTAACTAAACTGATTACAAGACTTTGGCACTTGGGCTAGGCTGGGTCTTTGGGAAAGCCTTCCTTAGGCTTTGCTGCCACGTGGTGCAGCAGCTGGGGGCCCTGTGGTGATGTGGGGGAGTTCGTGGTGCAGGGAGTTCTGAAACTGGAAGAAACCTGGGACAGGAATCTTGCAGCATGAGCCTACTTCACTCTTGCTATGCACTGTGGCATCCCTCACCTTCCCTAGCCAGTGAATAATAGCATCTCAGACCATGCAGGGCACCTCTCCTGATTCTGTCCTAGCCTTGAATAGTAGCATCTCAAACCATATACGGCACCTCTCCTGATTCTGCTCTGTCCATCAGGATTGTTTTCAGATCTGGAGGTGGGGGCTGGGAGGTGGGATCCCATCTTCATTGGGGCACCACTTCTATCTCTTTGATTTCTGACCTTCCCCATAGTGGCAGCTCCGCCCCTTGCCCGTGTTGTCCCAGTGATCAGGCTTCTGTCCCAGGACCCAGAATGCCATGCCTCTGCTATGTGTCCATTAGCCACCATATGGCAGAGGTCCTTGTATAGGCCCTGTGCAAGTTGGACAGTCCTCTGCCATGCTCAGATAGAGGACCTGACTTTTAACTTACTGGTCTTCCTCGGTGCCAAAGTCTCAGGTTTTGGTTTATCTTCCTGCCTGATCCCTCTTCATGATACCGCACCATAAAGTTAGAAAGCTAGAAACCAGCCTCCATGTTCTTTCTCTTTGCTACTTAATTACCAAGTTCCCATGGCTAAACCCTGTATGCATTTCCTTGTCCCCACCCAAACTGCCTTCTGCTTTCCTGGGGGAAAGCAACAGTTTCCTTGGGGACATTTCTGCCTGCACATCCCCCCACCCCAATCTATAGTGCATGCTCTGCATCAGAGCCAGAATGATCTAGGATTTCTTCATTACTCACATCTCTGTAATGTCCACTTGATCTTCAGCTCTCAACTTGTAGGTCAAGGACCTTCCAGTGAACTTCTGGGTTGCCTCATGACAGACCCACTCTCACTCTCTCAATGTGAAGATGCTACCTATAATCTCCACTGGACATCGATGTGGTTAGTCCTTGGGATGATAAGTGAGCAGCCTATTGGGCAGACCAGATCTGGGCCAAGTTCTTGCTGAATGAATAAAGGATCCCATAGACAGTGTCACTCTAAGGACAGGACCTACATCTTCAAGTCAGAGGCAAACATGAGTGGTTTGGACAGGAACTGCTCAGACCATGCTCAGATTGTCCCCTAAGGGGACTATGGTGTACTGTTGTGGGATATGTATTTGATGATATTCATATCCCATTACCCTCTGTTATCCCCTCTCACTCCTGATGAAGCCCCACTTCTTTCCAACAAGTCCCTCCTACTTTTGTGTCTTTTTTCTTTTCCTTTTTGTGGTGGTGGCAGGACAGCCAGTGCTATTATACAGAGAAACCCTGTCTCAAAAATACCTAATCAAAAAAAAAAATCATACTGCCATGTTGGCTTTCCAGTTTAATCCCATCACTCAGGAGGCAGAGGCAGGCAGATCTCTGAGTTTGAGGCCAGCCTGGTCTACAGAGCAAGTTCCAGGACAGCCAGGTCTACAGAGAGAAACACCATCTTCAAAAACCAAACCAAACTAAAACAAAACAAAAACAGAAAAAAGGGGAGGATTCTTCAAAAATTCTATAGAGGATAAAAGGCGTGAACCTCTTCTGCATTTTCTTTGAACACCTTTCATGTTTCCTGGGATGTGAATGTAGCAGATGGAGTTCCTGACAGCCATGATGGTACATTAAGCAATTTTGGGAGCTAAACTAAAACTAAAAATAAATTAAGATTGCAGATCAGAGAACTAAAAGGAGCTTGGTTCCCTAATAAATGTATGGGGATACATATTTTTTATTTTGGGAATATATTATGGAGATACAATTTATTTTGGAAGGATTGGGAGAATAAACCTCCTACAGAAGGTACCACAGGTAGAATTCTTGTTCCAGCTAGTAAAATACAATCCTCAATTCAAGGGCCAGATGAGTAGCTTGCCTGGGATCCTACATGACACAGTGAGATCTGCTCCAGGCCCTTAAACCAAGACTCTTGTTTTCCTTCCTTTTTCTCATCTTCCCACTTCCTACACTGGCATAGCAAGGACACTCAATGTCCCTAGGAAGCTAGCATATGATCACCTGCCTCCCATGTTGATAAGATGTACCCAGTCTTCCCAAACAGCAACTGGTATAGGGAACTCAAAGCTAAGCAAGATCCTGCTAGTCCTGGATGTACAGACATTCCTTCTCAGAAGTGTGGGCATTTGCATTTGGTCTGGAGACTGTTCCTGGAAGAAGTTAATGAAACGTGATTGTTTTCTTGAAATTGTACCCACAGGTGCCAACAGCATAGGCTGTTCAGAGCACTCTGTACAGTTCTCCTAGGATCTAGGGTGGTCCAGCTCTTCCTTGGAGAGAACACAGGGCAGAAGAAGCAAAGCCCACCTCCACTATCTCATTCTACTTCTGACGGTGCCATCCTGCCTCCCATTGTGTGACCTTGTCTGTTGTCAATGGCTGTGGCCTCCTGGATGTGGCCTCCTGCAGATTTGTACCCCATCTTGGAGTCAGAACCAAACAAGGTCCTTTCTTTACCCATGCTGGTTCACCTGAAGCACCTCAGAGGGCAGGAGCCACCGTCTCTGAGGTCCTGAAGCTAGCTCGGAGGTCATTCTGTAGCAACAATTTGCAGCCGTAACAGTAGCAGTCAAGAGCTACTGTTTCCACACTGCAAAAGAAACTTACTTTGTGATGGACATTCTCTGTCCGTTCACACAGTTCAGTTCTTTCACCCTCAGAACAACCTCATTGGGGCCTTCCAGTCTCTATGTTGTAAGTGAGGAGACTGAGGGATACCAAATGCAGGTTAAACCCGTGCCCAAGGTCACTGAAAATTCATGGTAGCACTCAGCTGGAAAACCCCCTAGCCCACTGTAGTTTTCATCACAGCCCAAGTCCTCTAGGAAAGTTGTCCATGTCAGAATCCCTTTAAAAAGACATGCCACCTCTTTAGTGTCTTTCTGGGAGGGTCTCCTCCCTTCTGCGTGCCATCAGAGGGGAAAGGCTTCAGTGACAGGTTGAAGTTGTGTGCACTGCTGGGGCATGAGGTACCAGGTACAGAGAAGGCTTCCCGCCCGCAATGGCCTCCCTCTTCCCATCATCTCCATCTCTTTCCAGGGCAGGGAGACATCTCTCTTGCATGCGATGTGAGTAGATGATTTCTGGGACTTTGAATCTGGAGACAGGTGAAGTTTTAAGCAGCAGGTACAATGACAGAAAGCTGGGCCTGAGTTTTACCAGCTGGACCCTGATGAAAAGGCCGAGGCAGTCACATACGAAGTCTCACTTCCTTTACAAGATTTTTAATGTGTCTTAGTGTGGTCTCTCTGGTCACTTCCCACTGGTCCTCTTTACCTCTTCCTCCCAAGGTAGATGTGGCTGGCGACCTTTCTAGACCAGCCAGTGTGTCCACTCCAGCTTCTGTGAGTCTGTGACTGTCTGCAATCCATACCTCCGAAATGCCCCACTTCGAAGAGAATTGCCCTTGACGCAGAAGCACTGCCTAGTTGGGAAATCACATTCCCTTCTTCACACACTCCAGAGTCTGAAAGATGTGGGGACACAAAATGTTGGCATCTTTGCCTCACGGTGGGGTGAATTTTGCAAGTTCATGGAACATTACAGAGTCTCCTGTAGACTGGATCTTAGACCACAGCTTGCTTGAGCTTTTCCATTCAAGTTTTCTTTTATTCCCTTTCATTTGAGAACCCTTGCAATGAACAATGAAACAAAAAAAAAAAATCAATCCAAAAACCATTGGTCTGGAATCACTACCTGAAGCTCTGCTTCTACAGTACATAACCAGAAAAATTCTTTGGTTCTTTTCTTTTTTAGTGACTTACCTAGTATAATACATAGTATTGAAATTTGTCTATTTTTCTCACTAAAATCCCAGCCACTGATCTGTTTATTAAAGTGTCCAGAGTATCTAGTACTTGATATATAGTAGCTACTCATTAAATCTGTGTTTCAAAATATGTATTTAGGAGTGTGTGTGTGTGTGTGTGTGTGTGTGTGTGAATGATTAAAGAAAAAGAGGCCATGAATTTAAAGCCAGGGTCTATGGAATAGGTTGGAGGGAGGAAAGGGAAGGGGAGACTGATTTAATCATAATTTTAAAAATTAAAAAGAATAAATCAATGAGCCTTCTGCCCTTGTGGTCATGAGGTTTGCACAGACTCTGATTTTGTTGACGGTGCTGGGGTCGTGAATTCCTAGCCCCGATGCTCACAAACACCCCCAGCTTTGTCTGACAATTCTTACAGTCCACCGAAGTTGCCTCTGCTTACTGTGTAGTCTGTTCTTCTGGTTGTTTGTCCAAAAGGACCTACCAACTTCCTTTTGAATAGGTGGCCTGCCCACCCCAGGCTCGGTGAAGTGGTAAAATCAGCAGTGGTCTCCATCTTTAAGTACGGTGTGCAAATGAGGGAGAGGAAGGAATGGGATGCTCCAGGGAGGCTGCTCTTCCCAGTTGGTGCTGAGATCAGAATATATGATAAAGACAGGGGTGGCCACAGGAAGGGGAAATTCATTTTTCTCAGTAGCATCCTAACAAAGCAAAAAAAAAAGAAAAAAGAAAAAAGCTATTGCCCAACTCATACTCAAGGCTGGCTTTGCACAAGGTTCATCGTGTGTTCTTAGGGCTGCCTCCAGTAGGGCTGGACCACATTACCCAGGAGTGAATTGGGGCTGGAGATGTGGGGTTAGACGACACACAGAGCCAAAACCTTGCAGGTTATTGAGAGCTGTCGAGATGGCCCTGTCCGAGCCTTTGAATTCCTCCACTGGAATCCACAGTGGAGGGAGAGAACAGTCTCAAAGAGGCTGACCTCTGCACATAGGCCAGCTGCCAATAGTAGTCAACTCTTTTTTTTTGAGACAGGGTTTCTCTGTGTAATAACCCTGTTAGTCCTGGACTTGCTTTGTAGACCAGTCTGGCCTCAAACTCGAACACATAGAGATCTACCTGCCTCTGCCTCCCAAGTGCTGGGATTAAAGGAGTGCGCAACCAGCAGTCAACTCTTAAACACCAGCTTCTCTATGAAGACTTACTTGATGGACACGACCTCCTACAACCCACTAGGTTATACACACTTCCATAGAGGAGGAAAGAAGGGCACAGGGGCCTTAGACATCACGCCCAGTACCACAAAATTACTTAGTGGTGGAACTAGGTTTTGGATCCAGGCTTCTCGCTCCAAATGTGTGCTCCACTGAAGCAGAAGAGGACCTTACTAAAGGATAGTTGGTGTTTTTCCACTTCTTGGGACCCAGGAACACTAGACTCCGAAACAGGCAGGTACTGGTCCTCTCTGAGAACAGAGCAGCATTGGGTTCTTCAGCATACCTTAGAGCCTCATCTGGGATGCAGGAGCCTGCGCATCCTCACTTTGATTGGCTCAGCTCAGGTCACATGTCTCCTGGCAACCCAAGAGAAGAAAAGCTGCTCCTTATATTTCTCTATTTCTATATGACGAAATACCCCAAAACGCAGTTTCTAAGGAAGAAAGTAAATACTTATGTGATGGCTCAGTTACTTGGAACAGCTTGGTTGAACAGTTCTGGGCTTGAGTTTCCCATGAGGTCACCAACTGCTCACTGTAGCTACAGTCACCTGAAGGCTTGACTGGGCTTCTCGCTACTTCAATCTCTCCTTCATCCTCTGCTCTGAAGCTTCCCCCATGTGCTGCTGGGCGTCAGCCAGAGGCCTCCGCTCAGCTTCAGCGTGCTGCTCAGGATGAGCGGTCCACAGGAGGGCAGGTGGACGCCGCCCTCACTTTCATCATATATGCCCCTAATTCCTCAATTTCTTTTTGTTATTCACGTCACCCCTATTTTATGTGGATGGGGCTATAAAATACATGCTCATTGGGGTCTGCCTTAGAACCCCTGTACGACATCCCTCTAAGGGAACCCCCAGAAAGTAGCGGGGTGGTTGAAAAGCACAAAGGCATGCACACACACAGAGGGGGTGGGCATGTACTGGTTCTCTGCAATTAAAATAGAAAACAATACTGTCGGTTTCACAGGGTTGTCTTGGCTGGACACTTTTCCCATCATAAGCAAGAAGCAGACGCTTGAGGTTGTGTTGACTTGCTAGTTGTTTTCCGGGCTCATAAAATGCACCCAGGCAAATTCCGGCTGCCATTTGCTGGCTCCAGATCATGTCTCGCTTCCCCAGCAGGCTCCTCCCTCTAGCCTTCTTCCCTTCTACTTACTTTTTCCTGGGGGACTCAACAGCTGTTTCATGACTCAACAGTCTTTTCTTTCTACTGTGTGGCTCTTTGTCATTTTTTTTTCTTCCTGCGATTCAACAGCTTTATCTTTGCCCACAGGTAAACAGATCATGAAAAGGATGGACCCCAAGATTCTATCCTGTCACTGTAAGTGGATGCAGAAGGTGAGTTCATGTGAGCAAAGTATAATGCCCACCACAGTCTCTAACATTAATATATTATTTTGTAATTGACAAAATAGTTTCATATTTTATCAAGTGGCGGGATTCTGCTCTGGCCACCAGGCAAAATCTGTTTAAGTTCTTAGCTCCCACTGTGGCTGCATGAAGGATAGCTCATAGAAGACCCTGGCTTACCTCCTGTTCTCCCTAGATCTCAGCTCCAACATGTCCCACTCTAAGAATCAGTTGCTTGCAGGAAGGGCAGTCCACAGTTAATCACTTTTTCCTCTCTATGTGTTGTGTAAATACATTTAAGTGTGTGGGTGTAAGCACCCATGTACATGCACGTGGAGGCCAGGAGTCCTGTCTATTACCGTCCACCTTAAGACAGGGCATCTCAAAGAAGCTGGACCTTGGCTCCCAGCCAGCAGATCCCTGTAACCTCCCTGCTTCTGGCCCACAGAGTGGATTAAGCAGTTACAGCATAGGGAATAGCTTAGCAGCTTGGGACTCCACTTGGCTTGTCCACTTGGCTTGGGCTCTGCACACACCTCTGTCAGAACAATGCACCTAGCAACCTGCTAGCTGCCCTAGAACCTCCACTGCATTGGACCACACCCACACTCTCCTCTGGGCAGTGGGATAACTTTCTCTTTGCCTTAAGGACAATCAAACTTGGATGATTTTTATTCAAACAAGTTCTCAATATATCCCTGCCATAAGGTAGGAGGACTGATTTTGTCTGAACTGGTTTCAGGTGCATGGTCAGTAAGGGGAAATCATATCCTGAAATGCATTTTTAGAGGAACTTCCCTATTTATTATCTTATGCAGATGCAAAGGTGTGGGTATGCTTGTAACTATAAAATGATACATTATACAGAAGAATCTACCGAAAAAGGATCATATGACCTACTGATCAAAACAAACAAGTAATCTTACTATGCCCCTTAGTTACCAAACTCCTTCTCTTGAACCCCATAAACAATTGGGGTACTTGAGTATCTTCAACCATGGGGTCCACTGCTCTCTTGCAGCGTATTCTGTTCTATAGCTTTGCTTTGAATAGTTCCTTTGCTACTTTTGCAAATCTGTGTGAGGCCTTTGTTTCAAGTCCTTGAAGAAAAGGCTAAGAACCCACTCCGAACACTTGAACATTAGGATTGCAGGGGTGGTGTTTGTGGTGTGTGTGTGTGTGTGTGTGTGTGTGTGTGTGTGTGTGTGTGTGTGGTGTGTGTATGTAGTGTGTGTGGTGTGTATATGTGGTGTGTGTGTGTGTGTGTGGTGTGTGTGTGTGTGTGTGTGTGTGTGTGGTATGTGTGGTGTGTGTGTATAGTGTGTGTGTGTGGTGTGTGTATGTAGTGTGTGTGGTGTGTATATGTGTGGTGTGTGTGTGTGGTGTGTGTCTATGCCTGGCTTTTTATACAAGTACTGAGAATTCAAACTCAGGCCTTCATGCTTGCACAGGAAGGATTTGACCACTGAGCCATTCCTGCCCCATACTCAATTATTTTCAGCAAACGTTTGTATCTATGTATACATTCTTTACTTTTCTTCATTTTGCATCATGCTGGGAATGGAAACCAGGGCTTTGCACGTGTTGGGCAAGCACCTTACCACTGAGTTCCACCCTGAGTCATTTAAACAAACATTTCTAAAGAATCATCAATAAATCAAGCAGACTCCTTCCCTGCCCTAATGGAACCTAGAGTTTTCAGGGCTGAGGGGATAGTTGGGGACTGCAAAAGAAATGTTAAACAAATAGTCATTCTAAGAAGATTTCATCTTGTGATATCACTTCTCTCATTGCTCAGGGACGCGTATGGAGTTCCAGGAGAGTGTTTTGTAGAATATGTGGGCTGATCTGTCTGACTCACTTGTCCCAGCTTTTCCAGACAGACAGACAGACCCCCAAGTTTCCCAGGTTCCTGCAGAGGCCACTTGGTTCAACCTATGGGACTCAGGCAATAGGAGTTGCTGAATGGCCACTGGAAGGTGGGACAAAGGGTTAAAAAGCACAGGCCAGTGTGTTTCATGTCCTTCCACCCTTGGATACACAGAGGCCTGCTTGGATCATCTCCTTTGTCTCTCCAGCCTTGGGGTAGTGACTGGCTCTGGGTTGTCCCACCATCTTGTTCATGTCTCAGCTCTTCTATCATCTGGTCACAGTCCCTGGAATGGATTCCCTGTTTAAGTACAGCAGACTCATGTACTTATTTCCCTAGTTGGCGTTGGATGACTGTAATCACCCTTTGGTTTTTCGAGCTCCAACCACTGCCTTTGCTGCTGGCTTGTTTCTATGACTGAGCTGAGCTGTGACCTCCAAACAGACAGTGTCTGGCTGTTCCCTGTTTTAGGTCATGGACAAAATATGCAGCCTAAGGCTGAAGGCAGTGATGACTGACAGCATGGAACATAAGGGACTCAGGAGGGACAGTGACACGGAGAGCTTTTGAGAGAGGACTTTCTCCAAGAGCCTCATGTTTATGACTCTGAGCTCATTTCCTTTCAGTGATAGGTTGTTATCTCCAGAGTCCTGCCAATTACCAGAGCCCTTGGAGTCCCTTACCCCATGCTCACCTCCCTTCAGGACCACCATAGCAAAAAGGTCTGCTCCCACTCCCACCTGTGCCATAGATTCCATCCCTGGAGGCCTGTGGCTTCCAGAGAGCCCTAGGTGGGCTGAGGAGACATAGGTGAACTCTTCTAAGAGTAAAACAGATTTTCTAGGCTGGGGGGTGGGCATCAGAGTGCTCGCATAGCAAGTGGGACTGACATAAGAGGACCAGAGAAGGAGAGGATGGGCCCAGAGCTGCCATATCCCCAGGGACTCTTTCCTTTCCAAGGACAAGACCCTAAAGGTCCATCACTCATTAAATAGCCAGTGGTGATGCACACCTTTAATCCTAGCACTCGGGAGGCAGAGGCAGGTGGATCTCTATGAGTTCGAGGCCAGCCTGGTCTACAGAGTGGGCTAAGGAAACCCTGTCTCAAAAAACAACAAACAAAATTCTAAAATTTAAAAATAAAATTTATTATTAAAAACCTTTCAAATGAGTAAAAACATCACATCCCAAATGAACCAGACTCAAAGTCCACGAAATAATTGTTTATGCCAAAACGGTGGCAAAGTGAGTTTTAGTCTGGCATAGTGTTTGCAGTCTAAGCAGGATCAGGACCAGTCAGCATTTTCAATGGAAACAAATGTTACTCTCATCTAGCCCTCTTTACAGAAAGCCCAGCCTCCTTAGAATGGCAGCCAGAAAACTCCGCACTCTCCTAATCCTACAGTTCCCCACTAATCAGACGTCTAGACAAGAATGGTCTCTGCTCCCTTTCCTGTTAGAAAATCTGCCCTGACAAGTCACATCTTCCGCTGATGCCATTGAAATGTTCTCTGTTTGCTCTGCGGAGCCTTCTGAGACGTGGCTCTGGAAATACTATCAGTTCTCGGATCAGCTCTATTATCTTAAAATCATGTTTGGATATTCCTCCGCTTAAATTTCATTCTCTTGAGAGGAGCTCTCTGTGCACAGGGTGGTTAGTACTGCTTTGAATGGAAGCAGAGTACTATGGGTTTGTGGCTGCCTGAGAGCCAACCTTCATTCATGGGTCTGTTGATTTTGGAGAGAACACCATTTAGTGTGAGGCCAATTCAGACAGCACAAAGTGCTGCCTTAATCTGGTGTGGAAAATGAGGTGGAGACATTTCTACTTCATCCATTTATTGGAGACGGAATAGATTATTGCTTGGTTTCTCTCTATGCTTGGCTATATCCAACAAGGGTTGTAAAATAATATCAAAGAGGCTTAAAGTAAACATTAATTTATATACTTTGAAATGTTTTGATGCCCAAAACAATAGGCATTAAAGGCTGTCAGAGAGGTGGGGAACCTGGACACTGGTTTCAGAGATCTTCCCATTCCCAGCTTTCTCTCTCTCCAGGTGCTCTGTAGCCTGCCCCTCACATCACACCATCTGGAACCAGGCCAGCCTATTTAAAAGACAGCCTGTTCTGAAAAAGCAGTGTGTGCATATGATACAGTCGCTTTCCCCATCTGAGGGTTTCATTTCTGTTTCCCACGATCAACTTCAGTCTAAAAATATTAGATGGAAAAGAAGCCCCCGCCAAGTAAATAATTCATACATTCTTATCACAATTGTCATAACATGTTATAACAGTTCTATTTTATTGTTAGCTGTTGTCATTCATCTCATACTATGCATAATTTATAAATTAGACTTCATCTGGACACAAACATAGAGGAAAAAGCATAGTAAATATAGGGTCTAGTACCACCCTATGGGTCAGTGTTGAGGGTCTGGAAATGTGTTTCCCACGTGGGGAGGACTGTGGCACCCGGGGCCACACTGACAAGATGTGCTATAAATCAAAGCATAATAAATACGTTGTGCTCCTCCAATCCCTGCGGACACAGTTTTTTCACGCCATTAGATGTGGGTACCAAGAGACACCCTGAGTCCTACCAATGTCTATGAGTGGACGTTGCTCCTTGTTGCCTGGGCTGCCTTCTCCTACTTGCTGCTTCTTTTGTCCTATCTACAGGATACTAACATTTCATCTAGCCCTCTGCAAATTGGGAGAGCCTCCCCTCACCCCAATCTTATCTCTAGACAGCACCTTCAGAGCTCTGAAGCAACCCAGAAAGCATCTTGTAGCAGACTGAGCCTAGGTGGTAGGGCTGAAATCCATAAGAGAGGAACTCGTGTCAGCACATGTGAGCCCATGGGGTTGATTGCACTAAACATACGCTGTTCAAGTATTCTCACACAGGCTAAGCCACTGTAACTACACGGCCCTATATATCATTTATCTGATTTTTCTTTTCTTTTTAAGATACTCTAAAAAAAAAAGTTAACTTTCAGTACTACGGTGATGATCATTCTGGAATATAGTCATCCACCACACCCAACGGGCCTTGAACTATAGTAATTTCAGGTAGAAACAACAATGACAAGCTAGAATATTATCCAACATCCCAGCAATGTCACAAAGAGAGAGTTATGCCTCAATTTCTCTCTATAATGGGAAATTGAGCTGCAGGCAAAGTTTTGAATGCTACTAGAAGTCTTTGAAATTATCCAAAGGTCATCTGGGAGGCAGCGTTGCAAAGATAAAGATCAAGATATTCATTTATATTCTCTTGCATTTGACGCCTCATTGGTGGAAACACCTGTTATCAGTGGTGGCACATAGGCTGCTTGACCTCTGTCAGCTCAGTGACCTCACCTCTGAAATGGGGGTAAGGTACGCCAGGAGGACCAAGCGATAGAAATGAGGGTTCTGGGAACGAGGCTGGCAGCAGGAGCCCAATGCATGCTTATCCATCACCATGCCTAATGTTACTCAATCCTGAGCCGGTGAAAACACATGGCTGACGGGAAAAGGGCTGGCTGCCTTCCTTGTCTCTCTTTCCTTTTTCATTTTGTCTCCACAGAATGGGAGAGAGGGAGGGAGCCAGGTCTCCAGCCTCACAAAAGGCCAGTGTCTGTGGACCGGCTATGTCTGGGAGGCCCATTACGCTAAAAGGCAGCCCTGCCAAGTTTACATATGGTTTTCATATCACCAGGCTTGTTGTTTTGACTCCTGTGAGGTTTCTCTGCAGCAATTCCTCTGAAGGAAAGGAAGTGCAGGCAATCTGAAGGCCACAGTTGCAATTCCAGAGACAACTGAGTTACAGAGAACACAAAACACTTCTGGGGCTGCGCAAGATCCCTGAGAACTGTCCCCCTTGGTAGCCACCTCCTTGCTTGCCTTCCAAGGCTTCCAGCTTCTAGTATGTCTGGCTTCCAGAGGACTCAATTGTGTCTGAGCTTTCTTCCCAGAGGAGCTCAGGCGGACAGAAGAATTTGGCAGATGAACAAAATCCATTAGCAGCGTCTAGTCTGGGGTAGGTGGCAGCATTTTGTAGTCCACAGGGTCTGAGGAGCCAGTGTGGGCTGATCCTTCCATTAGCAACCCTTCAACAAGTACACTCCAGTTCAGCTGGCCAGAAATGGAGACAGGTCAAATAAATCAGCTCTTTTGAGGTGTTGCACAAACAGAGTGCAGTGGGCTTTTGATGGAGCATGGGTATGCTATGTAGCTGCAACAATAATGAGAATTTATTGAACTGTGTTTATCTATGTGCGAGTGTGTGTGTGCGGCACGCACTTGTGCATATGTGTATGGGCACATATATGCCACAGTAAAACAAGTGGAGGTCAGAGAGCAACCTCAGGATGCTCTTACTCACTTTCCACCTTTATTAGTTATTTTATTTAATATTTATACATGGGTATAATGTATTCAGATCCAATAGACTCCCATTAGTTCCCCTCCAATTCCTGTCTCCTTATACTATTTCTTCTCAACTTCATGTTCTCTCTCTCTACTTAAATGTAATACCCACTATGTCCATTTAGTGTTGTCTTCTCCTTAGCCTGATAATAATTAATTTTATTTTGACAACTATTTCTTGAGATCCTACCATGTACCTAGCACTGTACTATTCCTGAGAAAAACAAACCAGAGCAGTTGAAGATGATCACATCAGTATAGCATGCACAATGTTTATCTTAATTCATCAGCTCATTTGCCCCATGAAGTAAATGTTGTCACTTAACTCTTCAATCCAGGAAACCGAACACCAGAAAGGTTAAATGCACTTTTAATTGTGTTTTGTTTTGAGATAGATATATTGCTATAGCTCAGTCTGATCTAGAACTCACCATCCTCCTGCCGCAGCTTTCTGAGCACTGTGATAACAGGTGCAAATGAATCCAGCTAAGGTTAGGCTTGCTCCAGATAAAGTTGCTAGAATTGGAGCCGCATATAGAGCTGCTGTATGTAAATGGAGCCAGGTCCAGGCCACATTGTGGCATATACCCTGACCACAGCCCAAGTCTTCCACATCAAGACTTCTATTGTGCAAAGCTATGTCTAACATTGATGAATGGTGTGTCCAGCTCTGTCTGGCCGTGAAACCTTGACTATAAGCACAGCATCTGGCAGGGCTTTTGGCCCTGGAACCTTTGCAGCTTTTCCTTTTACCTTCACTGGGGGCTTTCCCCAGGCCAAGCAAAGGGAAGGATCATCAGATCCCAAGATCTCAGTCTCAGTTCCCAGTTCCCAGACTCGTGTGTGTGTGTGTGTGTGTGTGTGTGTGTGTGTGTGTGTGTGTGTGTGTGTGAGAGAGAGAGAGAGAGAGAGAGAGAGAGAGAGAGAGAGAGAGAGACCAGAGCCAGAGAGCCACTGGCCTCATTTCTAAGCCCCTATCTTTTCTGTGACTAATTTCCTATTTCACAGTGCTTCTTCTGCCTTGCTTGTTTGGCTTCTCTGGTTTCCTTGAGACTTCCTGCACAGAATCTGCACCTAGGGATAGGGAAGGAAGAAGATAAACTCTGGGGCTTAGAGATCACATTGCTCCAATGGCTGGCTCCAATGGGCAAGTGCAGGCACTGGAAAGGTAGAATGATGGTGGTTCTGGCCTTAGGTCTGTTATCTCAGTTCAAGTAGCACAGCCTCTTTGTCCCCTCTGGTCTATGGGCCTTTGCTTCTGATCATAATCTGGTGATCACTATGATAATTCCCATCAGCTGCATCCCAGCTTAGACACGGCTTCACACCTCCTCTTTCACACTAGTGGCTTCAGGCTTTCCCGACTCTTATAGCCCCTAGTAGCTCAACTCAAGCCATCGTCCTTCAGCCCTGGCTGGTAAAAGCCATCAAGACTAGGGCTCTTTCCGACCCAACCCTCTCACATCAAGGACCCTAAGCCCTGTATCTAGAATCTCTTCTTTGCAAAGAACATCCACCTCTTTGTCTCTCTTCCTCTGCTTAGCATGTATGCTTTTCAGGCAAAACACGAAGCTATGCATCCCCCCCCTACATATACCCACAGGCTGATGAAGAGGACAGAAGCCCAACCCTGTAGCCAGCCTTATTTTGTTCTTGCCTACTTAACTCAGTTGTGAATAGGCCTCATGATCTCAGCGTATGTCCCTCATACCCTTCTTGCCCTCAACTGAGCCGCTGGCCTGAGTGAAAAGGCAATTGGATGAGAAATCCCACCGCTTCCCACCATGCCTACCCTCCTCCCTGCCTCAATGTACCCACACGGATCTCGTCTCTTATTAAGGTAGCGTGGGCTACAGGTGCTAAAGCCTTTTCTCAACTAATGTCCACTTGCTCTGTTTTGTTGGTTAGAGACGTGTTTTCAGCTACTTCTTGGGAAGCAAGACCATGAAGTAACAACTCACTTAGAAGCCTCAAGACCAGGGAACCTATTGGCTGTTGGATCAGATAGGAAATAGTGTCTGCCACAAACAGCCGCATCCATTCCTGTCAATTATCTGGTACCCTACTTTTATGTTTTGTTCCTTGGGTTCCCTCCCATGTCAAAGTGTGGGGCCTTGCACACCTTCTTGCCCTAGGGATATTTTTCAGTCATTCTAAGAGGAAGGATACAGTTGTTCATTGTTCTAAGCCTTTTGACTTCTTCCCACCTCCAACACCCCTTTTATTTTTGAGATAAGTCCTTATATATCTCTTGACTGGCATTGAACTCCGTATGCATCTGAAAGATGCTCTTGAACCTCCTGCCTCCACCTCCCAAATATTGGAGTTATGGGTTTGAGCCACCATGCCTGGTTTTCTGTAGTGTTGGAGATCACATTCCATGTCTTCATGCTAGACAAATGCTCTACCGGCTGAACTACATCTCCAGGCTCCCCCCACCCCGCCTTATCCCTTAATCTTAACACTGTAACTTTAGTGAAGGGATCAGACACAATTCCACAACCTAAGCATGACTGTGTGGTTCTGGGTTAATACTTCTTTCCTTAGATTTGTAGACATTTCCTCCTCATTGCTCCAGTTCTTCATTTATATTGGGAATTGAGATTGGTTTAGGAAAAAATCAGCTGAAGTGAAATTGTACACTAAAAATAATTTTTAAAAAACCCAAAGGCTTAGTGATGAGTGTGAAAAAGTCATTCCAGAATATTCAAGCTAAGGAATGTGCATTCAACAAGACGGGGATTCCAGTGTGAGCTTCATGAGAAATGACACGTATATGTTTGTTGTGGTGTGAAGAGAAATGTCCCCCACTTTCACAGGCATGTGAATGCTTGGCCCCCAGTTGATGGCACTGTTTGGGAAGGCTCAGGAGGTGTGGCCTTGTTAGAGGAGGTATGTCACCAGAAGCAGTCTTATGTCATTTTAAGTTCTATCTCTCTGCTTCCTGTTTGGGTTTCAAGGTGTGAATGCTCGGCCGCTGCTCCAGCTGCCTTGCCTTTGTTCATCTATCATGGATTTTAACCTTCTGGAAGCATGTGCCTAAAGAAACTCTTCTATGAGTTGCCTTGGTCGTTCATGGTGCTTTGTCACGACAAAAGAAGAGTAACTACTATGATACAAGACTGATGGGAAAGAATGTAAAGTTGTCTCAACAGTCCCTTGACCTGGAGCCTAAAGCAGCAACTTGGAGGATCTGGGTCTGGTTAGCTCCTGTCACAGCACATGAAGAAATGCACTTGCTGTTTGTTTTCCTATTGAAGGCACTTGCACTCAAAGGACTATATTCCATACACCTCCCTCACTTTGTAAAACTCTTGTTTACACAAAGCCCCCACCCCACCCCCAACTTGATGACCTGCAACAGCCAACTCCTTTCCCCTTTCCTTCATTTCTTTTAAAACTAGTCAATCTTGAAAGACTGTGAGGTTGGATCCTGGCCGATGGCAAAAAGAAACAGTCATTATCACTTGAGTTAGAATAAAAACCAGCTGAACTTTCTGCCCTGGTGTGCTTGCTAGCCTGGTTTTGGTTCTGTTGCATCCTTTTAGCAAAAAGAAATTGCCTTGCTGAGTTACTTTTGTTTCATGTGTTCCTTTGGACAACACAGAGGTTATTTGTTTATAACATCTGCAAGTGTCACTACCATGCTGTCACTACCATGTCTGTTCTGCATGTGGAGGTCAGATGTTTGGGAAGGTTGCTCATTGGACGGATCCTTAAGCTTGGAGATGACCAGTTGGAGGCCATGGAGCCATTGTGGACACCCAGGAATGCTTAACAAGTGTCAGGCATGGGAGGTGACGAACACGAACTGCTCCAGGGTTATTGCCTCTGTCACTGATGCACATGGTGGCGGTTCAGAGAGTGAGTGGGGATTGGAATGACAGAAGTGCAGCAGCTTTGTCACTGTGGACACAGTACAACCAGTCACAGCTGCAAAGCCACAAGAGGTGGACGAACAGGAAACCTTAGAGCAGTGGTCCTCAGCTTTTTGAATGCTGTGACATGACCCTTTAACACAGTTTCTCATGTTGTGGTGACTCCCAAACATAAAATTATTTTCATTGCCACTTCATAACTGTAATTGTCCTACTGTTATGGATCATTATGTAAATATCTCATATGTAGGATATCTGGTATATGTCTCCCCAAAGGGGTTGTGACCCACAGGTTAAGAACCACTGCCTTAGAGTGAGATAATAAAGGCCATCTCAAGAGGGCAGTATCAAAGGCAAATTCAACTGGGTAAGGGTCTTGGCCAAGAAATACAACAAAAAGTATCTTCCAGGAGGTTACTTTGAGCATCAGGAATGGCTCACAGAGATGAAGGTCCTGAGAGAGTCATAGTTTGGTAACCTTCAGTGATGAGGCCTCTGTGGATACAACTGTTACAAAGGCGACCACAGCCTCTGAGTGACAGGAGCATTGTCTAATTCGGGTTGGCCAGTTATCATCCAGCCCTTGGCGGGCTCTTTGGTGGTGGGTGAGATTTGGCCAATGGTATCCACCTTGATGTTTGGCAAATGTTTTAGTAGTCATGGTGGTTTTGGTGGCAGTGGTGGCAAAGATGAGATATGGGTGGGGGTGACTAGACATGAGAATGATGGAGGTAGCAATTATAAAAAATTAATCTTAGTGTTTGCTTGAAGAGGGGCTGGAGAGATGAGTCAGAGGGTAAGAGCACTTGATGTTCTTGCAGAGGACCCAGGTTAAGCATCCACACAGGACTCACAACTTGAGTCCTTAACTCCAGTCCCAGGGGATTTGATGCTCTCTCTTGGCTTTCTTGGGCACACACAGTGCACATACATTCATACAGGCAAACACATGAATACAAACAAGTCATTTTTTTCTCAATAAAGGACCAAAATGTTAAAGTCAGAAGTTCTGGATTCTATGGGAACAGAGGACATTCTTTAGGCAAACCACAGACCAGAGTGGTCCTGGTGGCTCTAGGGAGGCATGGCAGCTACAAGAACTTTAACCAACACTGGAAAATATGAACTGACAAAGTGCAGTTGTGACAGGGGGGTTACAGCCTCAAGCCAGAAAGATCTGAGTTCAAATCCTAGCTCTTCTTCTTGCTGGCAAGATAACCATGGCTGGTTCCCTGGCTTCTCTGGGACTTGTTTTTCTCAACATTAAAACATGATTAATAAGAACCATGTATGTATTACCCAACCCACAGGAGGGGCTTAGTAAATTAGAGTTATAATTATTCCTAGTAATAATCCATCAAGTTCTTTCTCATCATTCCAAATGTTCATAACTTCACCAGTCACAGAGTTAGGAAGCATTTCTCCATTTCTGTCTCACCAAGAGAATTTCAGGAAAATTAGCTGATGTAAAGATCATATGAGAAGCAAGTGGTAGAGTTAGAACTCATACTTAAAGGCACAAACACCTCTACCCTATTCTACCTCTCCAGAAAGTGTGGTATGCAGCCATTACAGATGCAAAACCTTTAAAGAATGTCTGCTAAATTCTTTTCCCTGTTTTCCAGGAAAACAGAGTAAATGAGAAGGGAAGAGCCCCCTAAATCCTCCAGGATTGGGTACCCTGCTAGATTTCAACATCCTGAGACCAGTCCCCCAAAGAGGGGGCTATTAATTGCTTCAGTTACTTTTCTAGTTGCTGAGACAAAATTGAGGAAGGGTTTATCTGTGCTCACAGTTTGAGGGGATACAGTCTATCATGGTAATGAATGCCTCTAGGTCTTTGGACTCATTGTGTCCTCACATCTCTGGGAACAAGAAGCAAAGACCAGAAGGATACTGGTATGGGCTATGAAACTCAAGGTCACCCCCCCCCCCCCACCCCACAGTGGCCTACTTCTTCTAGCAAGACAAAGGTCCCATTTGGGGACCACGTGTTAAAATACAGGAGCCGACAGAGGACATTTTACTTTTGAACCACAGCATTCATTTACATGTGGAGGGAATGTAAGTAGGAGATCTGCTCGTTTTACCTGCCTGGCATCCATTTCTCATCTATCTTGTTCTCATTCCTAGTCCAAGTGTATCAGTAGAGTATCCTTCACCTGCTCTGTTCCAAGACTGGGCATGTGACGTAGGCCTGACCAGCAGAATCTCTCTATCCTTTTGGCAGAAAGAGTTGGCTTTGTTTGGGAATGTGCATACCAACCAAGCAAGGCTAATTAGGTTGATTCTGAAATGTTCGGTGGGGCAGCTGAGAAAAGGGGCTTGTCTTCTCTTTGAGCTGGGGATTGTTGCCTCTGTTATGGATATAATCCTGGAGCTTCCAGGGAAATAACTTGACCAGAGCAAAAGAGAGATAAAGAATGAGCAGGTCTGTAGACCCAGCGATGTCTGAACCGAACAAATCCACTTTTAACTGTTCCCGTTAAACAAGCCCACAGGTTCACCATCTTGATCCTCAGGTCCCCTCTAATTAGGTCCTGTCACTCCTATCCCACCCCCACAAGTATCTCATTTCATTTAAGAAGAGATTCTGTCCTTATCTTGCCTAGAAAGTCATTTGTCTACTCGGTAAAATGAAACTTGCTCTGGTCAGCCTTCTCACTTAGCTAATGGCGCCATGCATTAGTGCTGAGCCTCCACGACTGACACTGTGGCCGACGCCATCTCCAACAATGACCTAGGATTTAGGGATTTAAGTTTGAGTGAGAGACAGCAGTGAGCAGAGATCGCCACTGATCCAGCCTTTCCATGGAAACTCCTGTTCATGTTCTTGAGCAATTAGACATCTGCTCTGAAATTACGGACGGCTTAATGCCACAAAGCCACTGATGTGACATTAATATTGACTTTCCCAAGGCATATTGTGCCCACTGGGTGACAGGGCTGTGAACTGTTAGATCACGTTCTATAAACCATGTATACAACGAGAAAGAAAAGACAAACTAGTGCAGAAATTGGGGCAAGGCTGCCTTAAATATGTTTTTTTTTTTAATGATTTCACCTTTCTCACTCAAGTAATTGCTGCCTGAGGTCAAGAGGAAGGTGTCATCACAGGTTTGAAATTGCTCTCCACTGCTGGCCTTTCAGAGTAAGCACACAAACTTACTTATATATTCCCTCACACGAGGTTCCCAACCTCAGACACTTCACATGTCCAGCCTGTCTTCAAAAGGGCCCACCTTTTCTCATGGATGGTGTATTACCCACTCAGGACCTTACAGAGGATGCTTTGTAAGTGTCTCTAACTGTACTTCAATTTCTAGTTCCCTGCCAGTATAAAAGCCTCTTCAGTTTTCATCATGTCTGCTCTGAGTTGAGGGCTGGGGATGAATTGTACACGTAAGCACTGACCACGTCCCTGGTGGCTGCCGAGGTGGGGACCTTGTGGATGCACACCTCCTTCTTTGGCTTCTGTAAACTCATCTACCTCCCAACTTTGTTGGCTGCCTGTCTCTTAGCCCTGGACTCAGTTGGACCTATATTCAAGTGTATCATATGGCATGCACTCTGGGCCATTCTGAAACAAAACTCCAAAAGTTCACATCTGCTCTACATGAAGCACTGGAGTGGTCCTTTATAAGGAAAATCACATGAATGAGGGCACCTGGGATTGAGGGATTAGGCGATTTTATGAATAGATGAACACATGAAAGAATGAAAGATGGAATGAATGAGTCAAGAAGATTCTGAATGAACGGGCTTTCTCTCCGTGTAATTTGGATTTCCGTGAGCGGTCTGCTCCAGCCTGTTTTTTCCTAACAGAAACCTAGCACATGGCTGTCACTCCACAGATGTTGCCTGGATTGCACTGGCCTCTGGATTAATTCTATTCTCATGCTTATTTGCTTCCTATCTGAGCAAACTTTACACTAATTTCAGCTTGTGGATACAATCTGCTCAAAGAGGCAGCTCTTAGAGTTCCTCTGCTCCTCCTCTTCCTTCTGACTGGTGGTCACCTAGGTTTGGTCTCTCACCTCACAGCATTTCTCCATGCTCCTGCTGGATCTCACACGGGACTTCTGTTGCTGGAACTTTGTTGCACTTTGTACCTCTTGAAGCTCCCATTGATTGTGTTCCAAGTGTGGTGGCACTTTGGAACTTGGAAGAGGTGGAAGCTTGAAGAGAGAAGTGGGTAGTAATGAGGGATGGGTGACTGTCTCATAGGAGTTTATCCTCTGGGTAGATTAGCAACAGTGACAGCAGGGTGCCACATTTGGACTCCTTTGCATGCGTCTGCTTGACTTTCTGTTTTCTGCGGGAGGCCCTTGAAAAATGCAGTACCACACCCTTAAATGTCCCAGTTAGACTCAGATGGCATCGTTTCGTTGGTCTGTCATTGATGCCCTATTTGCAGTGAATAAACATTATTTTATATCTCTCCCGGAGCATAACGCTAGTCAAGGCCACAGTATCTCTTTTCTGACTGTATTTGGCCCTTCATGCCTTCTACTTCTAGCAGATTCTTTGTTTTTGGCTTTTGAGACAGGCTCTGACTATGTAGTCCTGGCTGGCCTGGGACTCACTATATAGACCAGGTTGGCTTAGAGATCAGCCTACCTCTGTCTCCTGAGTGCTGGGATTAAAGTTGTGCTCCACAATGCCCTGCACATTCCAGCAGATTCTAAAAAGAATCTGTTTTGCCAATTGGCTCCAGAAGGGCGAGGCCTTCCTCATGGGTTGGAACCTTGGAGTTTCCAACTGTGTCTGGGTAATGGTACACACGAAGGTTCAAGTCTGAACTGATTGCCTCCAGGTCCTTCCCTAACCAAGCAATGTCATAGGTGTTGGGGTCCAAAGGTCCCACTCCATCTAGAACAATTCTTCTGTCAGTGCAATCTCTGCCGCCCAGTCCCAAAGTGCCTTTTGGTATCTGAAGGATGCTCACCCATCCTTCAAACACATCCTTCTACCCAAATCTTGGCAACCCTTCAGTGTCCAGTTTGATTTTTAAAAAACGATTTGTTTTTCTTTATTTATACAGATATATGTGCATGTATGTCCGTGTAAATGTATGCCACATGTGTTCAAGTGCCCATAGGGGCCTGAAGAGAGTGGTAGATTCCTAGAGATGGAGTTACAGGTAGTTGTGAGTACTCTAACATGGGTAATAGGACCAAACTCAGTTCCCTAGCAGAGTGTTACATGCTCTTGACCTCTGACCACTGAGCCATCTTTCCAGTTCTCAATTCACTTTCTAGCTCCCAACAAGCATCCTATGGTCACTCCCTAACACATCCTATGGTCACTCCCTAACCAGCATCCTATGGTCACTCCCTAACAACCATCCTATGGTCACTCCCTAACCAGCATCCTATGGTCACTCCCTAACAACCATCCTATGGTCACTTCAGCACTCATTGACCTTTATCTCTCTCCTTAAGTGTGCTTATAATTAGGAAGTATAGTGTGTGTTGTTGATTCTTCGTTACGTCAATCTTGCCTTTCTCAGACTGTAAATTCCCTAAGGACAGGCAGCCTGTCAACTTTCTGTTTGTTTGTTTTTTCAGTGAGCTGCATGTTAGGCATACCAGGCACATGGTGATTTAAACACAAAAGCTTCAATGACTTTACATCATAGTTAAATACATAATATTTTGGGGAATTTAGGTTTTTCTTTTAACATTTGGAAAAAAAAATCAGTGACCTTTAAATTTTGGAGAATCATATTGACAAGGACACACGTAGGGTAAAAAAAACATGTTTGCTAGGAAATGAACTTTCTGCCCCAAAGACTAGAATAAACTGGCTTCCTAAGAAATAGAAATAGAATTCTGCCCTCCACACCACTGCTGGAGCCCATTGCCTATACATACTTGTCACACGGACAGGACATATGAAGCAATCAAATGTTCTGTTGATGATTAAAAACGCAAGTGGAGCAGTGGCATTTGTCAATAGCCACCACTGTTCGGCAAATGTGCTCCACGTCATTGGGCACCAGCCCCATTGTGAGGCATTATTTCTTTTCTGAATGGGGCTGGAATTATGTAACAGAAGGACAGAATACACAAAAAAAAAAAAAAAAAAGCAAAATGAGAAATAGATTGATGCCACTTTTCCCTTTCTAAGCACTTTGTTGAGTGTCTGGCTAGCAACTGGATTAAAATGAATTCCATTCCTCAGACTCAGCTCTGAGTGGCAGCCTTTTCAGACCTTGGGATTTCAGTGCAAAAGGAGGACCCAAACAAATGCTTAAGTTATGTGCCAGAGATTGTATTCTTTATGAAGCCTGTCCTAAACCTTATGTATCTGTGTGTGTTTTTTATGTATGTTTATGTATGTGTGTGGAGGTGAAAGGTCCCAGCATAGGTATCCTCAGAAACACAGTCCAGTTTGTTTGAGGCTAGGTCCCCCACTGGCCTGGAACTCACAGGTTCTCTAGATAGATCTTCCTGTTCACAGGCAAATACTCTATTGACTGCTCCATCTCTTCAGGTCTAGCCTATGTTAAAGTGCATATACTATGAGCTTTGATCAGCAGAAATAGTAATATAGCTCAAAGTCTATTTTGGGTCCACATGGCTCAAGGAGGAAATATATAAGGAGACATTTTTTTTTAAGACAGCCGCAGCCTGTGCTATACACACACACACACACACACACACACACACACACACACACACACACA
>CAJQZJ010009649.1:29548660-29572349 GCA_907164525.1 Lophiomys imhausi
ACACACACACACACACACACACACACACACACACACACACACACACACAGAGTCCCCTGCTTTCCCCCCCAACCTACTCTTTTCACCCTTGCATTTCACACATTCCATTCCAAATACATACCCCCTCCAACCCCTGAGCTGAAGAATAGATAAAAAGGGGAGATAAAGGCTGAGGATAAAGGGCACTTTGCCCCTGGAAGCTAGACAGTGGAGTCTATTGAGAGGTGGGACACAGGTTCTGAACTTCGAGTCTCTGGAGCCAAACTGTCTGCATCCAAAAGCCGCTGCCTCTCCTGTGCTCTAGCTGTGTCACCTTGGGTAAACTGCCTGACTCTTCTGGCCTAGATCTCATATCTGCGAGTAGGGAGAACATTTTATCAACATTGACCTTGTCATGTTGTTTTGTTGTGACAGTGTCATGAGTGAATACACGAGTCAATGAGTCCATGGAGCAGGGCCGGCACATGGCCTGTGGTCAGCAGGAGGGTTGCTACTGCAGGTAGAGGCTCCTGAATTCTGTAAGGACTCAGAACAAGACACCCAGGAGGAAGTACAGGGCAGGACGTAATAAAGTCAACAGCACTTCTCATCTGCCCTGGTTTATTGAGGGTCTCTTGTACATCAGGCAGCTGCTAGCAGTGCAGAATAGAGATGTGAAAAGCCCCATGTAGTCCCTGTCCTATGAGCTTGCAGTCTAGCAGGAAAGTCTATTCCTAGCATCCCTTTGCACGAGATGTTCTTCTCCTGCAAGTCCACAATGCCTGGCCTGAGGGAGGGCACCGGTTACTACTGTGGCTCCTCATGGCCATTCTTGATTCACTACCCATTTTGATTTCATATTAGCTACTCTCTCAAATCCTAGGCCAACTCACCCTTTGGCTCTCTGGAATGCCTTTCTTTCTGATCTTCTTTTTTTCCCCCCCTGTGGAAAACTACGCCCTCTAATGCTCCCATTGTCTGCTTTCCACGACTCCTTTTTGGTTTTTGTTTGTTTGTTTGGTTTTTGCTGCAGCATCATTAGTAAGTGCGGCCTGCCTGCTTTTCCAACTGGCCTGTCATTCCTTTATTTTATCCCCAATTCTGTGCCAATGACCTTGATCCCCTTCCCTGAGACCCAAGCTGGCCATCATCATGGTTCTCTCAATCCTCTGCAATCTCTACAGACTTCAAACCACCCTCTTCCTCCTTCTGGGATGAGGGAAGAATGAGCCAAGGCTGAGCAAATGACTGGAGCAGCCTGGGGGGGGGGGGGTTGACTCACTTTCAAAGCCAGTCTACCTGTCTCTTATCCTTCCCCCTCCTCTGTCACCCATCCCTAGAAGCCTAACTTCTTTAGACTCTATCTGATGACGACTCTTTTCTTAGTATACTCTAAATGTACAGATCCAGCCAGCCAGCCACTCATAAATATACCCAGTGTCTGATAGTATGGGGCTCTGTGGTTTTGGGGATAGAGCAAATGAGCTCACAGAACTTACATTCTAGAACCGAGAGCTGGTTATAAGCAACCAAACAGAATGTGGTACATGGTGAATAGCTTAGTGGAATCCTCTGCAGCTGAGGGTTCAAGGAACCAAGAACATTGAAAATACTCAGGGGAAAAATACGCCAGTACTGAAGATATGTGGACTCTTTTGGGTCACTATTGCCTAAATAGCAATACAGTTGAGCAACTACTTACACTGCATTGATATTCTCTTAGGGATTCTAAGTAACCTAGAGAGGACTGAAGGTCTGTGAGAAGATACATGTAAGTTAAATGCAAATACTTTGCCATTTCATATAAGAGACTTCAGTGTCTAAGGTATTGGGGGATGCAGGAGTTGTCCTAGAACCATGAATCTAAGTGGTTCTAAACCTGGAACTGAACTGTGTACAAAGGCTGGAGAAAGGTAAGCCATGCATTGAACCACAAGGGGCTACTTGTGGTTCAAGCTATTTCATTATGTGAGAGAGAAGCTGCTGAGGGTCCCCGTGGTGGAATAAGTTGTTGAGAAACTTCTAGGCCCCCTGATGTACTGTCTAACAATCTGGACATTGTTCTTGGGAGTGTTCTGGGGCTGGCATGTGCTTTATCTGCAAGAAGCCTGCCCTAAACTCACAAAGGGTCTGCTTGACAAATGGAATAGCTATCCAAAAGCAATCTTCCTGTCTTTGGCTTGGGGACAGGGGACAGGGGACTGCCTTGACCCTTGGCTGCACTGAATACAAAAAAAAGATGCTAGCACTGCCTTTCCTTCTATCTCCCCATTTAAGCCCAGGTAATGCAGAATCAGGGAGGGAATTTAACAAGTTATAAATAACTCCCTCTCAACTATCAATAAAAGGACAATGTAGGCTTAAGAATTGCTGTTTGTTTCACCCTCATCATGAAAATGCAAGAATATTAAATTTATAGAATGGCCTCACTAGATATTAGACATTTCTGTGATACCCAAATCAGCCATAACTTATTTACCATGTAGTTGCAAATACATTTTCCAGTTAGCATGTGGGGTTGTGCCTTCATTAGAAACAATTTTTTGGTTGTTGTTTGCTTTGGGGGTCAGTTAAGAACCAGCTTGGACAATCCTGGAGTTTTCTTACCTTGTAATACTTAAGAACTAGGGTAGATAGCTTCAAATTCCTTGTGAATCAATAGTAATTAATAGCAAGCTGCACACAAAGTTCCTGGCAGAGACAGGCCAGCATACCAGCCTTCATACTCCTTGGAATGCAAGGTTCTTCTCCCAGCTCCAGTCTGCCGTGCATAGCTTCTATTGCGGAGTTAAGTTGTTTCTTTATATAGAAGCCAGAGCCCTTGTTAAATTGAGTACATGAGTCATTTGTACATTTCCTAAAAAACCACCACTTCGCATTCCTCTCACCTGCTATCCATTTTGCTTTGTAATTGGGAGAAAAACGCTAATAACGAGAATGTCTTGGTGAAAAGCCTGAATGCTCATGGACTAGGTCGAAGGAACATGCTTCCTTGCAGCTACTGAATTTCAAGCTTGACACATCTCCATTTGCATCATCACTCCTGTGGTAACTCCTTTGTCCCTGTTAATGTGGATATCATTTCATACTATGACTTCATACTGTGACCTGTGAGAGTTCAGGTACTTAGAATGGACTGAGGTAGTGATGTGAATGAGGGATGGGGTAGTATTTGGTGGGTACTCTATTCTTGGTAATAGAATGACAGTCAGTGGCTTGGGCCCATAACACAGCTTAATAGTTCATTCTCAAGAAGACACAAGAAGCGGGGTGCATGATGTGCTATTTCCCTGGCTTACAGGCAGATAAAAAATTCTCCCATTTCCCTTTAGCTCTAGTATGTTCATGCTTAGGAGCTGAGGGTTTAATGGAAGGTCATTGGCTCCTATGAAAAGACAACAAGGACACCTAAAATGTCCTTAGGTGGTTTGCACTCCCAGGGGCAGGAAGAGGGCAAATATTAGGTATGTCCTATCTACTTAAGAATTTGAAGCTAACAGAGTATATTAAACGATCACCTCGATTGTCTGAGTCTTTCTAAAACTTTCTGCTTTGTGTGTGTGTGTGTGTCTGTGTGTGTGTTCTGATCATAAAATCCTGTCAAATGTCTTGAAATTCCTGTTCCCAAGGACCCAAGGCTGACACTCATTTCTTTGTGTTTCAGAATCTTCTAAATAAATGATGTATTCGTGAGACGAGGGTGGATGGACATGCTCAGAGGATCCTTCCTGCCAGAGAAAGGAAGAAAATGGTCTAAATGGCATTGCCCCTTTCTATGTGCAGTATTTTCGGGCTTTTCACTTCACTGGAAGAACTCTCCTTAACATTGCCCTGTTAACAACATAGTCCCGTTCAGTTCCCAGTACTCAATGCTTCTGCAGCCTTGGAAATGCTCCCAGGGAAAGAACAGCGGGAACTCACTGCTCTAAGGAACGTTTAAAACTGAGTTTATTCTCTACCGTTACCATCAGACTGTTTGTCAAATGGATGTTGTCTGTTCCCAGAAAAAAATGACTTGGCTGTCGTGGCAGAAATCATGGAGTGGGAGACAAATTTCAGGCCTAAATGAAAAGAATTGCTGCTACCTTCCTTTCTTTTGAATGAAGAGGCATTATATTGAAGAGGAAGAGGAAATCTCCCAGAAGACAAAGATCTGACAGTGCACCCAGAGACTGGAGTCCTACAACAGTATTTAAAGAGGGAAAATGAGGCTCATGCTGCTGCCATAGAAACCAGCCAAAGTATGAGGGGAGGGAAGAGCTTCCTGGAGGCCAGTCCTACTCCCTAGAATCTAAGACTTTAGAGGTTTTGGATTTTTTGGTCAAAATTACAGTTTTGTGGGACAAGATGCACATGTCTATGCGTGTGCATGCATGTAGGGGCGTGTTCCCTTTTATTTAATTGAGCTCTCTTTGCCTTTGTTCCTAATTTGTTTTTTGTTTTTTTGTTGTTTTTTTTTTTCACTCTAGGGAATCTGGCTGTCTTTCAGCTGTGATTAAATCAAATGGAAGGCTGGGGTCTTAAAGGGGAAAATCCCCTCTGATACCTCACCATTTGCCAACACAGCTCCCCAGTTTGGACTGCACAGGCATGTAAGTACCTGCACATACTGGTGAAATCACTGAACAAAATCTCCCCATCCTGCTTCGTTGTCTTCGTCCTGTCTCTATTTGCTCACTCAGACATCTCTCAGAAGCTCCAATGTGACAGATTAAACTTTCTGACCTCCTTAATCCAAGGACTCTTTCCAAGCCATGGATCCCTTTGGTTAAGATATTGGATTGTATAAAATCTGATCGCAAATCATGCTGTCTCAATCCTGGTGCTGAAGACATACATGCCTCCACACTTGCTGTTCCTTCAGGACTACAGGATGCAGAGAGCCGCTGTTCCTGGGTTGCAGTGTTTCCCAAACAACGTGAAAATGAAAGGCAAGACTGGCCAGACATCTGGAAAGCTGGTGAGCACGCCAAAGTCTGTCTTTCTATGAGGAGGCTACAGGCAGGAAGGTACCATGTAAGTGTGGTCATGCTGCTGAGGATGCCAGGAAGTGTTAGGACTCAAGATTTGGTTGGAAAAACTCTTAGAGGGAGCATTACACAAAGGATGAGGGATTCCAAACCATAGCCAGGAGTTGGACTGCTGCCCTATAGTGTCTTTCCCCCCTCCCCTAATCAGAGAAAATGGACTTCCTGTGTTCCTTTGTGATGGCTTTACTTTTCATTTCATTTTATTTTTTTATTGGCTATCCTCCATTGCACACAGTGATGGGGTTTATAAAAGTATTTTTAGTCACATTAACTTGTACTTTGTGTTCTCCTCCATATCTTCCCCTGATTTTCTTTTTAAAAATAGCTTTAGGTTTACAATAAAAGAGGGAAAGGGAGAGAGAGAGAGAGGAAAGGAGAAGGGAGGGAGGGAGGAAGGGAGAGAGGGAGAAAGAGAGAGACAGAGGGAGGAAGGGAGGGAGGGAGAGAGAGAGAGAGAGAGAGAGAGAGAGAGAGAGGGAGGGAGAGAGAGAAGATACTATAGGTTCAGCCTCAGTGCTTGCCTGCAGCCCTCCCATCCCATGATGGGATGCTTTCTCCCTCCCTCCCCTCCCCTCCCCTCCCCTCCCTCCCCTCCCTCCCCTCCCCTCCCCTTCTCTCTCTCTCATATAATTTGTTAAATCATGTTTCGCTTACAATAGTCAGATGTGTATCTATTTGCTGGATCCACATAGGCGGTGAAGTTGAAATAAGTCTCAAAATAAATAGTTAAATGAAAAATACAACTCTCGACAAAGGCCCACGTACTTTGACACAGACCAGTTTGGAGCAACCCTTGGTGATTCAGGAAGCACAGCATGCACGCGGCTTCCCGTGGAAGAAAGTGACCGCCTTGGCTTCTCTTACTCTATCAGTGTGCGCACACCTCCTTGGCATTCTCCGTGCACTGCTGTCGGTGGGGTCTCTGTTCCTTGATTAGCTCTCCTCACTGGGAGTGAGCCATTTGCCCTGTGTCCTACTTCTTTGATTTCACAGCCCACAGATACTTACTGGCTTCCCTGTTTAGGGGCCAGTGCAGCTTCCAAACTGGCTGCCCCTCCTCTTGCCACGTACATATATATACATGTATGCAGGCAGGCGGGTATATATAACACGAACCTATGCAACTCTCCAGCCCTGCTTTTCCTGGACAAGGGCCTACCCCTAGTCTAGGTCTTTAGTCCTACTATGTGCTCCTATAACACCGAGTTTCTTTTATCAAATTGTTTTCTCACACTGTATTGAAATTAGTTGGTCACATCTCAATTTCCCGTGCTAAATGCAATTGCACTCACTAGAGTAACCCCAAGCTCCAACACAGTGCCTGTCCTACTCACAGCCCATATGTTAAACAAATATTTGTCAAATTTACATTCTGGGATCCTAAGGACTTCCAGACACTGAATTATCTCTGGAAACTCCAGATCAAAGATTGACTTTAAAGATCAAAGAGAGTGATAGAAACTCCAGATGCTGAGGCAAAACCAAAACTTAGCAAAATATTTCTGTCTTTACTCCCCCACATCCCTCATATTTTAATCTGTCATCCTTTTATCTCTATTTAGGAAAGAGAGATGGTAGAGAGGAAGAGAAAGAGAGACAGAGGGAGAGGAAGAGAGAGTGAGTGTGTGCATATCATGTGGCAACAAACCATCTTCAAGCTATTTGTGATGCATGTATTCATGTGTGGGTGCATGCATGTGTGTTTGGACATCCCTTTGGAGGTCAGAGGTCTATGTTGAGTGTCTTCCTCATTCCCCATCTCATTTTTTTTATACATAATTTCTCACTGAACATAAAGCTAATTCCTATAGACTATCTGGCCAGCAAACCCCAAGATGGAGTCTCTCCTGTCTTCATCACTCTAAGGCCTGGATTGAAGATATGCTCCATGGTGCCTGGCTTGTCTTTTGTTTTTTACGTGGGTGCTGGGGATTGAACTCGGGTATTCTTTCTTGCTCACAAAACACTTTACTGACTAAGCTATCTCCCCAGCCCTCATTTGATTGGTTTTAAATATCAATGATCCCCTGCAGATTTGTGGTTCTGTCTGCTATGGGCTGTGTCATCTTTATGAAGATGTACGTGAAATTTTGTCCCCTCATTTTTAAAGAAAGATGGTAACATATTCTTTGGCACTGTTTCCATCTAAAGGTGGGACCAGTGTTCCTCCTCATCCCACTTTGGGATGAGTCCTGTGTGGTGGGCCATTAGCACATAACAGAGCAATGCTTTGCCAGATTCCATGTTCAAGCTTTAAGAGATTGGGTTCTATTTCCTGTCTTAAGCGTGTTCACTTGTGGGAAGTCGTTGTGTTATGAAACAGCCTGAGCTATTCCCAGCTCCTCCCACCTTTCAAGCTGAAATGCAGATGTGTGAATGAAGAAACCATCCTGGATGCCCAGTCAGAACCTTCAGATGATACACGACTTGGCTGTCATCTGACTGTGTCATCATGAGAGACTCCAGGAAAGAACTGTGCAGTTGTGTCTGGATAAGGAATGTGGACCTGTTTGGTGAGGTTTATGGGGCAGCAGGGGGTATGGCTCCTGGAAGTAATGATATTACCATCTGTTTCATGGTACTATCGTAGGATCCTCCTATTTTAGGCTTCAAAGTGAAGAGATTACAGGTATGGTCACTTCCTTGCTAGAATTAGACATAAAAAAGTGAAATTCCTTTCTTATAGTCTAGAATAAAATCAAGTCTCCTGCCATACCTCCCCCTTTCTTTTTCTACTAATTTGGTCTCTTTTTTTTATTTCTAACTTGGATTTCCAAGAAGTAATAACTAAGTGTTATTATCTGAGGTTAACAAGATGCAGGTGGGGGGCTGCTTGGTAGATGTTTTTAAACACCCTTTCTTTTCTTCATTTCCCTTACCTCCCCCCCCCCCATGTGTGTGTGTTTAAAGTACAACCAATTCATTTTGACCTAAAGTAAATTCAGCCTTCATGATGCAGACAGAAAAATCACAGGTTTGGTTAGTCTCGTGGTAATGAAAATGAAACATCAGAAGCTAAAATGATTCAAAGCAAAATTTCCTTTGAGAACTTTTATCATGTCGGCATGTGTGCAAAAAGCAGCCGAATAAATACTGTAGACTACATAATTATTTCCCATGTAAACACTATAGAATTGCAGGCTAGGGGGCCGGGGGCTGAAAGGTGCGTTCTACCTGTAATTATAGCTTTGCTAAGTTTGATTTTATAGACTGGCTAAGCTCGTTTGATTTAAACCACACAGAAAGACATGATGCAAATTGGACGTGCCCTTTCCTCCCTCAGACGTCTGACCACCTCAATTCATTGTAATGCTCTCCCTAGAAGGCAGTCTTTTATTACAGTTATTGCTCAGCCTGTGTGCCCCAATGGTTAGGTTGTTCATTCTAGGAGACTTAACAAGGCAGTTCCATGTTACCTTTCTATTTCCTTCCCAATTCCTTCCCCCACTTCAAACTATTAAGAGTTCATCACAGTCTGACCAGACTATGCTGGTAAATTCTATTCAAAAACCTGGAGAGTTCAGAAAGGAAGGTGATTAAACGAGAAACTGTACAGATGCTGGAATCGGCTTCTTTTACATTTCTACCTTTAATAAGGGTGCACAAAAAGGCGCAGGCTTTGCTGTCTTAGGCACCAATATAAAAGGGCCTGTGGGCTGTAAGGGAGCCTTACAATTCAGCAGCGGCGATAAGGCAAAGGGCTGCTGAAGTTGGGATTTGCCCATAGGTTGACTGTGGTTCTCTTTGACAACACTGGGGTGCCAGGGCTTTTTTTTTTTTTTTTTTGAATACTGGACCCCTCATCTTCCTTGGCGTCAAGACATTTTTAACTAAGCCTTGCCTTATGGCCAGAGTAAGTGTGGGGCCCTTCTGCCCCCAGTGAGTCCCATCCGCAGCAGCAGTGACTATTTTCCTACTGTTTCACAGCTCTGAGAGGAGGCGTGACTAGGTGAGAGATGCAAGCTTGTTTTGGTGACTTTTGGCTTGGCCTTGCCTTTAGGGGTGCCGCACTTGCGTTCTCGTAAGCTCGCACTGTCAGGAAGAACTAGAGCAAAATGGATATCATGCCCCAAACACAAATGTCACATATTAGGGCAGGGAGGGATGTATTTGTTTACGAATACAATGACAGGTATAATCCAGGGTGGTACTTTGGATGTAACCATCAGTGTAATCATATCTCCAGCGCATGAGGAGAGCACAGAACCCGGCCTCAGGGTAGTAATCATGGGGCTATGGGGTTCCCCAGCTGGTTCCTTAGGGTCAGAGGTGGGGATGACTGCTGGATGTAGGCAGCGGTCAGCAAGGCTAGGAGACCCGGGGCACGACATGAAGAATGCCTAGAGACTGTCTTATGGAGGCTCAGCGGCGAGGTGGGCAGACAAGGACGGGTGGCCCTAAACCCACCGCCAATCTGAGACCCCGCAGACAGGACAGGTCTCCGAGGAGGATCTGAGATCTCAGGGGCTCGGCCAGATCCCCCACGCGGATCCGAGATCCCGTGACCCCGCAGCCACCGCTGCGGCCGCGTGCTAGCGCAGCGGGAACCGGCTGGGTCCCGCACGTTGCGGTCCTCGAGCTGGCCGCTCTGTTCTCCGCGGGGCTCACGGGGCCCCGCACTGGCTCTGGGCTCTTACCGCGGCGCAGCTCAGCGGGGCAGGCCGAGGGCGGGGCCTCGAGCAGGGCGCCCGGGGATTGGCTGCTGGGGGTGGAGGCGGGGCCTGCGCCAGAGAAAACCAGCGCCCGGGCGGCTTCGGTCCCAGCCGCGAGCCGAAAGCTCTGAACTTCGTGTCCTCCCCGCTCTCCCGGGTGCTTTTCTAGCCTCGGTAGTCGCGCGGGGTCGGACCTGGTCCACCCTCTCCGTGCAGCGCGAGCCGACTACTGTCCTCGCTTCCCTCCCCGCGCGATGCGCCTCATCCAGAACATGTGCACCATCTCCGAGTACCCCTCCCCGGGCAGCACCGCTGCTGACTGCTGCCTGGGGGCTGCGGGCCGACGCCTCGTCAAGATCGCCGTGGTGGGGGCCAGCGGCGTGGGCAAGACCGGTGAGTCCAAGCGCGGAACCCGCTTGGTTGAGGGGCGGGACATGAGAGACCCTCCCTGCCCGGACCGGAGCGGGGAGAGGTTGGGCGTTGCAGCGAGATCCTCCGCCCCTTCTTGCCCCAGCTTCAGCGTGAGAGGACCATTGGGGCCCAGAGTGGCCCGCCGAGTTTCGAGCCAGAGTAGAAGTTTGGGGCTCTGCCACTCTGGCCGCGCTGGGGCAGAGCGGGAAGTTGGTGACTGTGACGCCCTCCTGGCGTTCCGCAAGGTTAGGAAGATGTTTGCCTTCTGTAAGGCTCAGGTGTAGCCCAGCTGGGCTCAAAGCGGGGGTGGAGGGGGGGGGCGCTGGGCCACAAGACCCTCCCACTGGTAGAGCCGAAATTCACCCGGCTTCTACCTCCTCGTGTCTGGCAGAGGGGTCAAGGAGCTACAGGATCGGAATTTCCCTCGGTGGCGGGCTGTGACTTTCTTTGGAAGAGTTCTTTTCCCGGTGGGGGTGGGGTGGAGACCCATCTCACCTAGTGGGCTAACCACCATCAGTCTGTTCTCTTTTTTTGAATTGTAGCTTTGGTGGTCCGGTTCCTCACTAAACGGTTCATCGGAGACTACGAACGAAATGCAGGTGAGGAAATGGGTTGAGAAAAAGCCTGTTGGGATTGCTGCCCCTCGTTTCTCAGTGCCTCCGAGGACACTTCCCTCAGAATGACAGTGTGAGCATTAAGGCTCTGCCACTTCCATATCTGCACGCCCTCCTCCCCCCAGCTGCCATCTGGCCTCATTCCATTCCAGGACCATTCATCATTTTATCAAGTGCCCAAAAGTATTCCCTGTGGTATGTTTTAACTATAGGGACCCCAGTTGGAAGCACCTTTTGTACTCCAGGGCCTTTTCCTTTAAAACATGCCTGCAAAAGTCATAAAAAAAAAAAAACAACTAAAAACAAAACAAAAAAAAACCTAGCCACCCAGCTCCTCCCCCACCCTCTCCCTCTGCTGGCTGCCTTTCAGAGGTGACCTTTCAAAGCAAAGGCCAAGGGGGAACAGTTGTAAACCTAAAGTTCTTTCCTCAACAAAGAAAAGTAACTGGATGCTATAATTGTAGCAGGGAGAGCTCCTGAATAATAAGACAAATATTTCATTCTCAATGATTGAAAATACTGGATGTCCCAGGAGGCTTCAGTACTTTCTGACTATGCCCTGTTAGCAAAATTGCTTAAATAAGTAGACTGTATGAAGTACCTGCTGTCCCAAGATAGGACCTGGTAGCCTTCTGCTTCGATGCAGAGCTGGGCGTCATGATGTCACGTGTTCACGCTAGGGATGTGTTACGGCTCCATTTACTAATCAAATTTGCCCATGAAACTATTATATCCAGTGGGAAAAATATAACTGTTCAAAGAATGATAATTAATATACTAAAATAAAAACAAAAACCCTGAGCATACTGAGCCAGAAATTTTACTCCAAAGAGATACTCTAAATATGGAAACTTGGTTTAAAATTAGACCAGTATGTTTCTAAAAACTCACAAACTTTGACCTATTTTTGATGATAAATATACTAGCAGGGGCTTAAAATCAGTTGGCCTTTAAACAAGATATAGAGTAAGTTCATTAGATAGAAGTGAGCTACATCTTTTTTTTTGTTCCAATGTGTATTGGTGCAGGCTACATTACATTAAAAACAAAGGAACAAACAAAAAAGCCAAACGGCAGAGTTTCATCAGGCTGCACGTGAAGGAGGAACATAACCTCTTTTCATTTATTTTATTTTTTGCCTTCATAGGTAATCTCTATACAAGACAAGTCCAGATAGAAGGGGAAACCCTGGCCATTCAAGTTCAGGACACTCCAGGCATTCAGGTGAGAAACTGTGAGGGTGACTGGGGCAAAGGGGACACTAGTGGGTGTGGAATTATTTACTTGTTCTTAAATTGAAAGAAGACAAAATGTGAGGGGTGAGGTCTAGACTTTTCATGTTGTTTGACAGTTTCATTGTTTTTGGCTGCTGGTCAGCCTTGGCCTGGTTTAGTTTGGGGGATTGGGTGAAGGGGCAACCAGAGCAGGAGGGGAACCACACCAACACTTGGAATTGGCAGTGTTTCCTTCCTTCGGTTTTAATGTATGTGCCCTTCCGGAATCACTTTTATGTTGCAGAAAGTTTCTCTGTAGACAAAAGAGCTCTGCTAGTACTTTTTTTTTTCCTTCCCGTCCTGAACTGGGCAGCTATCCCGGTTTAAATGCTTCCAGCTCCTATCTTTACTTCCCCAGACTTACTGTCTAGCCAGTTAATTTCCCATTTTGTGCAACTACAAAGTCTCTGCGTGGAGTTCCCTGCAGGTCCATTTTCCACGTGAGTGTGGTGAGATGCCCTGTTATTTATTCCCTCTGAACAGCTGGATCAACATATTGTTAAGAGAGCTGAGGTGTGTGGGGATAGAACTTGTTTATGACTTCTAACCCACTGTCACTATGAAGGGTTCTTTTGAACTCAGGATCTGAAGGAGGAGCCGGAGCTCAGTGCCGCCCTCCTTGTTCACCTTGCCCTCACCCTCCCCTTCAGGTCCACGAGAACAGCTTGAGCTGCAGCGAGCAGCTGAATCGGTTCATTCGCTGGGCAGATGCCGTTGTCCTTGTCTTCGCCATCACGGACCACAAGAGCTATGAGCTCATTGGCCAGCTCCACCAGCACGTGCAGCAGCTTCACCCGGGCACGCGGCTGCCTGTGGTGGTTGTGGCCAACAAAGCTGACCTCTTACACATCAAGCAGGTTGACCCTCAGCTTGGACTGCAGCTGGCCGGCATGCTCGGTTGCTCCTTCTATGAAGTGTCTGTCAGTGAAAATTACAACGACGTGTATAATGCTTTCCACGTCCTGTGCAAAGAAGTGAGCCGCCGACAGCAGCCCAGCGGCACACCTGAGAAGCGCCGAACCTCCCTCATTCCCAGACCCAAGTCACCCAACATGCAGGACCTAAAGAGGAGGTTTAAGCAAGCTCTGTCTGCCAAAGTGAGGACTGCCACATCCGTCTGAAGGACGACTCCTGGAGGGGATTTGGTCTACCGGGCAGAGGGCCTGAGGTTCTTCTTCTTGCAGGCTGATGGCAGTTCAGGGTTCCAGAGAGGGCTGCGGCCGAGGGGCCTCAGGGGGCCTGTGGAATTCTGCAAAAAAAAGGAAGTGTTTGGAGCCTGATGACAGATGGATGGGCATGTGGCTTCTCTGCCTTGTCCTTTAAGTGGGGATAAGGGCGTGTTTTTGTTCCTCGCTGCCTAATGGTCAGTTTCACCAAATACATTGGTGTGAATTAGAGTGGGATAAAAGGACAGATTAAACATTCACAGGCATTTTCTTCCTCCTCTTCCTTCATTTTTTTCTCCCAAGAGGAAGGTGTGTTTTTCTTAGTGTGTCCAACATGCTCTCTTTATGGGATGCCTTTCTGACTTGAAGGATACTCAGGTTTCTTTAAGAACAAGGAGGTACCCTCCCCACCCCATAAAGGTCAAATTTTAGACCAAAATATTCTCTGCACAGACACCTGTGAGCTGTGGTCTGCAGGAAGGTGTTGGATCTCTGGACACAGGATGGGTATACATGTTGAGTAGCTGTGAAAATCTCAACCTGGGACTGTCCAACTGTGACACTGTACAGTCGTTTGTTTTTTTTTTTTTTCTTTAAACTGCGGCATCAGGTACAGAAAAAAAGTGTTAATTGATGGTGGTGGTGTTTGTGTAAATGACTCACGACCATGACGTTGGGTTGCTTCTTGGCCCTGGCCGAGTCGTGGCTGAGATGCTGAGATGCTGAGATGCTGTCTTAGAGTGAGCAGACGCAGGGCTGCCCGCCAAATCCTACGCAGATGCACTTTAAGAAGAGCCATTTGTGCTCTGGCTCAAACGGTAATTAATTTATTTTATGTACAATAAATCTCATTTGATAAGAGCAGACATCTGACTGGGCCTTTATTAAAATGTTTACTTTTGTCCTCCAGAAAGCATTGTTTAGAATCCTGTGTTTACTGGGCAAATTGAGTCACAGAATATGCCTTCCAGGGGTTCTTAATGTCTCACACCATGTGATCAGTGAGATACATTTTACACATTACAAAACATCCTTGCAGAACAAGCTCAGTAACATGAGGGCTACAACCTGCAAGCACTGTCGCTTGTAATTTGGCCTTTCTATTCCAGTCCCCTAGTCATCTTCTTGGTCCTGTAGGAAGACCAAAGACAGCTGTCTGTCTGCCCACCTCAGTAGAGCCACTGAGGGCATGCATGGCTCTCCACAAAATCAGTTCTGCTCCATTGGTGATGTACTTAGTGAAGCTTTTTTGGGCACGCTGTGTCCCCATACTACACTGAATTCTCACAGGAAGAGCTTACAGCCATTGATCTGGAGCTATTCAGGAGTTGCTCCCACAGAGCTGCTGACACATGTGGGCCACAAATGGCAGGCCTCTCTTCTGCTGCCACTGGAGCCTGGAAGACCTTCCATGAAAACTCAATGAATCTCCATCTCCGTGGGCAGGGCATTGTCCTTCCGGTTGGGCAGCATGTTTCATATTCTTGGCTGATCCTTGAGATAATCCGTGAGGAGGGGTGGGGGAGAGGGTAAGACGATGTCACAAATAAGAAAAGCAGGGTTTAGGTTTTGAGTGATGTCCTCAAGTTCACATAAAGGAGCTCAGTGTCTTTTGACTATTCAGTGTTGTTTCTTCATCATGCTTCATATATAAGATGAATATTGCTGCATAAATGAGGCAGTGGGGGTGTGTGTGTAGGGAGTCTGCGGTGATACAGGGCTGGGCTATTAGGGTTCATTTCCCCAGGGGAACATCTGACTGCTCTCAACATGGACGTTCTAACATTTATGCTTTGTTACACGTAAAACTTGTTATTAAAAAAAACAAAAAACAAAACCTAACCTCACCTCACCAGAGAAGGGTGTACGCTGGCAGAAGGGTGGGAAATGGTGCCCACAGAAGATGGAGACAGTACAGGGGCAGAGACAGGTATCTCTACTGTACCCGCTTTTGTCTTTCTCCAGTGTAGTTGCTAGCAATGCACAATGAGCGAGACAGCCATCTTTGTCACTGACCCTGGGCTCACCAGTGTTCTGAAACAGGAGACAGGAAGCTCTGTTGAGGGCAGCACAAGAGTGAAGTGGAACCAATTCCTCCTCCCACCTGTCCCCTCTTTCCCACCACTCAGGCACGTGCATCTCTATGGGGCTCTGGCCAGTCTTGTCGCAGCGTGGAGGTGGGCCTGGCACCTTCTCATCTCCTGCCTTTGGCACTAATGACTGCCCCTCACCTCTGTGCCCCTGTGCAGACTCAGCCTTTCACGGAGTCTAGGAAGGTCTTTCAGCTACAAGGTGGCGGGGGATGGCTACAGGAGAAGGATGAAGTGGAGAGAGGGCAGAGGGCCAGAGCAAGAATAATCTCAGGTGGGAACCACCCGAGACCTAATCCAGGCCGCCGTCTCGGGTGGAACTGACCTCTTCTGGGCTCTAGAACAAGGGT
Organism: Lophiomys imhausi; assembly: GCA_907164525.1. NCBI lineage: Eukaryota > Metazoa > Chordata > Mammalia > Rodentia > Muridae > Lophiomys > Lophiomys imhausi. The sequence goes on from CAJQZJ010009649.1 coordinate 29,564,227, forward strand.
GTTCTCAGCGTGACTTTGGCACAATGTTTCATCCATGTCCTCTGTTTCGATCCTAGTATCTCTCCACCTCCCCTCCCCCATTTGATGTCTACAAACTCTGGCCTGAGAAACAGTCTCTTCTCCTCCTAGGCAGGATACATGTGAGTCTGGTGCAGAGGAAGAGAAAAATGAGGGTTATTGAGTATTTACAACATACCAGATTGCATACGCTCTCGTTTAGTGTTTGGGGAGACTCTTGAGGGAGGCTCTGTCACTCCTATTTTAAGATGAGGAAACCAAGGCCTAGAGCTGATGTTAGCTTAGGGACAGACAATAGCAGCACTCTACTTCATTTACTGACTGTCTGGGCACCAGCAATAGGAGATATTTGAAAGAAGAACATTCTGACACAACTTCCACCATCTCTCTTTAGTATCCTATACAGGGAAGGAAGCAACTGGCTTGGCTCTTAAGAAGCCAATCCCAGACCCTACTGATGCCAGAGCCTGTGGGTCCGGCTTTCCCCATCCCAGACCCAGTTGTAGCTCTGGGCCTTCTCCTGACCAGCCTACCTCCCTGGCCCCACTAACCCAGCTTCTTCTACCTCCCTTCTACTACAGTCTGGGTTATAGCCTGGCCCCAGGGTTCCTGGCAATCAGACCACATCTGCTGTTGCCATCAGCCAGAGGCTGCTGGCTGCTTTGGCCTCCAGCCCCCTCGGTAATAAAGACGTCCAGGTTTGGAGGGGCTGCCTCCCAGCCAGTCTGTCTCAGAGCCCAACCCACGTCTGTCTTGATGTCTGGCTTTCTAGTTTCCTCCCAGCCTCAAATCAAAACCATTTGCAGTCCTTGGCTCGTCTTGGGCCTGCTGTGCGTGGCAGAGGAGCCTGGGGGGGGAGGCTGTAAAACTGCCTTCCTTCCTCTCCCAGCTCTACAAGGCTCACCTGTTCAGCAGCTCAGAACTCCAAGCTTTAAGGGCTATATGGATGTGCTTATAGAGAGCGCCTTATTTATGGGGGAAAAAAGGGATTTCAGCATTGATCTTTTACCCCAAGAGGGAAAAAACAAATCTGGGCAAGGGAACAAGTTGTGGACAGATCCCCACATTGGTACACTATGGTCTTGCTTAGCAGAAGGAGATGGCAAAGTCTCAGCTATGGAGAACTCCCAGAACCCTAGGTCACAGCCCAGCAGGGAGACACTTGGTGCTTATAATAAAGGACCCAGAAAGCTGTCTGGATACTCCTCCTCTGGAAGTCTAAAAAGAGAAGGTTTCAGTAAGTTTCTGTTGTCCTCATTAGTTCCTGAATTGGAGAAGAGACTGGGGCTAGGGTCATCAGTGAGGGTGAGGAGACCAGCCCACTCTCCTGTTCTTTCTGACAGAGCCCGCAAGCCCTCCGCCATCTGGGTTTTAGAAGTTCCTTTCAAAGCAGAGATGGAACTTTTTGATGTTTCTTGGGCAAGCCAACAGATAACATTTGTAATATTGGATTATTTGTTGTTGAGATTCCATTTCTGGTAACCAGGGTAAGAAGAAACAATAGTGGTCTTGGGTGGGGGTGGGACCGCACTACGGGAATTCTTTGTTATGGAAATTCTACTGTAACTGTGGGACCCTGGCACAAACAACTATCTGCATAGGGCCTGACCATCTGCGTGGGGTACTTTCAACCACTTAGATTGAGCCTTATGTTTGCAGGGACAGGGCTCCAGAAGGAGCAGACCTCAGCCACCAGGGAGCATTACTCGGCTTTCAATTGTGTATATAAAAAATGGCTGTGAAGCCCTTGGCAGGAGATTGGACTGTGGATGCTTGCTTTGGCCTAGGCCATCATGGTTTAGGTGGTAAATGTACCTCTCAGGCACTACTGCTCAGCTTCTCAGCTGGACTTTTCAGGTCACCTTCAGGTGGCAACCCTAAGGGGTGTGGGGGAATTCCCTTTAAAACTCATACATCTGGATAATGTGGCAATGTGAGGATGTCAGCTCCAGACTACACATAACTGCTTTCTGGTTGGCGCTAGTGATGAAGAAGTTTCTACTGGGGACATGGGTCTGTATAGGCAATCCTCTGACATTCATCACTAGCAGCAGTGATTCTTAGGTATTGCTATGTATAGATCTAAAACATATTCCAAAGGCTCATGGGTTGAGAGCTTATTCCTCCATGCAGAAGCACTCAGAGGACCGGCCTTGGGGAGTGGGCAGCTCGTTCATGAGTGGTTTGATTCCATCAATGGATTAATCTAGTGAGAGACTCACACCTTACTGCAACACCAAGAGGTAGTGAGAACTTTAGAAGATTGGACTTTTCAGAGAAACCGGGTCACCAGGCTGTGTCCTGAGAGTATGTATTTTGTCCTTGCTCCTAACCCCTCCACAATTTCCTGGCTATCATGAATCAAAAAGCACTTCGCTTCCACATAGTCTTTATCATACATGATCTCTGCCTCACCAGGGGCACGGAGACAACAGAGCCAAGTGACCATGGACTGACACCTCTGAGACTGTGAGCTGAAATCAGTTTCCTCTTGCAAATTGCTTTTCTCAGAAGTTTTGTCATACTGACAGAAAGCTGGCTGATCCCAGGGCACTGAGCCCTTACCCTGAACCATACTCTAAGTACTAGACACACAGTAATTCTTTTAATTCGTACTAAACCCCAGTGCTGTATGGCCTACTGGCATCTAATTTCATGTTCAACCATGGCCTGGACAAATGAACTACTAGATGTGGTTCCTGGCAGACCTTTTGGTTAGAAGACTTTGGCTTTATTTCTCCTCCATTTTTCCTCTTCCCAGAAATGACTCCAAACACACTCTTCATTTCCTATGAACACATTCCCCTTTGATGCTTTGTCATTTTTTGAAGGAATTCACTGGTGCCCTCAGCAGTAATGACCACATGGCCTAGAGCCATGTGCCAATCATTCTACTAGTGGAGGCTCTGTGGCAGCCCTCTGGGAAGGAGGCTCCATCATCGTCTGTTTCATGGAGTTGGAGCAGGCTTAGATAACCAAGGTGCCTGAGAGGTATAACTGGGACGTAAAGTCAGAGAGGACCCCAGAGCCCTGGCCCATGGGCTTTTTTACATGGGCGGGGGTATTCTTAGCATCCTCCTTAATCCCTCCCTCATCTAGGAAATGAGCTCAAACCTGCATAGAACCCAAGGCTGCCACAGGTCAGTGCTCCACTGCCTGAGTCACCCTCCTCCTCTTATTTGTCGAACCAAAACCAAGGTTGGGTTATGTTCCTGCTGTTTAATGTCAGGGATCAGGACTCTCTCCTGTTCTTCAGGGCTTATTCCAACCAGACTCTGGTTATTACCAACTTCCTCCAGCTCACTTATCTCCAAAGCTTTCTATCACTCCACTGTCCAGTTGGCCCAGTTCTTCCAACCAGTGGCCACAGATATGGAAAAGGGTGATTATAAACTCAATTTTTCACAATTCTCCCAACCCACCCAGACAGTAGCTATGACCATACATACTTACTTTAGAGTTAGAGCAGTGTAGAATGCTAACATAACCAGTAACTTTATTCTATTATTATAAGAGTAGATGCTTCTGAATATTTTACTATGTAAGAAACAACTTGCCAAGATACACTATTAAACTCATAAAAGCAATACACAAATACATATTTGGTATAAAAAACTGAAGCAGTGCAGAAGGAATGGGGGGTGTTAACATGTTTCCTAATTTTCCAGAGGCAACCGCTGGCTAGCAGTTTGGTTTTCTGTTTTCAAATTCCCTTTGCATGTAGACATATGGTGTGCACCTTGACTTTGAGAAGAAACCCACTGGGGACCCAAGCATTAGGCAGAGCATGGGCTGTTCATCCTGTGAGTGCTCTGCAGCCAGGGTGGTTGGTGTCTGTCTTGGCTCAGAACTTCTCCGATATCTGGAATGCTCTCTTCACAGGTTCCCACTCAATATTTGAGAACGAATGGACGAACGAACACAGTTTTGAGTCACATAGCATGTTACTTTAAATTTGTTTTTTTTTTTAAAGTACTCTTTCTGCTTGCAGGTAATTTCTTTGTGGCTAATGCCATCTTTCTCCCTCATTCATCTGTGAGAGTTTTAGATTAGTAGGGTTTAAGAAAGAGCTGCCTTATAGTTTAGCACCGTCAAAGAGCCAGTGGAAAGCGCACATGGGCATGGGCATGAACATCTAGCTTCATAAAAGTCTGCTTCGTTCATCTGAAAATGGTTCTGAGTTCACAGTTCTGGGTTTTTCTTCTTCCCTAAAAGGACAGCACTTAATAGAGAAGTAAAATGTATGGCTGTGTCTTGGATTACATTTTATTTTGTCTTCCTGCTTAACCCACACAAGAAACTGTTTTTCAGCTTTGTCTCGTTTTAGACATTCATTAGTCATGCCAGGAGCTCCTATTGGCTGTGCACCCTCAAGTGGATGTCTGGGTTCTAAGCAATTGTTTCTTTCTTTCTCCCTAGAGTTTTCAATGTAATTTCACTAGATACATCTGGATTTTTCTGCTGTGACCAGAAAGAAAATATAAACTCCCAGAAGAAAGCTTTCTATTTTAGGAATTTGAAATCACAAAGCTTGTCTAGCGGTTGTGGTTACAGCGTAGACTCCCTGGGAGGAGATCTCTTCTACATGGGGCTTCCTCGAGACAGGATGAAACCATCTGCAGTAGGGATAGCCCTTCAGTTACCCTCTCTTTGTCCACCCCACTGCTGTTCCAAGTAGCAGGGCTGCCTGTTCCTTGAACCAGCTGGAACAAAGCGGGCCTTTGTCACTTGTGGGGTGATTTACCACTCATGGAGGCCACCAGCCCAGTGCTACCCAGGCCACCCCCTCCCTCCCTGATCCTTCAGAAATGTTTTGGAGTCAGAGGGAAACAAGAGTCTCAGGCTCTGTCTGATACACCCCTTCCTCATTCACTCAATCACAAGGAAAATGTAGCTTTCCTCAAGCTGGGAATTCTAAGTATGTGGAACTTTTCCTTGGCTAACTTCACACCAGAATGTTCATCTCCGCCACTACATGCCAGCAGGCTTTTACCCAGAGCTAATGAACTTGCAGGTAGCTTCAGGGAGATTACAGTAAGGGGTGAAGGATAAATGAAAGGGACTGCTGGTGAAGGCAGCTAAAGACAGCTTGGCACCTTTAGAAGAAGAAGGGAAGTGCAAGTCTTTATTTAGCTTTTGAAGAACCTGAGCAGTCCAAAGGAACTGCCTTCCACATGGTTATGAAGACCTCTCTGGTAGAATGAAGTCATACCTATAATTGGTAATGGGGACACTGGCTTTGGAGGCGTATCTGGGATGGTGACAGACTGGTATTTCCAGCTCAAACAGGTCTTATCTTCTCTTAGATGTCAGAAGCCAAGGTCTGGGTGCAGCCGGTCGGTTGCAAAGAGCAGCTCAGGAATGTTGAGTGGCTTCAGGAGTCTTGTGGACAGCACCATTACCTATGACAGGAGGGACAAGCACAGCACACTTAAGGAAGCCAGCTATCAGGGGATAAAAAAGGTCTCAGAGGGCAGCATGGGGTGACTGGCATGGAGAAAGCTGGCAGGGCACAGGATGATAAGTGTGGGTCATGCTTTGCTCACCTAGTCCATGTGGACCGACCTTTGGGCCCATCTGGCTGATTCTGGGTCACTCTTCCCTAATCCTGGAGTTCAGTGTGACAATGATTTCTCTCTAGACACCAAGAGAGCTTGCTCCAGGACTTGCCTGGATGCATGCTATGGTTTGTAAAGGCCAGGTGAGGTTCTGCCCAAGCAGGCACTAGGCACCTCCTTCTCGCTAGCCAGCTGCCTATGGGAAGTAGGGGAGGTGATCCAGGAAGGTATTCCACAGGCCAGCATCAAAGTGTGGCATGACTGGGCTTCACTGGGCCGTACTACATGGGACAGGTGCAGGGAGGACTCTCCCTGGTTCTCTCGCCTGCCCCCCAAAGTTACCCCAGGTGTGATGAAATCAGTGAAGCAATCAACTCCAAATTCAACCAGCTCATTGGTACAAAACAGAGGCCACACTCCAACCCAAGGCTGAATAGGGCAGGGTCATGGCCAACGGAGGGAGTAGAAAAGAAACATTTTACAATTTTGATTCTCTTTTTGAAAATAACTTTCTAACAATGTTGTTGAAGGGTTCCATCTCCCTTTCAAGAGCACTGCCTCTGAAGCACTTGTTCTTGGAAAAGAGCTATCTTAAGAAATACATGGCTAATGCCAACAAAGCCATATTTTTGGCAGGGGGAAAAACCCACTGAAATCTGCATGTCTCATTCCCCTTGAAATCTATGCAAAGGGGGTTTGAGGACAGTGATGAATGTCAGCAGGTCCTCACCACCTGAACACATGGGTCTGAGCATGCATGCTGCACCAAACCAAGTGTGGGTGGTGTGTGGGTGTGGGTGTGTGACAATGGCAGGGCCAGGCCAGAGCTGCTAGCAGAGGCTGGGGAGATCTTGGCTCCACTGCTGCTTGGCTGGATCCCCCTGGAAAAGCACTTTCCTGGAGCCTCACTCTCCCACCTCATCCATCCCACAAAGACAAGAACCCCTGAGCTTGCAGCGATGTTACTAGGATTACATAAGTTCCTCTAGTGAGAGCCCAGGAAGTACTCAGCTGCTGCCAGCCACTGCTGCATTGTGATTTGGTGATGGGTTTGCAGACCTTTTGAATCATTTGAAAGCATGGAGTTTTTTAGAGAAACACACACAAGTTTGTGTAGTTTTAGAGGGAGGCTTCCAGACTTCTAGGGATTTGTACAGCACCATTAGGAAGCCTACTTAAAGGTGTATACATAGGACTGAGGAGATAGATCAGTGGGCAAAGTGCTTGTGTGCAAGCCTAAGGACCCGTGTGCAATCCCTGGAATCTACACGAGAAAGCTGGGCATGGTGCGTGCCTCTGCAATCCTAGGACTGGGAAAGCAGAGGGAGATGGTTTCCGGGGCTCACTGGCCGGAGGGCCTAGCCTACTTGATGAGCTCCAGTTTAGTCGAGAGATCCTGTCTGAAAAAAAAAAACAAGGTAGATAGCTCCTGAGGAATGACAGCTCAGTTTGTCCCAAAGCATGCACACGTGCACCCACACACAAGTATGCACGCACACATGTACACACTTTGCCCAGCATATGGATGCAGGCCCCTGTGAGGCAAAGAGACCAGTAATGGTTAATATACTGAAGACTCTCCTCTATCTCCGTGACTTGCCAGTCCCTGCCATACTGCCAGACTGCATGATCCTCAGATCCAGTGTAAAAGCTAGTGGATGCCTCTCCAGCTGAGGTTAGGGGCAGGAGTGAGGGTGGAGTAAGTCTCCAAAGAAGCTTAAATCTTGTGTTAGGTTTGAGGAACTTGGGGGTGGGGTGGGGTGCTGGCTACAGATTCAGCTGATGTGAACCATGACAGCAGCAAGTGGAGCCCAAAGAACCTGCCATGCTCAGGTCCTGCTCTGGGCTCACAGCCATTGCTGACAGGGTTTGATTCAGTTTTCTCAGAGTGGAAGCACAAAGACTAGGGTCCTCTCATCTAAACAGGCAGGCCCATGAAGTCACAGCCTCTTGAGTCCTGACTGAGGGTGTCTGGGGCCTGCTCTGGATCAGGGAGAAGCAAACAATAGGAAACAGAGGCGCTTTATGAAGTAGGCTAGGGGGTTTGTGAGGGAGGGAGAAAGCAGGGCTGAGTCCTGGACTCTTCTCCAGCTGTGTGGTAAAGAACAGAGGGTCAGACATTTCCAGCTCGAGCTGGACCGCAGCAAAGGCTCCTTACCCTGCAACAGCTGCTTAGTCACTCCAAGTCCCACTGTCCTCATCTTTAAGGCAAAGGGCATGCTAACACTGTCTGCCCCATCAACATTTAGCACAGTGCAGGCTCCAGAGGGGGTTCTGGGGGGTGTCTGCTGTCATTCTGCCCCCTTGGCTGGGTGTCTTCCCTCCTTGCAGCTTGCTGCTGTCCTTAAGTGATGAAGGGGAGGTGAAGTTGCCAGAGTATGCTCTTTTAGTGCAAATCTGGTTCTGGTTACTCACAGGGTTCGAATCCTTGCTGTCCTCTCACTGATAAGCCCAGCCCCCAGGACAGCATTCCAGGGGCCAGAGTCTGCTTCCTGCGGAGTTCTGAAACCGAACTTTTAAATTATTATTTATTTAACTCTTATTTAT